>CM037855.1:66817300-67062616 GCA_021234595.1 Delia radicum
GCAGAGACCATAAAAAAAAAGAAAAAATCGTTTTATTTTCCCTAATAAATATCTGGTAGTGCATTCTGCTTACAAATGTTGAAATTCGTTGAGAAATTTGAATCGGAAGAGTGCTGTGACCAGAAACTACCGAATTCCTCACCAATTTTTACTCTATCAGTTATCATTATTTCCGGGTCGGCTTGTGAGGAAATGCAGTGGGTATTTTATGATGCTTTGTATAAAGTGAAATTACGAATATACGTCCATATCTCATCTATGGGGGTATTAGGGTTAATCGAGGAAGTAAAGGAGTACATACAGTCTTTCTTTGCTTGTTTAATCTTCTTTTTATATAGGGCATTTGTTTTTTTTTTTATAACAAGATATTTTGAGCCATATTTCTCTTAAACAAGTGATATTTTCTATTTTTTTTTCTAATTTTAACATTTCTAGATATATTTTTGGATTGGGGAATAGATTCATTAGCTGCCTGTAATATTATTTTGCAGTCTCTTTGTTTATATTCGTAGAAATGGGTGTAGTTAGCTCATAGTTATTGCAATGTTTTTGAAATTTAGTCTAGTTAGCATTTTTTGTATTAAATTTGGTTTTGCTCATTTGGTAATTAACGGTAGCTGTTGGGAATAGAGTAATAATTACCGGGAAGTGATCGCTTCCACATAAGTCACCCTCTGTTCTCCACTTAGCTGGTGTAGCTATAGTTGGAGAGCAGAAAGTGAAATCAATGTATGAAAACGTTCCGTGGGTATTGAGATCAGTCGGTGATTTGTCATTCTAAACTACGAAATCTGAATTGTTTATAAATTTAGATAAAATATTTCCTTTTCGGTTGTTTGAAGGCGAGCCCCAAGTTCTATGTGACCTAATGAAGTCCCCGGTAATAATAGTTGGAGTATTTGATATTAAAACATTTTGAAGGGTTCGCTTATTTAAATTGTCTGTAGGTGGAATGTATGCAATGAAAATAGTACATTTAATTTTTGAAAATAGTACATTTAATTTTTGAAAATAGTACATTTGATTTTAATCTCGATACATATCGTATCAAAATCATTTGCTACCGGAATTTGGTTTCGTTCTAAGGATTTATGTGCTAAAACTGCAACACCTCCATATCTGGTAGGAGAGCTGTTAATAGTAGATAGGAATCGGATGTTTAAAAGGAAACGAATGTGGGTCTCCTGAATACAAATTATTATAGGACTATATTTTAATAAAGACTTGTAGTTCATTAAAATTGTTTAAATACCCATTCATGTTCCATTGCACAATTTTAAGAGACATTACTTTCTAAAGAAATAAGATAAATTTGGGAAAAATAAATGTTAGGTTTGGAGTCTATGAACAGCCATAATGTTTTACTAATTGTAGTAGAAAAGTATTGTTTTTGTTAATTTAAGAGAAGAGTAATGTGTTATTAAGACTTTATAAATAGTATTTAAAAAATTATTATTTTGTGAAAAAAAAATTGTAGGTTGATTTGGAGCTGTTTTTTTCGATATGCAAATAATAAGTTCATATTTAGGAGTATAAAAATTATTAATTTAACCGTTAGTTTAGAACAATTAAGAGAGAATTTTTTAAAGAGACAGAATTTTTTCAAAAGAATTATATTTAAGGATAGAGTATGATTGATTTGAATTTTAAGAGAGTATCTTTTGAAATATATAAATGAAAAGAGCCAAATGTTAGATAGTTTCACCTTAAGTTAAGAAAAATTAAGAGAGATTTTTTCAGGAGTATAAATGTTGAACAGATGAGAATATATTCGATTAAGGGAATACTTATTTAAATTTATAAAAAGAAATACAAGATTATTAAATATTGAAATTTAAGTTAACATTTTGAAAGAGATAGTTCAGAATTTTGATTTACTTGTTCGTTTAGATTTACTTGTAGCTTCTTTTATTCGTTCTCTTAACTTTTTTGATGCATTTTTTGGTAAAATAATTGGGTTGTTTCCATTGTTTATCTGGAATGAATTGCTTATTTAGTCTGTGTCCATATCAGATTGTGATTGTGAGGAATCTATGTCGCTAATTGTGATATCTGAGTAGTCCTTAATGGAACGGGCCGGTTTTGCATCATTTTGTGGTAGCATATTGGAGTTCGAGGATGGTTTATCGTTGTTGATGTTTCTTTTTATTGTCGAGTAAAGCGAGCCTCGTTGTTGTTGTGAGTGGCGTTGTTTATAAATTGATGCAGCTTTTTTCTTTCCTACTTTTTCAAGCGTAAAGATAGCTTGAATTTCTTTTTCTTTAAGAAAGATTGTACAACATTTGTCATTTGTTGCATGTTTTGTATAATCGACATTGTTATGCTTGCAGTTAATACAAGAAGCTTGAAATTCACATTTTTCATTTAGATCTTCATTTGTATGAAAAGCATTAGAACAGTTTCCGCAAATTTTTCTTTTAGGCATATTTTGGCAATATGACCATTAGGCATATAACTAATTTTTACGAAAAATTTGGCATACCACCACGTGGTGGCAAATATTGTACAAGTAATGAATATCACTTTTTTAGGTGATTTCGGTTCAAAAACGTTCCGCGCAAAAATGGATTTCTAAAAAAAGTCAGATTTTTTTTTTTAATATTTTTTAATTTTTTTAATATTTTTATTTTTAAATTTTTGTCAATTGTTATATGAAATAAGTTTTAAGTTTAAAGTATGTGATGATTTACACAATGGTAAAATGTCTTGCACAATTTTAATTGCACGCTCTGCGCAGATGTTACTTCGCTGAACTTCCTCAATAGCTGATGGTTTATTTACCCAATGTCTGAGAAAACATTCATTTGCTTTTGTGAAGCCGGCCAATGATTTCTGTAGTGTGGCGAAATTATTTTTGTTGAAAGTATGATCGGAGAACCAGATTTCGCTCCAAGCACCGCACACAAACTTACAAATAGGATATAATTGCAAACGATATTCAGGAATAAGTATAAAGGCTAAAAGTGCCAAAATAGCTATAGAATTCCAACGGGCATTACTGAGTGCTGGTATTGCTTTAAATTTTATGTAGGGAAAACGTTCATTTTTCTCGAAGTATTTAAAAGCTTCGACCAATTCATATAAGTATTGCATGTCATTTCGCCATTTAATGCTTTTAACCTTAATACACTCTTTATTTTGTTCATACTCTTTTTTTAGATCATCGTAATTTTCTATTAAATTTGGAATAAAATTGTATGAAATATTGGGCGATGAGGTTTTTCCCTCTAAAAGCTCATCCATGACATGTTTTAACATCAAATCTAGCACATGATGTTGACAACCAATATACTGTGGAGCGGGCAATGAAAAGGATTTCAAAAAATTTTGTAGGCGAGTGACAACACCATGGTGTCTGCCAGTATTCACACTGGTTGTATCGCAAATTATCATTTTAATTGATTCCAACAAGTCGAAATCACATAATAATTCTTTTATTCCGTGAAATATCGTCGACGCTTTTCCATCATTCAGAACTAGTACACTTAATTTTACTTCCCTAGAAGCATTTTTCAGTACTATGTCCTGATATTCCTTCTTTCCAATTTTTTTCCCGTCAAAATGCAAGCACCAGTTTTCATTTTTAAGAGTGTTTTTCAACAGTTTTTTCTTTTGTTCGGCATTTTTGGTGTAAGCTTTGTAAATTCCAGGTTGGGATGGCGACAATATCTCTACACCACATTCAGACAACTCTTTACATATTTTTGCGGCCTTTCTAGTGCTAACGTTTGCATTCATAACTAAATTAACAGCTGGTTTCATAGGCTTCTTTTTTGTAATAGGCTGGCAGGTGGTTTGTAGGTAATATCATCAATCAATTCATCATCTGATGACACCTGATCATCGTCCATTATGGTTGGAACTTTGTAATCATCATCCAACGGCACATTATCGGTTTTAGATATTGAAATGGGGAAATGCTCCGATTCGTGTGATTGTTGCTCTTCGTTGTTTGAAGTTATATCAAAAATTTTATTAAAACTATATTTATTACGGCGTTTTAAAAAGTTTTGGTACGACTTTATTAATCTTTCCACATTTCTTTTAATAGACCTTAAGGAAAGTGTTTTAAAATTGAGTTTCTTCCACAAAACTGAAAGTTCACTAACGATAATTTGTGTTCTTCTTTTCTTACACTTTATTTCCTTTCCAAGGCTATTAAATCTTCCAATAACAAACTTTTCTTTGGGCTTTTTACATAGTTCGAACAATGGAATGTCCACATTTTTTATACATTGTGTATTGCTAGCTAAATTTTCTTTCCACGTATTACAATACTTTTCAACATAATCAGCACTTGTCTTAAACATTTTTACACAAACAATATTTAATTATCCCGAAAAAAACTGCTAGTTCTTGAATAACTTGCTTTTTCTTTTTTAAATTTTTAAATCTTGAATAACTTGTTTTTTTTTTTTTAATTTTTAGGAAGATTATTAGTTAAATAAATATCTATTATTATGAAGAAAAACGTGTACACTGTACAAAATTTTTTTGTTTTTTTCAGCAGTTCTGATAAAAAAGTAATTTCGTTTTGCGCGGAAACTTTTTTGCAATTTCGCAAAAAAAAAATTAATGGGGGTTCATACTTTTTTATGCTCTATTCGACTATGGTATGCCGTTTTTCGTATTTGCAAAAAATTTAAAAAGTTATATGCCTAATGACCATACTGCATACAATTTTTGCATTTTAATGGTAATTGAATGTAGGGGCGTACTCTGACTTTTTCGTAACCAATGGATAGATAATATGGAAGAGTGGTAGAAGCAAAGGTGATGACGATTATACCTGTTTCGGTCAATTTACTACTAACATTTTTTAAATTTTTTTTAACCTGTGTAACGTTTTGGGTTTTGAGTTCAATCAAGATTTCCTGTTCATTAATGTCACGTAGGTCGTTTGAGTAAAATACTCCTTTAGCATAGTTTAGACCAGGATGTTCTTTCATTGAGATCTCAATTTCATATGATAATGATGTTAGTTGTAGAAGCTTACTAGCTTGTACATAGTTTTTTGTTTGCATGAGTATAGTTCCATTTAGCAGCTTTTTACATTGTTGAACTTCACCTCCTGCAATACTATATACAACCTTTTTAATTAAAAAGGGTGACACATTGGCAAGCGTGTTTTCACTTTTAACTCGTTCCATTACTAAGAACTTTTCACCCGGTGAAAGAATAGTTAGACTTTTTGTCTTGTCGAATGCTATAGGCTGACGACCACCACGATCAGGTGATTCCGACATTTTAGTTTTGGCTTTAAGGCCTGTTTAATTTAATTATAATTAGCACTAATAAAAAGTGTATTTTTTTTATTAGATATTGAGAGAATACATATAATATTTATATTTTTAGAGAATACACGTGTATAAATTTTAATTATGATCACTGGTATAGGTTTGTCCGTTTATGTCTGTACACGAAGAGAACGTTGTATCGACTGAACTGTTTAAATTGATTTATTTTTTAATGTTACACTAAAGGGTGAATTAGCCAAGCGTAAACGTAAACGGTGTACGAAATTTAATAAGTCAAATAAGAATAGAAGACATTTTGTGTATCTTGTTGTTTCATTCATATGCATTAAACATATAGAAAACGTAAACGGACAACAAAATTCTATTTTGATTAGAATTTCTTTGTGTTTTTATGTATTCTATATGTTTGATGAATATGAATGAAACAACAAGATACACAAAATATCTTCTATTCTTATTTTACTTATTAAATTTCGTACACCGAGATACGTTTACTTTTACGGTTGGCTAATTCACCCTTAATAGTAAAATTTGTTGTTAAAACTACTAAAAATTTGTTCAAAGTGACGTTGCACAGTGGTGTATTTTCCAAAAAAAAAAAAAAAAGTGGTAATAAGTATAGAACTTCTATACTTCTGAATACAAATTGGAGGAGTTATTGGGAAGTAAGTTATAGGAGTAGTTATAGGGGTAACAATTGGATGAGTTATAGGGGAGAAAATAGGCTTTTAGAATATTGTCATTTGAGACACCCTATGCTTACACATCGTGATAACTATGACACCTCGTATATAGAAAATCTTTAAGTGCTTGCTACTTTGGCAAATGTGAACCGATTTGAAAAGCAAAATTTGACTGATATAATCTCATATACAAGATATACAAAAAAAACATGCTTATGGTGGTAAGATATCTCTTATAACTAAAACCATATTATTATTAAAAAAATTAAAATGTTAATTTTTTGCCTTGACTTTTTTTGTTTTTTGGCCAATATCTTTTTTGTTACCAAACCAAACCAAATGAAAAAAAAAATAAAATTTGAAAGATTTCTAACACATTCAGAAACAAACTTCAGAAAAGTTTCTTAAATAATCTTGAACAGTTTAGCGGTGAAAAATGCTCCAAGTCAATATTTTAAAAAAACTCTTAAAAATCAGCAATTTTCTATGAAAATATACCTTAATTTATTTACGTTTTTCTCAGAACGTTGTTAATAATAATTATTATTTTTTAGTCGTTTCTAACAAAATGGAAAACTTATTTAACTTCGAAGTTTTAAAAGGTAATTAGAGAAAATCATTTTTTATATTTTGCTTTTATTAAATACAAGCCGGGCTTGCCCGGAGTGCACCTACACGCAGAGAAAAATTATGATTGAAGATGATTGTCATTTAGGATCATAATATGATTGCTACGAATTGTAGTCATAACATGATGCTCTTTAACTATTATAAAACGATGCTATTTTTTCTGCGTGTAGTTCTGCCTAAAAATTTTTATTCATTGTAAGCTTTGTGAATATTAAAGCTTCATAACAATGTAGTTTGTGTTTGGATTTTATTTACCTATAATAATAATTTTAATTCGTTTTTATTTGTATAAAAACATTTATATATATGATTAGTAACCTTTGATATTTAATGAAATTGTGATAAATCCACATTCCATCGATGCCCAATAAAGATGTGCAGATCGGCTTGAGTCATTGGACACGCCTTCTTATAATGAGGTAGTATCACATTTGCAAAATACCCCATGATACGTACACACTATGGTCCGGACCATAGCTGCTTAAGATGTATTTTTATTACTAATTAAAAAATTTCTACAAAATTTTTTACGAACGGTTACCCACCCTAACCGACCGAGAGGACACATCCCCATGACATAGTGAATACGCACACACTATTTTTAGTACTAATAGGGAGTATGTCCCGCTGCCCGACGACATTGTTTTGCCTTCAAGTTTAAAATGTAATTGATTTTGGATAAAAATTTAATAAAACACAATGTATTAGTGTTGATATCCAAGCATTTACGTAGGTATGGCCTGGCATTATCCTCATTTCAAATTTGGGGACTACGAATGAAAATATTTCTGTCCTAACCCTCAAATGAAAATGGGAGATATGTCATACATAGTTATAAGATCGTTTTTCAAAAGAATATTGTGTGAATATTACAGTATTTATGTGTAGACGGACTGCGGCAATGTTTATTATTTATCTATTCTGTGGTATGCCCAAAGCTGGCTTCGCTGAGTAAAACATTTATGAAAAGGCTGTAAAATAAAAAATTAATACTTTATTCCGTTGCCCAATAAAAAGTACATTTTAAACTTTAAGGCAAGCAACCTAGTGGGCTTGCCCGTTACCATAACTGATGTGCTCATTGGTATATGGTCTTACTGAACAGATAATTTCTACAATATACAATAAAAACATAGTAAAAATGGTATTCAAAAGGGAATTAGTACCGCCTATTTAAGCTGCTTAAACCACTAGAGCTTCTTCATCATATACATCTAATCACGATTGTTAATAAGACTAACCGATTGCCTCAGCTAAAATAAATGACAACGAACGGTGTGAGCCGTTTGGTTTTGAGTTTAATACTAAATTTATTTATAATTATTTTCTACAAACTAAGTTACAAAAATCACTTAAAACTAAAAGGAATCATATTTTACATAACACTGCATGTGGTTATTATTTGCTAGGTACATAGCGCATGTGTTATCGATTCAGTATGTACGCATGTGTTATCAACTGACCTCACGGACAGTTTTGTGATAAGTGTTCAGCGTACCTAGAATACTGTGTAAAATGCTTATCTTTACAGCAGGTCATAAATTCTGCTGTCATAAATTTATTGTTTTATTACTATACTCATAAGTACAGATTTTTGGGAAAATACTAACATTTTATGATTAAAAATTTGAAATGTAAATATGAAATTGTAAATATTAAAGATTTCTTAAGAACTATAAAAATGTAAAATAAAAATATTTTATTATTAAAATATGCATGTTCAATTCTGAACAACGATTTTAGGAAAGTGTTAGTATGTGGCACAAAAAGATAAAAAGTCTTCCCCTTATCGTCCTGCTTAAACCCCTTCGGCTAAAAATCTGAAATTTCAAGTGTATTAGCCAATAATATATTGGCTAAAGGACTTAAAATATATCTTTAGGAATTTCAAATAAAACTTGATAAAAATGTGGCACAAACACAAATGTTAGCTTAATCACTCAGCTCAAACCGCTTGCTTTTGAAATTCGGCATATATGTTCCTCCTCTGGCGTTGACATACACAAATATGGGATTATTGGAAATGTTTACGTAATGGAGCAAACAGTGAAAAGATTTTCTCTTGATTTACTGCCCAAACCCTTTTGTCTAGAAATCTAAATTTTATAATATGTATGCCCTGAGGTATAGGCTAACAGCCATACCTAAACAAGAGCGGCAAGCGTTTTCTAGCTGTCAAAAATTGTCATGCCCATACAATTTGTATGTAGCATCCCGAAATAACGCGGCGGCAACGCGGCGGCAACTCTTTGCAATTGGAAAATCCGATTTTGACAGAGCGTTTCGTAGTCAAGTTAGTTGCAAAAGACAACAAATGTAAACCAGGGATGGCAAAGTTGATACTATAGTACTTTTTTTGATACTATTCGATGTTCCAAAGTACTCCCGCGACTCATTTGATACTATTGGACGATTTAAAGTTTTTAATTCATTTTTTTCTTTTCATTTTTATTAATATATAAATTTTATTAATATATTGCTCGCAACATCATAAATAAAGATGTGTTAGATAATTGCACACCGTTACAATTAAATATCCACGATAACCATATTCCGCTAAACGACGTTTTTTGTGGTACGGAAGTGGATTTGTATATAAATACAAATCAGATTGAATCCGGCACTGTAAATCATATAAAAGAAAATTCCAAAAAATGTTATATTAAATTTTGAGGATTTGAAGACCAGAGTAAATTTTGATAATGAAATTTTAATTTGGTTCAGTAAGCTTTCACCTGAAAACGTTGTTTGCGGAAGAACCAATAGTATCGTGAAATTTTGGATAAAAAATTTTCCAAACGAAGAAAATAATTTTGACGCCATTAATATCCAATACAGAGCGTTGGCAGATTGGCAAGAACTAAAACTTTCTAGAAAGGAAAATATATGTAGTTTCTGGTCGAAAGTATCTAAAATTAAAAATGAGTTAAACAAATATTTGTTTCCCGATATTTTAAGAATTGCTGCAGGTATTTTATCCATACCACATTCTTCTGCAAACGTTGAGAGAATTTTTTCATTCTGATTAAAACCAAAGGCAGAAACAGACTTCATGTTCAACAGTATCAACAACAGTATCAAATCTAATACAAACAAAAGATTTATTAAATGCAACAAATTCTTGTTGTTACTATTTTAAAATCTCTAACAAGTTATTATCAACCAATTTATAAAATTCTTTTTTAGCTGTATTGATTAATTTAATTTGGATCTCATTTGGAGTTCTTTGTTCCTGTACATTAATTTAAAAAATATACTTTTTTTAAAGTAAAACTTTATTTTTTTATAAATTCATATAAACATAAATTTATGTTCAATAACATTTAATGTTATTTTAATGCATTTTGTATGAATTTTAAGAAAAATAAAAAATAATTTTAGTACCCTGAGAGTCGAAAAAGTACTATTTGAAAATGTTATTGGTACCGAAACGAAATTCTCATTTCTCATCCCTGATATAAACAAAAAAAAATAAGACAGAAAAAAATATATTTGTTATGTATAGCGGTAATCACTCTTGATAGAAAAGTAAAGAAGAATCGAAGAAAACGAGAAAAGAAGAAAACTTTTGACAGATACAACAACAAAATGTATGGGATTTGTTTTTTCTCGTTTTCTTCGATTCTCCTTTTCTTGATAGGAAATTTCTTTGACTCAAACCTTGAGTAAGTTGTAGTAGAAAACAAGAAAAACTTTTTTTGACAGAAGAACAACTGATTTTAAGCGTCACAAGATAATTTCATATTTTTTAAATAAATTGTGAATTATCTGCAAGAATGGATTCAAATAAAAAGAAAATAAGAGAAAAATCAAACAAAAAATGGACAGATGAGGAGACAAAAAATCTTTTGGAGTTTTTAATAGAACACTATTTGAACACTAACTGAATTTCGTTTCCATGTTTATATATTAATAAAATTTACTTCCAAGTTGAAAATGCTGCATAAAATCTATTTGTGTTATTGCATTTTCCCCTATAAATTTAATTAT
The DNA here is from genome assembly GCA_021234595.1 of Delia radicum. Taxonomy (NCBI): domain Eukaryota; kingdom Metazoa; phylum Arthropoda; class Insecta; order Diptera; family Anthomyiidae; genus Delia; species Delia radicum. Next base: position 66,827,862 of record CM037855.1, read on the forward strand.
TTTAATTTTTTCTGATGTTTTTGGCATTTTGCTTATTTAACTTTTAATTACATTTGGTGAAAAACATATTCAGCCTAGAACGAATGTAAACAAAGATCAGCTGACAGTGTTGAAAACAAACTTGCTAAAAAAGACGCTCACTCTTTAATGAAAAAGAAATCGATAATGTTTCCTCCAAGAAAAAGTTTTCTATCAAGAGTGATTACCGCTTATATATATTATATTATTATTTAAATTATTATTTATATATGTTTGTTATTATACAAAACATAAATCAGAAACACCAATATTGTAATGTACTTTATTGTCAAAATAATCAGGGTTGTTATATTTTTTATTTTGATAACCCTATTTTTATCTATTTGACGTAGCGTTGCCGCTCTTGTTTAGGGATGACATTTCAGCGTTAACGCTAGGCGGTAAAAAACGTTCCGCTTGCCGCTCTTGTTTAGGTATGGCTGTAATTTACCGAGAGAATTTCCAATAATGGCGCGGTAAAAATTATAAAAAATATTGAACTTGAAATTTGGATTAAATTAGGACATTCACTAAGGAGGGGTTTTTGTAAACTTTTTAGGGGACGGACAAAAAGGAAGAAGTCTCCTGTTCCAAAAATTTTTTGGAACTCACCAAAAACACTGGGTTTAAATAAAAAAAATTGGGATTAATCACAAAGCTTAAACCGCTGGAGTAAGAAACTTGAAATTTGGCTTGAAGGTTAATCGTCCGTCACAGACATTATCTAAGAAGAAATTTATATGGTGAAAGACCTTAAGGTGAGGGGCAAAATCTCCCTTTTAATATTCTGCCAACTAACATTTGGCTACAAATCTGACCTTTAAAATATGTGTTTCTTTGAACTTCTAATTAAAACTTGTAAAAATGGGGTTAAAAAAGGAAAGGAAATGGGGTTAAAGTAGGAACTTGAGATTTGACATATAGGTACTTCCTTAAGCGTAGACATCAACCAAGAGAGGAGCAAAAACGGACAATCTCATAACCAAAACCTTTAGGTAATTATATCGTAGTTCACTTAAGATATATTTTTTGCTTTTCTGATCAAAACTTGTCATAAATAGAGATTTAAAGGCAAAAGTGTCCTCTTAATGACATGTACAATTGCTTTATGCTTAAAATTTAAAACATCTTCTCGAAATAAACAAAATAATTAAAACAGGAAATCATTTTCTTTTTAATGTATTCCGACATTAAAAAGTATTGGTATCGATATATTGGACATTTAAGCTAGTCGAGTAATAATAAAAATTAAATTATAAAATATTTTGGATATTTAGAAGTTAACCGTAAAAAGGGGTAAAAGTTGGTACTAATGCATTTAAATGCATTTACCTATTCTCTTGAAATTTTTAGATTCAAAGTGCTGCAAAATTATATACTCTATCATTACCCCCAAACCAACATGGGAACTATGCCTAACCTGATTATGCGAATAATCCCCAATACAAAAATAGACACATTCTTCATAGACAAATTTTTCAAAAGAACATTGTGTGAATATTAACCCATTAATGCCCAGACGTTTTCTTTTAATTTTGAGACAACATTTTTGTACACTCACTTTTGTTCAGAGCATGCTAAATTGTAACAATTCGGCTGGCAACTTAAGTTGCCAATGGGCATTAATGGGTTAAAGTCTGCGTAGCCGGCCTGTGCCGGACTTACGGGTTTTTTACTCTGTGGTATGTCCGAAGCAGGCTTCGCTGAGTAAAAAATTTCTGCAAATCTGTAAAATAAAATAGGTAATACTTTATTGTATTGTCCAATAAAAATTACATTTTGAACTTTAACGCAAAAAACCTTGTGGCATTGTCCGCTAGTATAAAATATGTGTTCCTTAATGTAAAGACTAATTAACTACTTTTTGAAATAAAAACATAGTTTAAGTGTGGTTCAAATGTTAATAAGTGCCTCCTAATCTCCCAGCTTTAACCGCATGGGCTTGGAACTTCAAATTTAGTATGAAGGTTCCGTCTCCGGCGCACAGTGGGATAACTCACAAAATTTGTGGAAATAATTCGGCCATTTGTTAACTTGTGGTCCGATTGCAATGAAATTTGGAACATACATAAAAGACATAAAATGGAGTTTAAGGTTTGATTTTGAACCTTCCAGACCCTTTGGGGCGGCAAAATGGCTGCCCAAAGTTGGGTACTTTTTTCATAAAAAATTTTGAGTGTTTGCCATTTTTTTGTTTCTCATCCGATTTCCAAAAAATTAACATATTAGTAAAGATGACATAACATATTTGTAAAGATGAACAAAAAACATGCTTTAATGTGTGGGTTACCTCCAATAGTTTCCGAGATATTCCGATTTGAAAATGTGAAATTCCAAATTTTGTCCGACTCCAAAGTTTTCCAAATATCGGGAGAAAATTGGGACCAATTTTCGTTTTAAAATAACGGTTATTTAGCCAATAAAATTCTTGATTGAATAAAAAAAAAATTAGTTGAATATCTTGTTTCAGTCAAAACTTACATTAGTTTAAAGTAGAAATTAAAAAAAAAGTAAATTTTGGCGATATTTTCCCCAAAAAGCACCAAACTTTTTATCGCTCCAGACAAATATTTTTCTTCTGAACATATAAAGTATGTATACTTTTCTGGAAGGTCTTTTTATATAAATGCGAGTTGTGGTAAAAAAAATTTTGATTTGTAAATACTTTTCCCCCCATCCGCTTCCAAAGTTGCCATATTTTTGAGGTAAATATCAAATTTAACTCACAGTTAAAATTTGTGCACGCCTCCAATTGGGTAGTGGAAACCGGTTTTAGATACTCCAACAGATACATAATGTTGTGCGTAAGTCATTTCCAATCCCCGCTTTAAATGACGACATGGCAGCAAAAAACGAAAAAAATCCCATTTTTGGAATTTTTTTTTTTATTTGTAGGAATTGTGGGATTGTTTTCAGAAAATCATAATTTCTGAAATTTATCTGAAATTGTTACCTTTATATTTGGTTTACCCAAGTTTTTGTTTTACCAAGATGGCTAACTTTAACCTTTTTTAAAAAAATCGCAATCTACAGGTAATTTTCTTTTCAACGATACCAAACACTGGTATGTTATGTTCATAACTGCTAAACAGAAAATCTTCAAAAGTTAGCCCTTATTCATATATTTCTTCTAATGTGTCCTCGTATTCACATCTTACATAATTGGGTCAGGTAAAAAGGGTTTTATGATGTTCTTCATTAATGAAAAAAAAAACAAGCAAATTAGGTTGTTTCTTTATTTAATACAAAATAATCGGACACATCATTATTTATATCTAACAGATAAAGCAAATCTTTTAATTCTTCATTATTTACAGATGACAATGTGTTATAAGAAATCCATCGTTTTCTCATTGACGACAGGACGGGATCGGAAGACAGTAATAGGTTATTGAAAATATCTTCGTTCTGTGATTGCCTTGAACATTTTCTGGAACTGAACAATTGGGCATGTTTGAAATCTCGATTCCTTGCTTCCTGAGCTTCTTCTGTTAGTTCACCTAGAGGAAGAATGTTTGATTCAATGATGATTTTTCCATGGCACAATACCTTATGAACTGTGGGTGTCATTTCTTTCCAGGGATATAATGATAATAGAAGTTTTGTTATTTCGTCGGTATATACTCCAAATTTTGAGGAATTTAGTTTATGTTTTCTATTAATTGCCATTAACATGATGTTGATCTTTCGAAGCAACTCCTTGTCAATTCCTGTTATTATTGAAGTAATTTCAAAATCTCTAAAAAACCTTCTTGCTGTATTGCCATCGTTTGTACTTCCACAACTAGCAAGTGGTTTATCTATGTTTAAGCCTGTCTGCCTTTTAAAGTCTTCTTGTATCCTCCTTTTTTCATCTGCCCTCATTTTTGACATTTCTTCGTTGTTTCTTACTGATTTTGTTTCATTTCCTGCTATGCTTTTACTTTAAATCATATGCTATGTGTAAGAAGTGTTCCATGAACCGAATGCGGGCATATGCCAAAACCCAATACTTTTTTATTAATAGTCCTTTCTTTGGAAACATTTGAAAACTGTAATTTCTTTAACATTTCCTTAAACGTGTCAGAAACTTCTGTATTTGAATGCGTAGAAAGAGTAATCGATGTTCTTTTTTTTTAGATTTTGCACACAAATCATTATAAGGCTTACAGGGTGCACCAACAGCAGAAAAATTTATCTCCAGGCTATCATTCATCCACTTATAATATTTTGTTTTAAATTTCAGAATAGAGCCGGAAACGGACTGCATTTTTTTTATCAAATAATTTAATAAAATTGTCAATTTTAGATATTTCTGCAGTGTCCAATTTAGTGTGATGTGAAGATTCAATTGATGCAACTACAACGTTAACCTTTTCAAATCTCTGTAGTTTTGAGTTGTCCCACAAAGTTAAACACAATGCTTCATGATTTACTGTTATTACCATGATTGAGGAGTTTTTTATGAACTTAAAACTAAACCTATTCATATTTATATACATATATTAGGTACAAATATTAGCTATCATAACCCAGGTAACTGGGTCTGCAAAAAATAATGCCCATAAAATATAAAAAGAGAGGGCATATTTAAAATAGCAATCATAAAACACTTTGGGTGGGCCCACAAAACCTTTAATATCATTAATGAAGAAAATCATAAAACCCTTTTTACCTGACCCAACTATGTAAGATGAGAATACGAGGACACATTAGAAGAAATATATGAATAAGGGCTAACTTTTGAAGATTTTCTGTTTAGGAGTTATGAACATAACATACCAGTGTTTGGTAATGTTGAAAAGAAAATTACCTGTAGATTGCAATTTTTTTAAAAAAGGTTGAATTTAGCCATCTTGGTAAAACAAAAACTTGGGTAATCCAAATATAAAGGTAACAATTTCAGTTTTTGCTTAAATGAAAATTTTCACTATTCAATAAAATATTTATTAATAGACATAATCGAATGATTTTTTGGATTTAACTAGACTTTAAGGTCAACAAATCGAAACAAATGTCAGAATTTATGATTTTCTAAAAACAATCGCACAATTCCTACAAAAAAAAAAAAAATTCTAAAAATGGGATTTTTTTTCGTTTTTTGCTGCCATGTCGTCATTTAAAGCGGGGATTGGAAATGACTTACACACTACATTAGGTATCTGTTGGAGTATCTAAAACCGGTTTCCACTACCCAATTGGAGGCGTGCACAAATTTTAACTGTGAGTTAAAGTTGATATTTACCTCAAAAATATGGCAACTTTGGAAGCGGATGGGGGAAAAGTATTTACAAATCAATTTTTTTTTACCACAACTCGCATTTATATAAAAAGACCTTCCAGAAAAGTATACATACTTTATATGTTCAGAAGAAAAATATTTGTCTGGAGCGATAAGAAGTTTGGTGCTTTTTGGGGAAAATATCGCCAAAATTTACTTTTTTTTTTAATTTCTACTTTAAACTAATGTAATTTTTGACTGAAACAAGATATTGAACTAATTTTTTTTTATTCAATCAAGAATTTTATTGGCTAAATAACCGTCATTTTAAAACGAAAATTGGTCCCAATTTTCTCCCGATATTCGGAAAACTTTGGACCTGAGTCGGACAAAATTTGGAATTTCACATTTTCAAATCGGAATATCTCGGAAAATATTGGAGGTAACCCACACATTAAAGCATGTTTTTTGTTCATCTTTACAAGAAGATTACTAATATGTTAATTTTTTGAAAATCGGATGAGAAACAAAAAAATGGCAAACACTCAAAATTTTTTATGAAAAAAGTACCCAACTTTGGGCAGCCATTTTGCCGCCCCCAAAGGGTCTGGAAGGTTCAAAATCAAACCTTAAACTCCATTTTATGTCTTTTATGTATGTTCCAAATTTCATTGCAATCGGACCACAAGTTAACAAATGGCCGAATTATTTCCACAAATTTTGTGAGTTATCCCACTGTGCGGCGTAGACACAATTTTCGGAAACATGATTTTTGGAAATAATTTAAAGGTTGCACAAAAAAAATAAAAAGTGTTTTGCTTAACGTTCTGCGTAAACCTCTTCGCTAGAAATCTGAAATTTCAAATACATAAAGAAAATGAATTCCGTCGTAGTAACCGTATTTAGGTAATAGCTATTGAATTTTTTGGTAGTTATCACCAAATTTCTGTTGAAGCAATCGAAATTTTATTGTCGTGTCAGAATGACTGCAACAGAAAGATTTTCATCACAATCTAATGATTCAGTTGTCGCGATAGAATCTTTTGATTGTGTTAAAAATTATTCGATTGAAGCAACGGATTGCCCCTACTAAAACGGTAGCCACGACCGAGTATGTTTTCTGGGTGTAGAGTATGGGCTAATGAACTTTTTGGAATTTTAAACAAAAACTTAATAAAAATGTGGTACAAAGAAAAAAGTGACTCCTTAATCTCCCAGTCGAAGCGGCTGAAGCTAGGAACATAAAATTTGGCATGTAGGTTCCTCCTGCATCGTAGACGATTTTTGGAAATTGTTACGATAAAAAATATCCATCTTATCTTTCTGCTTAAATCTCTTCTGCTAGAAATCTGTAATTTCAAATAAAGTAATGGCTAATGCACCTAAAATATACTTTTTGGAATGCAAAATAAAAACTCAATGAAAATGTGGTAAAAAGAAAAAAATGTCCATGTCATAATGACCAAGCCGCTGCAGCTAGGATCTTGAAATTTGTTTACGGGGAAAGTCTCCTTTTGTCCAAAACACTTCAGGTAATTCACTGAAGAAAAACTTTTTGGAATTTATCATAAAACCATAGTAATATAGGGCTCAAAAGGGATAAATGGCCATTAATCACAAAGTTCAAACCACTGGAGCTAGGAACTTGGAATAAAGCAAACAATTTTAATGTTTAATTATAAAAAGATGACATCTTAATATATTCCGATATTAAAAACTACCGTTAACGGCGTCTAGGATTTTTTAAGATATATTTTTGAATATTCAGAAGTTATGGGTATAAAAAAGAGCAAAAGGTGGTAAATGGTACTCTACAACTCTGACAGAAATTTATATATTCACTTAAAACTTGTAGGTGTCAACTGCAGCAAAATTATTTACTCTTTTAAACAAATGAACACAAAAGCATGAAATTGGGAACCTGTAAAAAATATTTGGTCCTGGGCAACCAATGAACACAAAAGCACGAAATTTTGGAACCTGTAAACATAATTTGGTTCTAGACGATTTTTATCTCCCGATCCTAAATTTATTTTTTAAATTTTTCACTTTTCAATTTTAACAGGACATCTTCATTATGAGCCTTCTAGATTTCGATTTTTTTTTTTGCGTAAATGATATAGAAACTTTTCCACAAAAACTGTTATACTAAAATTTCAGAACGAAATTTCATGTATTTCCAAAACAAAAAACATAACAAATCTATAAAATATGTTTTAAATCTAGTTGACTATTTTTGAACCAATTTTTTATTTAAAAACTGACTTAAGCATAGATTTAAGTTACCCTTATTTAACAAAATAGTAAAAATTCCCTGTGGTTTAACCATTTTTGAGTGTTATTTTTCAAAACTATTTTCTAGAATTTATTTGTTAAAATTTATTGTTAAAATATGATATTACCTGGTAAATGGCGCCATCTGCTTAGCTGAAGTTTTCAAGACGGCGCTATTTTTTCCTTTTCTGATTTTAGAATATGATCCAGCTTGAAAACTGAGAATGTTAATGCATTACTTCTAGCTTCACCATACGCCAGTGCTAATGACATCCCTATCCGAAATGGGACCTTGGTGGGGACTATTACCTCGTAATTTTTTCCAAAAATATTCTATTTTATAAAACGGACAACATTTTTGTTTCTTCGGAGTATCCACAAATGTTCTAAATAAATATGAACCAGGTCTGGGAAAGCTTCCGCGACCCTTAACCTCCTACAAAGAGCCCAAAACTAAAATGTAATGACGCAAATGAAAGACCAAATTTTATTATTATATTTCACATCAATGTAGCATTGTTTTTAGCTTGAATAAAAATTGTGTGTAAATTAGAATTAGAAATAAGACTGTAGATGTACTTATTTTGTACTTTAATTAAAAATTGTAAAAATTAACAAAAATTTTTTTTCTGAGCCAGAAAAAGGAATACATTTTGTTAAATTTTTCTGTTGAGCGAACAGATATATTGAGATTCAGTATAGGTTTTTGAACTCCAAAACGTCAGTGAAGTTGTATGTGGTTTTAAATCTGAATAACATTTTCCTTAACCTGCTTTTCGAAAAGTATAAATTTTGTTTTTGTTTTTTTTTTTTTTTTTTTTTTTTTTTTACTTTAGATTAAAATTGCTTTACGAAAAATAAGGTTTGAGAACAATGCTAATGAAAATTAAAAAATACATACAATGTGAAGTTTTTAGTTTAAAAGACTATTATTTTGGAACTACTTGAAATATTGAAATTTAAATATAATATTTTTGTGAAAAAAATGGTATCAATTTATGCAAAAACTTTTTCGATGTGTTAAAGGCAAACATTTAATTATTTTAGGGGTTTTTAACATTCTATCCTCTTCATCTCCGAATTCCTAATTAGCCCTTCTCAGTGCGCATGTTTCTGTAACTACATGTAAAATGTAATGTTTCGACGATGAAGTAATCGAGTTTCCTTGTTCTTATAACATTTTTCAAAAACCAAATTTTTACTGATCTGCCTATTTTGGAAATAACTTACGTTTTAAGTTTCAGATTTAGCTTAACATTTTGTTTAAGATGAGCACTTCTTAAACATTTTAAATCCCGGTAATACCACGTTTTCAGTGGAAAATTCAATAAGTGCATTTTCAGTGTATTAGCCCACATCACAGAAAACCTATATTTCTACTTTTTAGATAATGGTCGTAAAATGGGACTCTTTACTCGTTTCTACGTCTACCAGTAATATATTAAAGATCCCCTTTTAGTGGAGGTCTTCATTTGGGCCATGTTTAATTAGTAAGTACTTTTTTGTTTGAAGAACCTTTTGGAAATAACCCATCGTGCCATGATCATGAAAATTAATATAACATGAAAATTGTCATATGTTTTCTTCAAATTTTTACAATTTTTTTAGATTTTTTGAAATAATACTTTTTTTTTTGAAAAAGGTATTTTTTTGAAAAAAAGGTATTAAAGTATTTTTTTTTTGTCAAAAGTACTTTTTTTTTGGTAAAAGCATTTTTTTTTTGAAAAAAGTCTTTTCTTGTGAAAGCACTTTTTTCCGGGAAAAGTTCCTTTTTTTTGGTAAAAGCACTTGTTTTTAAAAAAGTATTTTTTTTGTGGAAAAAGTACTTTTTTTTGAAAAAGTATTTTTTTTTGGAAAAGGATATTTTTTGGAATAAGATATTTATTTTCTGAATACTTTTTGGTCATCTCCGTTGGAATATCAAAAAATTCCGTCTAATTCGAATTCTCCTTTCCAGGAGGAAACTGTATACCAATTTTTCGGTTATTTGGCCCAGTTTCCCACTTTTTGGTCATATCCGATGTAATATAAAAAATCCCGTCTTAGTGGAGGTCACCTTCCCAAGAGGAACCTATATGCCAAATTTAAAGTTTCTAGGAGCAGGTTCTAGGATGGGCGATGTTGAGTCACTCAGTATCTCACACACTAGATAGACAGATGAAAACTACTGTTTCTGTTGTGAAAAACACATTTTTTTTAACCCGTTATTCTTTTGAAAAGTACCTTTACAAAAAACCGTTACTATTTGAAAAAAAACTATTTTAAAAAAAACGTTCCTTTTTTGAAAAAAAACTTTTCTTTTTGTTTTAAAACCCCGTTCTTCTTTTGAAAAGTACAGTTACTTAAAAAAACGCATTATATTTTTTTAAAAACCTCTATTTTTAATAGTGAATTTTATAGTTGATCTATAAATTTATGTGTGAGATTTTATTTGTTCGGTTTTAGATCATGACAAATTTTTCTCTAAATTAACAGAAAAATTATAATTTTTTTATATGATAATTTACTTTGACTATTAGAAAAAAAAACACAGAAAAAGTTATTAGACACTAGCATGAATGGAATGCATTTTCTGACCCACTACGGTCTTCATCAACATTCTTCGTGCCATTTTAGTGTTAATCGTAAATATCATCTATTTAACTCACACGTTAAAGAAATTGGGTAACGTTAAATCCCACATTACTCTGTGTGTTGAGTTAGAATGAAATTTACCACGAACGATTTCTATTTATAGTGTGCTTGTTTTTTTCTCTAGTCATTATCATAGTTGCCAGTTTAACTTTCAGTTAAAACTTTAAATGGCAGTTCTTTTCTCTAATGTCATCATATACTATCCTTCTACATTAGCAAAGCATATCAACAAACATTAAAGATTTTTTTTTCTATTTTTTTTAAACAACAGCTACTTTTTAAAGCCGTTATTTTTTTGAAAAATATCGTTACTTAAAAAACAAAAACCTTTAGTTATTGATTAAACCGTTACTTTAAAAAAACCGTTACTTTTATTTGTTAAAAAAGTAGCGTTTACTTTTTTAAAAATGCCGTTACTTATTTTGCAAAAACGGAAGACTTTTTCCACTTTTTCGCACTCCGTTGGAATGTTGGAAAATCCCTTGTAAATTTCAAGTTCCCAAGTCCATGGGCGATATTGAGTCAGTCACTCACACCACTTCTTTATATATATAGATTATTTATATACATTAATATGAAAAAAAAATATACACGAAATATTTTAACCTCTATTTGTAGTCTAAGATTTTAACACGATAAGTGTAAAAAACCACTAAAATAAAGTTTTACCGGGAAAAAGTGTAGAAAACGGGAAAAGTTGTAGAATTCTTGGTAAACGAATTACAGGACGTCAAGGTTGTTCGTTAAATCGAAATAAAATTAAATTTTTTTGGTACTTTTTTTGGAAGACACTTTTTGTTTTTTTTTTTTGTGGAAGATACTTTAGGTGGGAAATGGAAATATTTTTAGGAAAAAGTATTTTTTGCATAAAAATGACTATTTTTAGTATTTTTTATGGAAAAAGAACTTTTTGAAATTTGTATTTTTTTGGAAAAATTTATTTATTTTCTTTTTTGTTTGAAAATTGTATCTTTTTTTGGAAAAGGTGTTTTTTTTTGGAAAAAAGTACTTTTTTGAAGTTGGTACTCATTTTGAAAATTAAATTTGGTTGGTAGTTTTTTTTTTTGGAAATGGCACTTTTTCGGTTTTTTTTTGGAAAAGGTACTTTTTTGGTACTCTTTTTTGGAAGACACAGAAAGTACTTTTTAGAATTGCTACATTTTTAGAAAAATTTAATATTTTTGGTACTTTTTGTTTGGAAAAATGGAAATTTTTTTTGGAAAGGCTAATTTTTTTTGGAAGGAGTACATATTTGAAATTGGTACTTTTTTTTTAGAAAAATTTAATTACTTTTTAGAAAAATTAAATTTTTTTTGTATTTTTTTTGAAAAGGGAACATTTTTGGAAACAGAAACTTTTTTTTTAGTAAAAAGGTAATTTTTTGGGTAGTTTTTTTTGAAAAGTTAATTTTCGTTACTTTTTTTGGAAAAGGTACTTTTTTTTGGAAAATATACTTATTTTTTAGAAAAAGGTACTTAGTTAGGGGAAAAGTACTATTTTGAAATTGGTACGTTTTTAGATAAAGAACATTTTTTTGGTACTTTTTTACAACAGTTTTTGGTACTTTTTTCTGAAAAGGGTACATTTTTTGGTACTTTTTTTGGAAGAGGGTATTTTTTCGGCAATTATTTTATTTGAAAATTTCGGTACTTTCTTTTTGGAAGGGGGCATTTTTGAAAATGGTGCTTTTTTATTAATAAATTTATTTTTTTTGGTACTCTTTTGCCAATAGTTTTCGTACTTTTTTTGGTAAAAAGTAAAATTTTTGGTACTTTTTTTTTGAAAATGAATTTTTTCGGTACTTTTTCTCTTGGAAAATGTACTTTTTTCTGAAAAGGGTAAATTTTTTGGTACTTTTTTTTTGGAAAAGGGACGTATGTGGTACTTTTTCTCTTGGAAAATGTACTTTTTTTGGAAAAAGGAACTTATTTAGGGAAAAGTACTATTTTGAAATTGGTACTTTTTTAGAAAAAGAAAATTTTTTTGGTACTTTTTTACAATAGTTTTTTGTACTTTTTTCTGAAAAGGTACTTATTTTGGAATTGGTTTTTTTCGGTAATTATTTTTTTTTTGAAAATTTCGGTACTTTTTTTTTGGAAAGGGACATTTTTTAAATTGATACATTTTTTGAAAATTAAATTTTTTTGGTATTTTTATTTTGGAAAGGGACCTTTTTGAAAATAGTACTTTTTTAGAAAATTTAATTTTTTTGGTATTTTTTGCCAATAGTTTTGGTACTTTTTTTTGGTAAAAAGAAAAATTTTTTGGGAGAGGGACTTTTTTCGGTAATTATTTTGTTTGAAAATTTCGGTACATATTTTTTTGGAAAGGGACATTTTTGAAATTGGTACTTTTTTAGAAAATATAAATTTTTTGTTTTATAGTTTTGGTACTTTTTTTGGTAAAAATAAAATTTTTTTGGTACTTTTTTTTTGAAAATTAACGTTTTCTGTACTTTTTCTCTTAGAAAATGTACTATTTACCAATGCTTTTCGGTACTCTTTTTGAAGAAGGCACTTTTTTTGGGACTTCGTTTTCGGTACTGCAAATCGAATTAATAATTATTGAATTTTAAAGGGACCAAGAAATTCATACATAGAAAAATTTGTAAATTGTACTAAATGAGTCATAGGAGTATCATGGTACCTGAGGTTCAAATAGTACCATAAAAAGTACTATAGTACCAACTTTATCATCCCTGATTCAAATATTGAGAAAAATATTTCACAACAAACCAATACATACGCACTTCAGGCTGTCACTTAACGTTGAATTCTATTTTCAATAGAATTGTCCGCAACAGAACAGAACGAAAAAGTGAAAACTAACCACACATACAGACTTTCAATTGAACAGAAACAAAACAGCTGATTCGTAACGGAACAGAACGTACAAACTAATTCTGCCTTAAGTCGGGGGAGGAACATATGTACCAAATTTCAAGTTCCTAGTTCCAGTTCCAGAGTTGGCTGGGAAAAATAGACATTATTTTCCGAAAATGAGGAGTTTTTCCACTTTTTGGTCTTGTCCGTTGGAATATCAAAAAATCGCTTCTTAGTGGAGGTCTAAGTCGGAGGAGGAACATATGTACCAAATTTCAAGTTCCTAGGTCCAGAGGTCTTTGCTGGGCGATGTTGAATCACTCAGTCACGCCACTCTTATATAGTTATAGATAAAAACGGGGGGGCTTTGCCAATACTACTTAATATAATATTTCTGCCAAATTTCATAAAACTCTGTCCATACAGTTTTAAATGAAGACTATGTCCTTTACAGGTATCCTTTTGGAATCCTGTATGCCCTTGTACCAAAATTAGAGTTTTTTTTTTAAGTGTAAGCATGAATCTTACTTTGTGTTTAGTATAAACGATTTCTAGTCAACATAAATATGTTTGCAAGATTTTTGAAAATTTTGTTCATTTCAAAATATTTATTTTTTGAAGTTTTACGAAAATTTAACCTTAACGCTTTCTCGCTTCCAAGCCTTGCTATGCACACAAAAAATACCTTTCAAAATATTTTGTAAATTTATCATTTGGATCACTTAGGGTCAACCTCAAATACTCCGCCTGGAGGAGGGCTTACCGGTTAGAGGGTTAAGCAGTGATGCCATTTTTTTGAAGCAAGTACTTTAAAAAGCTGTAGATGGTAAATTTTTATCAAAATGTCTACTTTTTCAACTAATTGAAACATAAAGCACTATTTTAGGAACAATAGCTAAATTTTTCATTCTGTTATCTTATAAATTTGGAAGATTAAAAAAAAAAAATATTTTAGTACAAAATTTATAAAAAATCGCTCTAACAATCCGGAGGACGCCTGCACAATGTTTCCAAAAGCACTTTTTTGAGCAAATGACATTTGAGACCACAATTCTAAACCGATTTTAAAAATTATTTTTTTTTGTCATTAAAATAATGCATGTATTTTATAATAAAAATATTCCACCACTTTTTGAAAAATATAAAAAAAAGGTAAACATCTTTAATAAATTTGACAATATGGAAGTAATAATAAGGAAGTAATAAGCTTCAACTAAAATTAAATCCCGAGCAATATACTACCACATGAATGATAAAAGAAAAAAATACAATTTTTGAAAAATAAATTGATCATAAGAAGAAATAAATAGAAAACAAAAATATTGTTGAAGGAGCTATTAGAGGATTAAAATACTTTTAATTCAAGGTGCATATAATTTAAATACCCCCAAGTTTTAATCGTCTTTCGGGGTAAAAGCTAAAAAAGTTTTTTTTTGAGATTTACAAAAAGTTTTTGAAAACTAAATATTCAAAAATCCAGCCTGCGAAATTTTTTAACTTAAAACACAAAAATAATATTTAAAATCGGTCGAGAATTCTGGTCTGATATGATATTTGCTCAAAAAAGTGCTTTTGGAAACAATGTGCCCAGGAAATTAATAAAGACATCTATAAAGCAAAAAAAGTTAACAACTGGAGGATTGTAACTTTGGAAAAAACTCGAGGAAACTTTGGTCCACCATTAAACCACTTTCCAATCGAACTTACCAAACAATAACATCGCTCTCGTTTTCAACAACAATCCTCCCACATCAGATGCATTAAAATGCGCCAAAAATGTCTGCCATCAATTTGTTGCCATCAAAGAATTTTGCTACTCAAATTTAAAGCTCTACAAAATATTAACACTCCCACAACGTTCTCTCCCACAGAAGTCTTGGATACCATTAATGCAGCAAAGCCATACAAAGTACTAGGTCCGGATGGCATAGAACATAAACATGAGGTTGCGCACCTAAATACAAACACTTGTTCCATAGCTGTTTATCTTCTACAACATATTTAACTTTAACTAGGAGCTGATTTTTTGCTTTAAAATATATATTAAAAGACTTTTATGTTTATAAATGAATGTGAATGAATTCAAGGAATTAAAATTTAGAGAATGAATTTCATGACTAAAACATTAAGCATAAAAATTAAGGAATTCATTCAAATTCAGTTAATTCGACTTTTGGTCAGTGAATTTATTCTATATTCGCTTAATTCTTTTAGGGAATTAAGTTTTCTTGTTTAATTTCCTAAGGACTTAACTTTTTTGTTTAGTTCCCTTAGTACTTAACTTAGTATTATAATTCACTAAGACTTAACTTTTTTGTTTAATTCCCTAAGGACCTTACTTTTTTGTTTAATTCCTTGAGGGACTTCACTTTTTTGTTTTTTGTTCATTCTATTTTCGCTTAATTCAAACTTTTTTGTTTAATTCCCTAAGGACTTTGCAATAATAAAAAGAAAAGATGAATATCAGATTCTTAAATTATTTAAATGTTACCATACAAAATTAAAATTCACAATTGAAAAAGAAGAACACAATTCAATACCGTATTTAGATATGAGAATTTATAGAGAAGACAACAGAATCGTGACAGATTGGTATGCAAAATCCATTGCATCAGGACGTTTACCACTCCACACAACCAAGAAACCAGAAAATCAACACAGCGTCAAATTTAATTAAAAAAGTCGTCAAATTGAGTGATAAAAAATTCATACCTAAAAACATAAATAAAATCAAAGAAATATTGAATAACAACAATTTTCCTAAAAATATAATAAACAATTTAATTAATATAGCATTAAATGATAATTCAGGGGAAACCAATCACTCCCACAATAATAATACATCTGGCAACACCAGATTCTATAGCCTATAATACATACCTAGACTTACAGAAAATAAACAACTTAGAGAAATTATTAAAGATAAAGAAATAAAATTAGCGCATAAACCCAACCAAACAATAAGCTCGTTGTTTACACAAACAAAAAATAAAATTGCAAAAACACAACAGAGCAACGTAGTGTACGAAAACAAGTGTGATGGCAAGGAAAACGAAACGTGTGAAAAAGTGTATAAGGCACAACAAAAAGAAGTTTGGGTACTAGAATAGACGAACATGAATCTGACATTAGAAAATCAAAACAAACAACTGGATTGGCAATACACTGCATAGAAATGCAACACAATCCCGACCTAATGCAACACAATCCCGACCTAAAAAAATATTAAATAAGGAAAGAAACCAAAATAAACGCTACACTATTGAAAGCCTAAGAATACAGGAGAAAACAGAAAATTCAATAAATCTAAAAGAAGATAAAAATAACATCAATGCTAATTACACCATAGCTTTAACTTAGTTCTACTCCAACTGTGATCTTAGCTATAAGAATAATTCAACTGTGATATTTTAATTTTTCGAGATTTATTTTTGCATTTTTACGAAAAATGAAATAAAAAAGTCTTTTATTTACGTTTAGAAAATTCATGACCTTGAAAGCCTGATTAGAATAACTCTAAAAATAACACAAAAAGACTCAACTTTTTTGTTTAATTACGTTAGAACCTTACTTTTTTGTTTAATTTCTTGAATTAAAGCTTTTCACTTAATGCCCGAAAAACTTATCTTTCTCGTGTTTACTAGTGTTCTGGTAAACTTTTTTGGTAATTCCTGGTTAAATTAGTGATGGTCGGAAAATAAAAATTGCCCTGAAAGGACAAAAATACTTTTTGTAACAAAAATCGGGTGTAGGATTTTAAATGTATTATATACACTGAAAAAAATCCAAGCAACTTTTTAAGAAAAAAAAACTTTCGTAGCTATTTTTGTTTTGTAAAATACTAGAAACTTTCTTTCATTTTATGAAAATAAAATTTCACTAAACTAACGGAATCATTCGTATCTACTTTTTTCGTAATAGATATGAAAGTTTCTTATATTTTACGAAATGCAAAGTGTAAAGGCTATTGTTTTCTTACGAAAAAATTTCGTATCATAATTGTTCGTAAAATATACAAATTTTTATTTAATTTTACGAAATAAATTATTTAAAATAATTATGTGCAATATTTTGAGATTTGGTTTATATTATTTTTATTGCACTGAATTACTATATTTAATAAAAATGTTAATACATTTTGTTCTGATATCCCTATGCTTATTTTTATGATTGAGAGAATCTGTCACTGTAGATATAAAAATATTAATGAAAGAGTGGCAAAACTTGAAGCAGTTATGCATGACAATATAGCACTAAAAAATGAGACTGAGGAACTGAAAGACGTAATTGGTAATCTTAAAGTTTAGAAAACTCAATTGTTGCTAGTGATATTCGAATAAATGGGATACCTATTGTAAATATATATAATTACAATATATACATTATATATGAAAAAATTTGTGAAGCTGTTAAAATCGAACCATTTTCAGTTAAAGCCATCTATCGGGTTAAAAATACTAGAAGTAGAAAGAATATCGATGATGCTCCAATTGTTATAAAATTCCAAAGCCCATATGAACGTAATTACATGCTTAAGATAATAACAACTCATATTAAAACCAGTAAAAGTCTCCTGCTGTTAAACCAAATCGGCATTCAAAGTCCACAACCGTTTTATATAAATGAAAATTTAACCCCCGAAAATCACCGAATTTTTCTGGCAGCCCGAAGATTGAAGAACGATAATAAGATATCGTCTGCCTATACCAAGCGGGGTTTAGTATATGTCCGGAAATTTGGAAGTGAAGAGCCTCTGCAAATTAATACCATTGGAATTCTAAAGGAGTTATTTCGTTTTCAATGTAACGATGATGGAAATGTATATGAATACCATGATAGAGATATGCAAAGTTCCAGTAATAATGATATTTAACAAATGTTTAACTAATTCAAAATACCTCACCTTTTCAAATTTTTTAAATATTATAATTTACATGTTTTGTTTTGTATTAGTTTTTCATTTCATTGCTTTATTTACTTATATTTATGCTTGCATTGCTTTTAAATATTTTTTTTTTTTTTTTTTTATAATGGTTTTACCATTGTATAATAATACGATGGTTGGTTCTAGAGAAAATATTTACAATATGATAAGAATTATTTCAAAAAGAAAAAATGGTCTGAAAATCTGTCATTTGAATGCTCAAAGTCTAAATAACAAAATGGATGAGTTCAGACTAATATTTGAAGAATCTGGTATGGATATAGTATGCGTTTCTGAAACATGGTTTATCCCTGATATTCATAATGATTTTTACAAGTTGCATGGCTATAGACTCTTTCGAGGCTATAGACTCTTACAAGTTGCATGGCTATAGACTCTTTCGAGCTGACATCATGCCGGTGGAGTTGCCATTTACATTAAATCATCAATAAACTGTAAAATATTTATTTACAAATTAAATAATAGATTGAAATAATTAAACCTTTGTTTGATTATTTAATCTAAATAAAATAAAAAAATAGTTTGTCAAATTTTTAAAAATTTTGTTTACATGTTGTCAACACTGTATGGATATACTAGAAAATTCAATAAATTTTTTAATTGAATCAATTAAAAAAATTGTTTAAATGGCCATTGATATTCAAACAATCAATTAATTAGATATTTTTGGCCCATAATTGTTTCTGTGTAACTATGGATATGGAAATGTTTCCCTAAAAATGTATTAAAATTTATTTTGTCTTTGTCACACATCTTTTATAGTATCCACTACCAACATAATGATTCAACGAATTCATAAATGTGAAATTAATTTGCCCTTAAATTCCTTCACCGAGTGAGCAAAATGCCTTTCACAATACGGTATAAAAGAGTTCCAGATACTACAAACTCTAACTATACATGACCTTTTCATGGCTAACGAATGAAACCTTGGAGAAAATAATGACCTGCATCTTTGACGAATTTCCAAAACAAAACCTGGACACAATGTAGTTTGGTGACCCACACTTAGCGCTTTATAAAAAGGCGTCATTAGTCTTATTTTTACAAAAGCCTTAATCGAGCATCCCAAAAAATCTATCACATGAGCAGCTACATGGTCTCGCACTTTTAGTCTATATACATATCGTATAATTCCATTAAAATATCTCTCCAGACGGAGCATATTAGATTCAGTTGTACCAGAATATATTTCTACCCCATATAAAATAATTGGCATTAGATTAGCATGAGCTACCAACTTTTTGGTTTGTAAAGTTAAATAATCAATACTGTAAAGCTTACGCAACCCAAACGACAAACGTGAGAAAAGAAAATTTATGTGACAATCAAATCCAAGTTTGTTATCAATATAAAAACCAAGCGCCTTAAAATAACTAACATAGCTAACTTCCAGATTGTTTAAGAAGATTCTGCACAGTAATACCACCGTCATTAAATATCATTGCCTTAGATTTGGATACGTTAAGCACTATAAAATTATCGCTACACCAACTTTCAATCTGTTGTAAACTATTCTGAATGCTAGTCGATAAAACACTAATATTCTGCTTTTTTGCTGAGAACAATAACTGAAGATCATCCGCATATAAGTGACTACAAATGCCAGGTATGCTGTCAAAGATATAGTTAACGTAAGCACTAAAAAGTAATGGTCCTAATATAGACCCTTGTGGGACACCTCTAAATATATCTCTGGGCGATGAACACCTTTCCCCGCATTGTACAAACTGTTTTCGGCTTAATAAAAATAAAGAAATCAACAAACAGGCAGTTTTAGAAAAAGAAAATAGCGAAAATAGTTTATTCAATAATATTTCGTGACATACTGACTCAAAAGCCCTACCAAGCTGACTAATACAACAACATTTTTGCTATCCATTTTTTCTCTAATCTCATCAACCAGACTTGCCAGGAGAGTGGTCGTATTGCGGTTTTTCCGAAAACCTGATTGAAAATCTGAGATGCAACGTTTATAATAGACACTCTGCATTATTTGTTCATAATAGGCCTGAAATCGGCGGAATTCTGGGGATTTTTAACCTTAGGCACAGGAATTACTCTCGCATTCTTCCAGCAATTAGGATAATTTGATGACGTTAAAATATAGTTGTAAATGTGTACTAAACATCCAGAAACTAGGGGAAATATTAGTTTTAAAAATTTCAGTGAAACACCATCCGGGCCAATAGCCTGCGATTTGATTCTATTCATCGCATTCCAGACATCTATGACATCTATCGCACTAAAATAAAAACCATTAAGACCTTCATCATGACTTAAATTCTGAAATATTAGAGTCGGTGCATTATTAATAGCTGGCATTACAAAATGTTTATTACATCTCTCAACATCAATTCTTTCCACCTCTCTATTATCGTTTCCAACAATACCCAACTGCCTTATTTCTCCCCACATGTGCTTTTGAGAACAATTTGAAAACACGTTTTGAAAATAGATGTTTCTTTGCTTTCTTATTACTGATTTTACCTTATTCCTATACTTGCAGTACTCACGCCATCTATCGTTAGTTTTGTTTTCTAAAAATGCCCGGTACATCCTATCCCTCTGTTCCTGGGCATGAACAATAATGGGAGATTTTATCCAGTTTGAGGTTTTCCGAGGTCCTACTGTTTTTAGCGGTACATGCTTGTCATACAATGCTAGTAATAACTCATTTAGGAAATCAACTTGCCCATTGACATCCGAATTGTTATATATTTCCCCTAAATTGATCCTACTCACATCAGCTTTGCAGTCTTCAAAATTAAAATTGCTATAATCTCTTATTGTTCTTCTCTCTGCTAACAATTCAGTCCTCGCTTTCATTGATAGATAAATTAGCGCATGACGCGAATTCAGGGCTGGAAACTGAAATTGTCCACTATCTTCAATTAAATCAGAGTTTGAGACCAGAAAGTAGTCAATTAGCTTGGCTACAGGAATGCCAATAGTAAAATGAGTTGGTCGATTGTTATGCACAATTTCTAGTCCCATTCTCCCACACAAGCTTCTCATCCGATCACCTTCCACAAATAAATCTATATTGAAATCTCCCATTAAGACAACTTTGTTATACCGACCTGAATATTCTGCTAGTTGCTCTTCGCAATTTGAAGTAACGTCATAAGCTAGATAAACTACACCGATTAAAATTTTTTCAATTCCTTCACCATCAATTTCAATAAATGTACATTCTGACAATCCCTCGTTCATAATGCTACCCACATATCTAGATTTTAAAACATTCCTTACATATATACAGGCACCACCACCTTTACGAACATACCTGTCGCTTCTATACAAACGGTAACCATTTATGGACACTGCATTGTCAGTTATATA
This sequence comes from Delia radicum, assembly GCA_021234595.1. Lineage (NCBI taxonomy): Eukaryota > Metazoa > Arthropoda > Insecta > Diptera > Anthomyiidae > Delia > Delia radicum. The sequence continues at coordinate 66,849,100 of CM037855.1, forward strand.
TTCATTTAGCCACGATTCTGAAACTCCAATTATATCAAATATTTTGTTTTCAAAAACAGATCTAATTTCTTCTAGTTTTGCAGAGTTCCTTGGCGCAATACTCTGAGCATTAATATGCGCAAAATTAAAATTATTAGTGTTTAAGTTTAAGTTTTGAATCTCATTTATGTTGATAATGGGACCAATATTACTATTCATAATTTATATAAAGAGAAACCTCCCATATCCATAAACTAATTAAGCTTCCATAGCTGTTGCTAAACTTAAGCCTAATAAAAAGTGAATTCATAAAAATTTTAATAAATTTGTACTTTGACCACATTTCAATAATATTTGCCGTCTTAATAAATATTATTTACTAAAGATACTGAGATAATAAAAAAAATGGTTCCTTTTGCAAAATTTAAGCAAACCAACATAAAACTGTAGAAAACATAAAAAATTAAAAAGTCCAAATTGTATTTGTAAAAAGATCTTACACGACTCATAAAAACGTATTATTCTACAGATTAACCGCATTTCTGTGTTGAAATGTATATTAAAATGAATCACAAAACCGGGTTAAAACCAAATTCAGGTTTTAACAAAATAATGCGAATGTGCTATTAGAATCATTAGTTGAGCTGCTAAAGGCTGGATTACACCATACGTATAAAAAACACTTAGGGCACCAGAAAATTCAGTCAGCAAAAGGAAAAATAAAAACTCCATCTATGCTTTGCCTCCCACACATTGCAGTCTATGTCAAGTAACAAATGTTGAGAAATTATATTTTTAACAGAATTTATTTACATATTCACCTGACAAAAAATGCAATGCGACAGAAAAAAACAAAACACAAAAAAAAAATCCTTCACCTTCCTCTTACTCACCGAAACCCACCACGATGTCCCACCTACTTCTCCTCGCAAAGTACAATTCAGCCTTAAGTTTGCCACAGAAATGCCGTCAGAAAACACTCCATGGGTTTTCTACACTATTCAAAGTTTTAATTCTATGGACTAAATTATTTCTGTTAGTGGATTTTTTAAAATTTTTGTATTTTTTAACAATTAAATCCAAGTTTTATTACTTACAATTTGTATTAAAGAGTAACATAAACAGTAATCATGAAATAACCTCGCTCATTAAAGTTTTTATGTTCTAATTTATGACAATTTAATCACATAGAAAAAAAAAACTCAACTTAAAATATGCCTGTTAGCTCTACAAAGCAAAATAAAAGAAAGGTAAGGCAAAAAATAAATTTAAAACAATATAAAAGAAGGAGAAAAAATAAAAATCAAATGCATATTCAATAAAAAAAAACAAAAAAAAAAGCAAATAACTAGCCTTCAGACATTTGCACGACATTAAACTGCTGCATTCGTCTCCTTATCTGGCAACAATTGAATAACCATTTTCTGAAGCTCATCTCATTTCACTATCTTTTCTGAACCATCACCAAAGTAAACTTTTGCTTCTGGAATATTTAAGTTCTTGACATGAAATTTGACAATTATTTTACCCCTTTTCAGTTTTCTACACATATATTGAAGATTTTCTGCCATAGGAGTTAAACGGTCATTTAAATAAACCCTCGCCGTTTCATCATCATTTTCCCCATCAATTTGTTTAAGCATAAGATCTTGATTTTCAAAATATTTAGTCATCAATTCATCTCAATTCATCCAGGTGCATAAGTTAATATCATTTGGTTGTAGCTGTAATCCCAGCACCTCTACCATCTTTTCAATTTTTAAATAAAGTTCATCATTCGACCATTTCGAGGGAAGTCCAGTAACCAAAATATCACCCCGATTTATCTGTTTGTGCAAGAAATTATTTTCAATTATTAACTTTTCTATCTTTAAATCAGTTGTTTTTTCTAGACAGTCCACTCTCTTTACACAATTTTGTAGATCCGATTTTATATCCCCCAATTTGGGCATAATTTCATTAGCCAGAATATTGGACATTTCTTGTAATTTAACTTCCAAGCCCTCAACCTTAGCCTCGAAATGACCATCCTGTCTGGCTCCAATAGGGAAGTTTATACATTGTGCACATCGATAAATAAGAACGCCATTACTTTTCCTAATTGCTTCGACCATTGCAATTGTCATATTCGGAATACCGTTTGCAGCACAGTTTGTATGGAATTTATTTCCACATAAGGCACAATTTATATTAATTTTTGCACAATCCAATTTACACGTAAAACACTCCATGTTAGTTTTAGGCTGTTACGATGTCTCTGAATTTGTTCTTTTTTTATTTTTTCTTAGTTTTTTTTATGTTCAGATTTAAAGCAAAATTGCGTTTAATTATTTGTCAAAAATAGAATCAAATGACATGTATCAATTTTATTCCAGTTGTACATTGAGCATTCATTTAAGTTAAATTTTTTAATTTTAAGAGATTTTTCCTCTCAATAATTATATTTTTGAACTCTTATTTGTTAGATTTTTCTTTTATTTAATACTTTATCTTAGTTTTCCTTTTATGTTAAATAATTGAGTTAAATAATGAGTATTAATTCCAGAGAGTCAATTTTAATTATCAGAATTATCTCTTTCACTAACACGATTTTTATTTTTAATTGGAATCCAATGCGCAAAGTTTTCTTCTTTTTTAGTTTTATATTAGTTTTTTTTTTTTTTTTAACAAAGTAACAGTTATTGTTTAATCTTTTTATGTTTGGCACTTAATGTTTATTATTAATAACAAAAGGAATAGTTATACATCGTTTTATCTTTAGAAAAAACTGTTTTAATAAGAGCAGCGAAAAAACACGAAATTTAAAAAAATTTCCAAAATTAAAAAGAGAATCACTAAAATTTGCCAAAATTGAAAAATCACCAAAACTAAAAAAGATCGCCAAAAATAAAAAATATCGCCAAAAATGAGAAAAATTGCTAAAAGTGAAAACATTGCCAAAATGAAAAAAACTTCAAAATTTAAAAACGGCAAAAGTAAAAAATCTCGAAAATTTAAAAAAAATCACCATAACTAATAAAAAATAGCTCAAATTGGAAAAAGTTGTCTGTGTCATTTATTTATCCCTGTTAGTTTTTGAAACAAAGGCGATCTTTCAAATAAATACTCTTTTTTATCTGCGATGCTTACTTTTCGAGAAAAACGCGATTTACGAATCCAGCCAATCAAATCGTTGTAGGGGTAATGGGGTTAAGTTTTGAACAATGGTGCAACCATTTTCCTCCAGCTCCATTAGTTTTCGAAATATGTACCTTTTAAAAATTGACTAAAAAAAAACCGTCCATAACTCAAAAAATAGAGCTACTGGAAAAATTTTTGCACCGGAGTTCAAAACTCAACCCCAATACCGGTTCTAAATTTCTTAGATCGCGTTTTTCTAATTTTAACGTTTTTTTTTTTTTTTTAAGATTTTCTTTTAATTTTAGGGATTTTTCTAATTTTATACGATTTTTTTTAAATATTAGCGTTTTTGTTTTTTTAATTTGGAGAGTTTTTTTTAATTTTAGCGATTTTTTTTATTAATTTTAACGTTTTTTTTTTTAAAGATTTTTTCAATTTTAGCGATTTTTGGCGATTTTTTCAATTTTGGGAATTTTTTTCAATATTGGCGATATTTTTAAATTGATTGAGTAAAAACTGACTGAATAAATCGAATGAAGAATTTTATTCTTTAAAGCTCTGTACATATATTATATTTTGAAAATATTTTTCCACAATTAGGCTGTAAACACTTGGAAATAAACTATAAACTAAACACAGTCACAAATACTACAGTTATACGTTTTTTTTCATTAAAATTCTCAATAAATTGAACTTTTTAGATTTGTTGGATTTTTTCAATTTAAAGATGTCAAAATATTTATTACTATTGTAAGTTAGTATATTTACAAACTTTGTGCGTAAAAATTTTATTTAACAAAATAATATTACTTTTAGGCATTATCGCCCATGTCCCTACTTTAGAACGTTTTGCAATTAGAACGAATTTGTGAAATCACACGAAATTGAAATTTGGTGTTCTCAAATCGTAAAAGCTTTCGAAAACTCGAATTTTTTTCGAAATTACTATCGAAGTGCTAAAAACATATGGGGTTCTTGTCAAAACATTGTTTATTAAAAAACAAAAATTACAATAATTTAAAATGCCGTCCGCTTTTATATTAAGTTTTATAGAACTGAAAAAAAGAATAATCCACAATGAAAATATAAGAAAACGTGGTTTAAGAGATGCTTCGGACCCTTTGTCCATCACAGATTCTGCGTAAGTGTTATTTTCTTTTTGTAAACAGTAATAAAAGTCACGATTTTTTTAAAGGTTCATAGGGTTTTATCGTGTCAACAAAACGGCCTTTGTCATGATTTTGGAAAAAATTTCTCCACAAATGGGAAATAGTTCAATACCGGACGTAATACAATTGGCCGCAACAATAAGATTTTTAGCGGTTGGCGCTTACCAAGGTGTTGTGGCTAATGACTTAAATATAAGTATTGGTCGGAGCACTATGTCAAAGGTCATGTGGAAGGTGATTAATTTGATGGAAAGTATACTGTGTCCGGCTTGGATTACACTTAAGATGAACGAATCAGAAACAACAGCATCAAAATTACATTTTTTTCTAAAGTTTGGTATACACAACGTTATTGGTTGCGTTGACGGCACCCATGTCAGGATACTAAGACCATCATCAGACGAATCCCTTTTTTATAATCGTAAAGGGTACTTCAGTATCAACACCATGATCGTAAGTACATATGTATTGGATACAGTTCCTCGTTTTTTTAAATATTTTCTTCAGGTTTGCGATTATAAAATGCAAATAATAGCGGTAGATGCCCGTCGTCCAGGTTCGTGCCACGATGCCTTCATCTGGCGGATGAGTGAAGCCAAAAAATACTATCTTCGAAAATACGAAAATGGAGAGGATGTTATTGTCCTCGGAGACTCTGGATATGGATTGGAACCATATCTTAGACGCCGTACAGAAATCCAGAATATGGTACCAATGAACATTTATTTAATCAAAAACATTGTGCTGGCCGAAATATTATTGAAAGGACGATTGGCAATTTAAAAATTCGGTTTCGTTGCTTATTGAGCACAACCCTACATTACACACCGCAAAAAGTGGTAAAAATAATTAATGTATGTTGTGCACTTCTTAACATTTGCAAAAAATACAACATTCCAATTGAAGACATTGTTATTGCAGACCCATATCAAGGAGAAGATGTAGAGGAAGATAATGATTGTCCTGAAAATGAGTTTGAAGAAAATTTAGCCATAGCGGCAGATGCAGTAACAATACGCAACAATATTGCCAACAGTTTAAGATAAAATGAAATCTTCTATTTTTATAGAAATTTTTATTTCATAAACAACGAAGAGGAACAATTTGTACTCAGATCAGTTTATTAAAATTAAAGTAATAATTCACAGCTAATGTTTTGTTAACAAAAATTAAAAAACAAAAATAAACATAACAATTTTGTTTAAAGTTAACAAAATGTTTATAAAACAAAACTTAAAAAATTCATGTGTTTTAATTGAAGAACGTTGTTAATACTCATTTATTTGCACAATTTCCATCTAACTTCTTTTTTTCAATATCAACCTGTTGAATTTGGATTTCGAGTTCCTGTACCTTTTGCATTCGATTTGCCATGAAATGGGTATTTTCTTGGTAACGTTTTTTCCTAGATTCTTCCAGATTGGCTTGTTTTAATTGAATATTTTTTTCATATTTATCATTTTTTACTTCTTTTAATTCAATAATTTTGTCATACTTCTTATTTTTTACTTCTTTTAATTCAATAACTTTGTCATACTTCTTATTTTGCACATCTTTTAATTCAATCATTTTGTCATATTTTTCTCCAATGTTAATAATATTATTGTCTATATTGTGCAATTTCTTTTCAATATTTTCAAGGCTACCAACCAATTGTCTTTGAATTTCACCTAATTTTTCCACTTCCACCCCAATATTTTCAATTTGTTTAGTTTCGTTTTCCATTAAATAGTCGTACTCTTCACGTTTTCTTTTGCGAGGAGTTTTAGCAAATGTTGATGTGTGTGGTGAAGTTGGTGGTGATGGAGAGTTTGAAACATTCTCATCGTTATTTTTTTCATTTGTATGTCCAAAGCATTGAGCCGTATCTATGCCATCAACAGTAGTATAAAAACCGCAAACAAGGGCCAGCTCCTCCTCAGTACGGGTTAAAATAAATTGGTTGAAGTTGCCACCTCCTGTCTGCTGAACCTCAGTCTTATTATGGGCTAGTTTTCTTTTTATGTGCCCCATCCAGTCAAGCCAAACCTATAAAATTAAAAAAGTAATATATTTTAATCAGTTATTATTTTGGAAGTACTTACTTTTTTCCAGGAGGTTACGTCCTTTTCTGGTGGACCTGCAGCGTTCAAATCGTCCTTCAGTTTCAACCACATCTCCTCTAGGACAACTCTGTCGCCTTTAAAAAAACCCCGTGCCACTCCCGAATGTTCGGTCATAAATTTAAGTATTATCTCATCCTGCTTCGCATTTCTGTGATTACCCCTGCAAATGTAATATTAAACAATAATATACATATGTAACACAATGTTAAAAATATGTAACTTACATTTTTTTCTATATTTAAGCAACAATTATTAAACTTGAAATGAAAGAGCGCGCTTTTATTAACATATGATTGAACACATGTTTTGATGTCATATGTTCTAGAAGAGAGATGCCATATGAATGTTTCCCAAATAAACAATGTTTTCTTAATATTTATTGTTACTAAAATCTTTTAAAACAGAATTACATTACTTTTAAACTTAAAAAAAATATTTTAGTTATTCATTTACTTGGTTCAGCTTTTTATTATGAACCAATTAAGTTTGGAATAAGTAGATTGAATTACGATGGTATCACTGTTTTTATACACATTTATTTTTATTGGCAACGCTACTTTTTCGAACATAAATAAAATAAATTCTGATTTGGAAAAATTTTGTACTTTTTAAGGAATATTTTTTTAAAAATCTAATTTTACAATAATTATTGCTAAATTAGTCTAGTTTAACCTTTTAACATATAAAATACATTTCATATTATGGATTCCTAATGTTTTTTTTTTCGGCTGAAAGTAAAATGCTTTTAAGAAATACTTTTAACATTGTTGTCAATTTGTTTGAGTGTTTTCTAGAATATCAAAACAAAAAAATAATGTTTTTTTAAAACAGTTTTTTAGAGTATAAACAATACAACCTAAAATACAATAAAATCAGAAATAAGTAAAAAAACTTCTAAATTTTTAATATTAAGCACCATTTTTGACCCTTAATTGTAATTTATTAGAAAAAAGGGCATTCGTTTTACTTTCGACCAGGATTTTTTACACGAATTAAAACGAATAAAAAATAGGGAAAAACGTTCTGATTTAATAGTAAGAACACCGAAAAATTCTAAAATTTTCACTTTCGCTCTGATTTAAAAGCCGTAACAGGGGTGTATGTGTTTAATTGTAAACACATAATTGATAAAATAACTGTAAGTGGGTATTATTGTATATAAAAGTGTGCGCAAAATAGTTTTAACGCATTTTTATGTATAAATTTACCGAATTTGCGTAATACATGAAACTTTACTCGTTTTATAGTAGTAAATTAACAATCATTTTTTAGAGTGTTGCCAACACTATTGTATGGCTGTGAACTTTTTTCAAACTGCGATTCATTATGCAAGAAAAAACTTAATGTTACATTCAATAATGTTGCCAGATATGTTTTCGGACTTAACCGTTTTGCAAGAATATCTCGGTACTCAAAACAAATTTACAACATATCGTTCGATAATCTCCTAAAATGTCATTCTTTGATTTTTTTACATAAGGTAATATACACCAAAGATCCGACTACCTCTAACAACGAGTGAATTTTTTTCCAATCAAACAGGGGGAATAAAATTAGAATAATCATTCATCATTCTCAAATATCAAAAAGACACTTCTTTATAAACACTATCCATCTTTGGAACCACCTACCTCATAATATTCAAACTACAAGCAATGCATAGCATTTTAAACGTGATATTTTTAAACATTTTAGCTGACAAAAGCTTTAAATTAAAATTAAATTATTCAAAATTTTAATATATTTTGTTTTTTTTTTCTTCTCTTTCTAAAATTAATTTTTTTTATTTAATATGATAGTTATTAATTTTTTTAACAATATGCATTTTACTAGTGTCAAAAAAAACAACTTTTATTTTAACTTTTTATGATAATACTGTAATTGTTTAATTTTAAATACTTTTTTATAAACACAATTTTTTTGTAACATTATTTTTCCATGTGCTGTTAAAAAGACTTGTTCTTTTTGCAATGGTATGCTTTTTTGTAATAAAATAACTAAATAAAATAAAAAAAAATTAGGTCTCGTTTTGAACAAAAAACATTCTTTCATAACTGCATTCATAGTAATTAAATGTGCTAAAGTCCCAAAACTTATTTAACAAACTGTGAAAAGCAATCTGATGTAGGCGTGTCCCTATCCGGATTTCATTCCTGCCCAAGGAAATCTTCAGGGGACTTCGTTATTAGAATTTCTAGAGATATTTGTTATGTTAAATCACAAACTCAATGAGAATTTTTTGTCCTCGTCTAGGAGCGAGATTCAAAATTTAAAATATCAAAGAAAAAACAAAAACAACAACAAAAAATTGTCACAATTGGCTTTGTCATCTTCCAAATACTACTCTGTTTTTTTGACAGGCCTAGCAATGTAGTGACGTTTATTCAAGTAAATCAACAATAGAAAATCATATGTTTTCTATTAGTGTCAGTTACATTTAAATTTGCACAAGCACCTGCATATTTGTTATTTAAATTTATTTTCATCGGGATAAACATTAATTGCATTTATAGTAATTAAATGTGCTAAAGTCCAAAAACTTATTTAACAAATTGTGAAAAGCAATCTGATGTAGGCGTGTCCCTATCCGGATTTCATTCCTGCCCAAAGAAATCTTCAGGGGACTTCGTTATTAGAATTTCTAGAGATATTTGTTATGTTAAATCACAAACTCAATGAGAATTTCTTGTCCTCGTCTAGGAGCGAGATTCAAAATTAAAAATATCAAAGAAAAAACAAAAACAACAACAAAAAATTGTCACAATTGGCTTTGCCATCTTCCAAATACTACTCTGTTTTTTTGACAGACCTAGCAATGTAGTGACGTTTATTCAAGTAAATCAACAATAGAAAATCATATGTTTTCTATTAGTGTCAGTTACATTTAAATTTGCACAAGCACCTGCATATTTGTTGTTTAAATTTATTTTCATCGGGATAAACATTAATTGCATTTATAGTAATTAAATGTGCTAAAGTCCCAAAACTTATTTAACAAATTGTGAAAAACAATAACATATAACATTTTTCGGTGTATGCATTTGTTCCATTATTTTTATTTTGTTCAACTACCAATTTTAAGATTTTTGGAGTTTTTCGTTACAAAACCATATCAGCAGTTATTTTGAAAAAATTAACTATAAAATGTTAAAATACAGATCCGGATTTATTGTATTTTACTAACAAACTGCGTCTTTGTTACTTATTATTTTTATATTATTATGCCTTTCAGTTCCTTCAGAGAACTAAAAAAGACTTAAACCAAAAAGTTAGGTTAATTTTTATGTGTTTTTCAAAATGAAATGATTTTTTCTCCAATGCAAAAATCTTGGAATAGCTACGACACGTATTTATGGTGAATGATAGGATTTCATAATATTCAATAGCTTATATTCACCGCACAAAATATTTCCAAAATTTAAAAATCCGCTGAAATTTTAACGGAATTCTTTTGTTGTTAGTTATTTAGGATAACACGGATATCCTCCCCATAAAAGTATTAGATATTTTATGCATTGATCTCCAGATTCAAAATCTGCTCTTCGAGTTTTCTTAGAACGTACATTTTTTGCAATTTCGTCACTTTTTTCTAAATGCATTATTTGAAGCTAGTTTGATCATTTACATTTTATATTCTATGTATATAAACAAATCATTGAATGAGTCCATGATAAAACCAATAAAAAAATCGAATTTTTGACCTCTACCCCTTAAATTTTAACCAAACTTGGTATGGAAGGTAAGTGTCATATAAATATGACATAGTTGGTAAATCTCACGTTTGTAAAAATATCGCTTTTTAAAATTTGAAAAAAAAAATCGAAAATTTAACAAAAGGAGTTGTACATAATCGGCCATGTCTTTTAAACAGTGAAAGCTACGTGGTTCATTGATACTTCATTTTAAAGCTACTGCTATTGTGTTTTAAATAAAATATGAAAAAAATAATTGTTTTAAGATTAAATGCATTTTTCACAAAATCCGCGGATCAAACCGCTGTATTTTACAAAACTGTTTTTTTTTTTTTTAATTTTTAAAAAATATATGTTAATTATAAATTATTCCCCTATGCCGTTGCCAAATCCTTTGATGGAGAACTTACTGAATCCAAAGTTATAAATAAAAATATGAAAAAAGACACAAAATAAAGTTGAAAAAATTATTCAAAAATGAAAATCATTTTATTTCAAAAAAAAAAGAAATACAAATTTTACAAAAGTAGTTGTACAGAATGGCCCATATCTTTTTAACGGCTTAATGTACGTTTGTCGTTGATACCTCATTTTAAAGCTGCTGTTATCTTAGTTCCTTATAATAAGAAGGTAAAATGTCTTTTTTCAAAAACCGCGGTTCAAACCGCTGTATTTGAAAAACTGGGTTTTAAAAATTCTTAAAAAATATGTTAATTATATATTATTCCTCTATTGTTGCCAAATCCCTAATTGGGACACTTACGGAATCCAAAGTTATGTATAAACATCTGAAAAAAGATACTAAATAGAGATGAAAAAATTATTAAAGTACAAAAATCATTTTATTGAAAAAAAATAAAAAAAAATACAAATGATACCTCATTTTAATTGTGGTTTTACACAAAAAAAAATTATTTCTTGAATGTAAAATAATTTTTTTTTTTCAAAATCCGTGGTTCTATATGACGTTCTTCAAAAACGTGGGTATTGTATATATGTTAATTCTTAATTAGTTCTATATCTCGTTGCCAAATCCCTACAGGGTACTCCAGGATCCCGAGTTGTTAATAAAAATGTAAGCACACAGAGAGAATTCCTTGGACGAGTTTTAATAAAATTTATTCACTAAACTAATGAAGTTTTCTTCACAATGTGAATGAAAAATTTCTTAAACTTCATGAAAAAGATTCCTAGTTTTAATGAAACTTTTTCTTGCTTGTTCGTGGTCTTGCTCTGCCATGAACTAAAAGTTGAAGTTACGTAATTTATTGCAGCAACAATCGTACAAATGTCGTGGAGTTGTTATTTGATTTTTTAATTGCCTTTGTAAGCTAGCACATCTTGCTTCTCTTTTTATAGTTATTCCAAGTATTTCCATGACTGGTGGCAAAGAAGTGAAACTCCGCAGTACAGCCGAAATATTCCTCTTGATGACATAAGTTAGCAACATTTTAATAATTTTTAAACTGTGCTGCTGACCCGTCAGAAAAGTATATTATTTTGTGTATTATTTTTTCGAACTTTGTCTTTAAATATGTTATCATATGCCGGTGAAACAAATGAACCGCAACAGTGATATAACGACAAAATGTGTGTGTTCAACTGTTCCATTTGATTTATATTAAATAACCATTGAGTACAAAGTAGCGTATTGTTCCAATGGAACCCGTGTACCGCATCCTGTACTACGAATGACGCATTTTCCTACCTTTTATTTAAGAATTTGGCCTGCTTCTTTGATATAGAAGAATGTGGTAACAGAGTTTGAAGATTTTGATAACGAGTATCTAAGAAATTATCTGCATCTTTGATAAGAGTTTCTAGGGAATCTCTGTCAGCTGAAATCCATTGCTGATAGGTTATTTCTTCCATATAATTTTTCTCAAATAGGTTTTTCATTGTTTCTTATATTTTTAGTATGTCTAAAATGGCTTTTTCAATGTATTACAGTAAATACTAGTTAGCGCCATTTTTATAAAAAATTACTACACTCAAAAAAAGTTAGTAAAGACAGAAAAAAAAATCGCTGATTTTTAGCACCAAAATTATTAGATTCAGCAAAGTTTTGATAACACTTAGAAAACTTAAAAAACCCTAGCTAAAAATTAATAAATTTTTTGCTGAATATTAGTAGACTGAAAAAAACTCAAAAAATTTGTATAAAAATTATACCTTAGTTAATTTATTTGCTGAAAATCATAAAACATATTTTTGTGATTCTTTTAAAAATAATTTACAATACGTTACAAAATATAAAAAAGTTCATACTCCCAAATTGACGGCATAAATTAATGTAATATCTAAAAAAAATAGAAATAATTATATATAACATAAACAAAATTATCGTTCAACTACTTACAGTGGTGTTCAAAACATTTGCAACTGAAATCATGGTTTAGGTAATTATAATTTTTTTGATCAAAAAGATTTGTGGTATAAGTTTTTGTTTTTTTTTTATTAAATTCAGTTATAGCATATTATTTTACAAATACAAAAAAATTATTCAGAACTTCTCAAAAATAAAAAAAAGTAATTTTAATAAAATAAGTCGATAGTGCTGTGTTCAAAACATTTGCAACTATTAAAGTAATTAACAGGAAATACAAACAATGGTTTTAACGCTCAGTATTTTATAGCGTAGCCATTATTTTTTATAACTTCTGAACACCTCTTAGGCATTGAGGCAATGAGCTTTTTAATATAATCGTCAGAAATTTCATTCCACTGCTTCTCCAATTCGACGAAAAAACTCATCATATTCCGTTTTACAATCATCCACATATTCTCAATCGGGTTGAGATCGGTAGATTGAGCCGGCCACGACATGATATTAATTTAATTTTCCTGCAGCCAAACTTTTACAACCCCCGTCGTGTGTTTTGGGTCGTTGTCGTGCTGGAAGGTCATTTCCCATTCAGCATACGGAAGCATAACTGAACTCAAAAGATCTCTATAGATTGTGGCCGTCATTGTGCTAGTAATGCGGTGAATTGGGCCAATCCCATTTTCTGAAAAACACCCCCACACCATAATGTTTCCACCTCCGTGCTTCGCTGTGGCGGTTGTGTATCTGGGATTAAACTTTTCGCCTCGTGGTCTTAGAACATTGGCTCTTCCATCTGATCCCCGGAGGTTGAATTTAGACTCATCAGACCACAATACATTTTTCCATTGCTGTTGAGTCCAGTTCAAATGGGTGCGTGCAAAGTCAAGCCGAGCTTTGCGGTTTTTTTTCCGACACAAACGGTTTTTTTTGTAAATCTATAACTTCTAAGACCATATTCTCGGGCTCTTATTTTAATGATGGGAAGACTGGCATCTATTAAAAGTTCAGTTTTAGCTTCTCTGGGAACTGCTTTGGGATATTTCGAAAAAAATTCTTGATTTTCCAATCTTCTCTTACAGTTGTAATACGGGGTCTTCCACCTTTATCAGTTGTGTGGTTGTTACCACTATTACCAATGCTTCAAATCGTTGATTTTGGAACGGAGTACTTTATAGAAATTTCTTTTTGGGAAAGTCTATTTTGAAAATCATTTAAAACTTTTGATTTAAAATCAGAATTGTATTTATTTCCTGCCATTTTTTACAAAAATTATTCTTACGATGTTTATGCTTCCAACATCTTATTACAACTATTCAAGAACAATAATTATAATAAATTTGTTTAAAAAATGTAACGGCCTGAATCTCACATTAAAAGGGAATGCGATTACCGTTATATCCTAGCATTTGTTAGTATAAATTGTTTCGTTAAGAATAAGATTAATGAGAGTTGCAAATGTTTTGAACACCTGCATTTTCTGTTATTATTAATTATTTTGTTGTTTTAATTTAACGGAATAAATTTTTTTTATTTGTTTAACATAAAACAATGTATGAAGAATATGTAAAAAATAAATTTTATTAACTAATAATGATTAGTTGGCAACCCTTGCGATAAAACGTACTTTTTTTTTGTGCTAAAATAGCACTAAATAAATTGTTAAGACTAGGTTCATACACGGCAATTATAATTGCGCAATTCTTGAGTTTATAGAAGAGGGAGGGAAAGAGAATGATAGGGGGTACAGAATTGCCCGTACTCCAATTCCGTTTTGTTTTGTCATTCGCAATTTTCAATACTGCAGGTTGATATACGAAAATTGCTGAAACAAACTTTTCCTGTGTGAACACAAGAGCAAGTTCAAAGGAGAATTGAAGAAGAATTGGGCAATTATAATTGCCGTGTGTGAACCAGGAATAAGTTTTATATTAAAAACTGCATAACAAATAAAGTGTATCATACGGTATTCAAATAAAGTGAAAGATGTCTAAAAAAAACTGCTCGTCGCAGTATGACAAATAAAAAAATATTAAATTGTGTTATTTGCGAATATGAAATTAAAGAAGAATCTGATAACTTTATTGAATGTGATAAATGCGGGAAAGACTTTCACTCTCAATGCACAAAATTGAGTAAAAGAGAATTTGAGAGACTTCTAAAAAATGAAAATGAATTGTACATCTGTCACTTATGTAAAGAAGGAGGTGGAGAAATAAGACAGGAACTTAACACAATAAAAACAGAACTAAAAAAATTAGAAAAACTAGAAAAGTTAGATCAGCTGACTGAACCAATAAATTGTATGTCAGTAAAGTTTGATGAAGTTTTTAAAGACGTTGCGGAGAAAAAGAAGAAGATTACTGAAATACAAAAAGAAACTAAAGAAACAAAATCTGAAGTACAAACTCTTAAAACTTCAATGAAAATGTTATACGATTACAGAGTAAAAAATGATTGCGTTATAAGTAATTTAAAAGTTGATGATAAAGTTAATGCTATGGATGCTGTTGTAAATTTATCTAAAGATGTGGGTGTTGTTTTTGAACCAAACGCTTTTGATGCTGCTTATTTTCTTAAAACAAACAAAAAAATCTGAGGATGGTAAAAAAACTGTGGTGGTAAAATATTCTTCTAAAATGCATAAGGATCAATTGATGACATCCAAATCTAAGTTAAAAGAAAATGTGAATACGAGAGAGGTGTATGTGCATGATTTTCACAGCAAGAAGACTTTAAACCTATTCTATTATGCAAAATCGTTAAAGTTAATTGGTTTTCAACATAGTTATGCCCGGAATGGAAAAGTTTATTGCAAAAAGAGTGATCTGGGAAAACAGCAACTGATCAGATGTGAAGACGATGTGGATCAAATGTTATTGGAAGCAACAACAAATAAACATTATAAAAGGAGATCTATGATAAACAACAGAGAAGTATATGATGTAAATACGAGTGATGATGATGTCGATGATGGTGCTGCTTATGTTTCCCCCTAAAAAAGGATATGTATTTGCAATAATTTGTTATATGTTGTTCATTTTCTTTAATTTTTATGATTAAAAACCAATATTTTAAACAATTTTCAAATTTTAAAATTTTATTTGTAAATTGAATTCTATTTTTTTTAATATTATTAGTTTTAACATAAGAAGCGTTTCGTCTATTGGAAAATTCAATCAATTTAAAGAGTTAATAGCTAGGTTACCAAAGTTGCCAGATGTTATTGCAATTCAGGAAACTTGGTTTTGTAATGACATTACACAAATTTATGAAATTCCCGGTTTTACTAATGTTCACTGTTGTAGAGAGGATGGTTATGGTGGTACATCGTTATATATAAATAAAAAATATTCATTATGAAGTAGATATTTGCAAAAGTGAACAGTTTGTTGAACGTATAGTTGTTAATTTTTGCAATTTTAAAGTTGATCGTAAACCCTTGAAACTTATTTCGTTTTATCGTTCCCAAAAATGCAACGTAGATGATTTTATAAATATCATTGATTCTATTTTAAGTGTTCATTATTATTGTAGTCGGTGATTCGAATGTAGATATGTTTCAAAATACTTATTATATTGATTTGCTTACGATGTTTCAAAATTATGATTGTGATAGTGCGCATAGTTTGATAACGAGGCCCCAAAGTAAAACAAGTATTGATCAGGTGTTTAGCAACTTTGCTGATAAAATTAATGTTGATTCTGTTGAATGCAATCTGTCAGATCATAATATAGTCTGCTGCAAGTTTGAAAGCAATGTAATAAATAAGGAATATGTGGAAATAACAAAAACACACTATGATTATTTAAAAGCAAGAGAAATTCTACAAAATAGTTTACCTGAGAATTATTCTTCAATTAATGCATCAGAATTGACAAATACTTTAGTTTCATGCATGAAAGCTGCTATAAATGATTCAACCATAGTTAGTAAATGCAAAAAACAGTTAAGGTTTGAGCTTACTCCGTGGATTAACAAAAATCTTCAAGAATTAATTTTATTAAAAGAGAAACTATTAAGGAAAAGAAGGACATCTAGAAGCAAGCAGGGCTTAGATGATTTTTTGAAGCGAATAAGTAAAGTAATAAAAATTGCTACAAAGAACTGTAGAGAAAATTATTATTATCGGAAATGACCCAAAGAAATCTTGGAATTTTATTAATACTACTCTCGGTCGTAAAAAAAATAATGAGGTTCACCTAAATAATGTTCAAGGGCAGAGATTTACATGTGATCAAACTAAGGTTGATTGTTTTAGCAACTATTTTTTAACGGCCATAAAGGACCTCAAGAGAGAAATTGAAATCTATCCTGGAGACAATTGTAATTTCCTACGGACGCTTTCTCATTCACTGAACCGTTTCACCCTTAGAAACATTGATGTCGATGATGTAATTGGCGTAATATTGGGTATGGATATTAATAAAAGTCCAGGTTATGACAATATTTCACCAAAATTTGTCAAGGAATGTAGAGTAGAAATTGCTCCAATTTTATCCTGATATTTTGAAAGTTCACAAATTAGTACCAATACCAAAAGGAATAAATGTGAATACTGTAGATAAATATCGACCAATTGATAAAATTTTTGAAAAAATATTGTATGATAAACTGCTATTTTACCTGGAGGAAAATAATTTTTTGTATAATTTTCAATTTGGATTTAGACGAGGATGTGGTACCGAAGATGCAGTCCTTAACGTTGTTAAAAATGTTTGTAAGGGTCTTGATGATGGTTTTTCTGGAGTTGCTGGAATATTTTTTGATTTTACTAAAGCTTTTGACCTAGTAGATCATCAGATAATGCTACATAAGTTAAAGTGTTATGGTGTTAAAGATCGTGAACTTTTGTTGTTTGAAAATTATTTTACAAACAGAAAGCAATATGTAAAGATAAATAATTCAACGAGTTTTGTTAGTTCTGTGGAATATGGTGTGCCGCAGGGAAGTGGACTAGGACCGCTATTATTCTCGATATATTTAAATGATATAAAAAATCTGAATTAAAGTGGTCAGCTGTGTATGTTTGTTGATGATGTGTGTGTATTGCATCCATATAAATATGATTTGGTACTCAAAACTCAAATTGAAAGAAATGCTTTACTGATTTTCGAATTTGCGAGGTTGAATCTATTATTGCTCAATCCTAATAAAAACCAATCTAATTCGCTTTAGACCACACTCTTTGAGTATTAACAATAGTTTTAATGTGTATGTAGACCAGAGATGCCCAGTAGTGGCTGATATCAGCAAATTAAACTCACACGTATACTAACGCTCTTTTGTTTGATCGTCAATCAACCAATAGGAAATCAGCATGTTGAGTGGGAGAGACAAACTACTTGCAGAAAGAATATTTAAAAGATTATCAATTTATTTTACACATGGCGTTTTTAACAGACATTTGTAACATTTTGAATGAGTTGAATTTGAAGCTGCAGGGAAAAGATAATAATATTTCGGATATGTTTAAAATTCTTTCAGATTTTAAAACTCAGCTATTTTTACTTGCAGCTCAAATTGATTCTGAAGACTTTTCGGACTTTCCGAAAACTTCTGTTATTTATGACAAGGAGAAAATCTTGAAAAAGTTGGAACTTTTGGAAGTATTAGAAACGCTTTTTAATAACTTTAATGACAGGTTTAAGGATTTTGAAAATATTCAGCATTTACTGGATATTTTTCAAAACCCTTTTAAATGCGATATATTAAAGTACGAATTTAAAATCCAAACAGAACTTATTATACTTCGAAGTGAAATAGATTTGCCGGATAATTTTAATAATATAGAATTCTGGAAAAATCTGGATGGTACAATATATCCTGAAATAAAGAAGATTTCATTGAAGTGTTTATCTTTATTTCCGTCAACGTATCTTTGCGAACAAATATTTTAAGATTTGAATTATATTTGATCAAAAAAAACGCAATAAGCTGAATTCTTCTAGTTTGAGAAATATACCCAGCAAAAAATTTCCAAAAAGGTAAGCGGGTTTGTAATCAAGCATTTTGGGCAAAACGCATTCCTTAATAGATTACCTACTCGATTCTTTTAACAGGGCGTGAGACTAAAATAATTGATTCTTTAGAACTGATTATTTTTTTTACCGAAGAACCATTTACTTTATATTTTTAAGAACTACATACATTTTTTAATAAAGAAATAGTTCCATTGTAGAACTACGAAGTACTTACACAAATAAAATAAAATAAAAGTTCACTAGAAAAAATAAGAAGTACTTACATTTAAAAAAAAAGAAGTAGTTCCATAAGTAAATTCAACTTTTACTTACACGTGATTCTCCTAAGTCACTCAAATATAACGATCAAAACTCATACGGAAATAAAATCCTAAAAAGTGAAACAGCGAATTGTTATGATAACATGGGTTTGTCATAATTTTGGAGCTATAAACCATATAAATTTTTCAAAAAAAAAAAGAACAATTCAAAATTGAAAAACAAAAATATGACTCACGCACAATCACCGTGGAAAACTTTTTTTACACTCACGATAACGTCAGTAATTTCAACTTCCACTCACAATTTTCTGCTCACGTGCGCTTCCCTAATTTATACCTAACCATATTTTAACAAAATTTGGGCAACATGCAGTTTCTGTTTTTAGTATTATTTTCCTGTAAATAAAAATTTGTTTGAAAAAAATTATGAGATAAATTCTTTAAAATTGTATAACTTCTTTTTTCAAATTAGGAACTACTTCCAATAACGTCCTTTTATTAAGAAAAAGTATATGATTACTTCTTGAGTACAAAAAGTTAGACATATAAGTTAATAACATTGTTATTTTCTTTTAAGTAAATAATTACTTTGTTATTGAGTTCATGCTTTCTGGTTTAAATTTAAAGAAATGATTACAATACTACTTGCATTTTTGACTCTATCGTTGGAATGAGTTTGGTATTGCAGTTACTAAATTTGGCAATGAGATATGTAAGCAAGTGTGGGCATCACCTTAAGAGTATCAACATAGAAGATTTCATTACTTTTTAATTGCAAATTGAACAATGATTAATTGAGAGAAAATTTATAAACACTTCGAAGAATCTTTTTATTTCGAAATATATCACACCCGCCACACATGTGCTTTCGTCGCAATCTCGTTGAAGACTAAATAAAATGAATAGCAAATTGTTTTCTTCCAGTGTTATTTCGTAACTCTCACCAATCTGGGCATCTCTGATGTAGACGGAAAAATTGTACATGAAACAAATTCGGTAAAGTATTTAGGAATTACTCTTCAAAGTAACTTATATTGGGATCTGCATATAAATGATGTAAAAAGGAAGATGACAAACAAATTGGAAAAAAGATCAAAACTGATGATATATCAATCCTTGATTCAATCTCGTTTAAATTACTTGGCTATTATATATGCTCATAATAAAAATAATGCACTACTTAAATCTCTTCAATGTATGCAAAACAAAGCATTTAAAATTGTATATAATTTACCGTTGTTGTATTCAACTATTCCTTTATATAAAGAAGTAAGCAAAACAATATTACCAATTTAAGGGTTGCATGAATACCAAGTTTTATTGTTTGTTTTTAAATGTATAAATAATATTGGTTGCCACACTATACCGTTTGCGCAAAATCAAATAAATTTTAATACACGAAACAGAGCAAATTTTAGAATTCCTAGATGCAGGTTAGAAACAACCAAGCAGCGAATTGATTATATTGGAGGAATTAAATTTAATAATTTGCCACCAGCTTTAAAACTAATTGATCGAATTTCCATTTTTAAGTCCTCTTGTAAAGAATACTTACTTAATAAAATTGAAACGCTTTTAATGTAATCTTTATTAAACTTTTATAAAATTCGTAATAATTATATATTATAAGCTACTTTTTTTAACTTATATTTTATTTGTACAGTTATCTTTTAAATTATCTTGCCAACTTGCCTCAATAATGCCTTTTTGGCGCTGAGGCCAAATTGAAATTTGTAATATTGAATTTTGTTCAAATAAAATAAGCAGCTATATATATAGTTGCGAGAAAAAAGAAAAAAAAAAAGTGTGATTTGAAGAAAATAAATCAATGAAAACAACAAATGCGATCTAAGTTCCAAATGTTTTGACCACTACTGTACATGAATGGTTGTCTAGATGATGACATCTTTCTAGAAACGAAACAAAACGAAATGAAAAAAATGAGAAATATACAACCCTTTTTTGCAAATCGAAAAAGGAAACATAAAAATCTACCTAAGATCTCTTTGTCTTTCGCTTTTTTTATATTTGTTTGCACTAGATTATTAATCTTAGTTACATTTAATCTTTATTTTATTTACATGTTTTATTTTTTCTTTTATTTAATTAATAGACAATTACTATCACAAGCCGTTGACAACGGAAAATTTATGTTGTTTCAATCCACAATTTTATTTTATGTTTGAAAAACATAAAGATTTTAGCAAAAATTTGCTGAAAAATTGTATGCGTGATTTACAAGACGTTTTACTAACTTTTTAAAAACTTATTTTTTTGAGTTCAGTTTAAGAACTTATTAGTTCATTCAGTTTTATAATTATTTATTTTTTCAATATAGATTGTCAGTTTTTTTTATTAACTAACGGTCTTATAAAAATTTATGCGAGTACATATATTGCACAGAAAGTTTTTTAATAACTTTGTATAGAAACTTTTCCCGATCTCGTTTTTTTAATCATTTTTTGACAACACTTTTTATGACATTTATGTCAATGATCCAAAGTAATGTAATTTTTTGTTGCGTACTTTGTTTATACAACATTTTAATTAAAATAGATTTGTTCTTGAAAAACCAGGGTTTAAATTATAATTAACTACCTTTTTTCATTTTTATAATTAACTTTGAATTCCGTAAGTGCTTCATCTAGGAATTAGGCAACGGCATATGGGAATAATTTATAATTAACATATTTTTAAATTAAAAAAAACTGTTTTTTGAAATACAGCAGTTTAAACCGCGGATTTTGAAAAAAAAATGCATTTTACCTTCAAAAAATATATTTTTTTCTAATTTTATTTAAACCACAATAGTTTTTACATAAGGAACCAGCGAAAAACGTGCCTTAAGACGTTAAAAAGATATGGGCCAACTGCTTTTTTAAAATTCGATTTTTTTTCAATAATATTATTTTTATATTTTAATAATTTTTTCAACTTTAATATAACTTTGTATTCAGTAAGTTCTCCATCTAGGGATTTGCCAACGGTATAGGGGAATAAATTATAATTAACATATATTTTTTTAAGAAATAAAAAGATATTAGAGTTTATGTATGACTATATTTGTTAAATTTAAAATCGATGAAACTAAATATTTAATAAAAAAAAAATAACTTAACAATAATTAACATTTTATTTTCTCTAACGTATAGAACATAAAACTCGCAAAATTATACCTTTATTATACGAGGACACAGTTGATATACCACGGACATTAAAAATATATACACATTTGCGCTATAATTCTGGCACTGCAAGCTTGTTCAATTTTTGGTCCAAACTCGCAAACTCTATTCGAGATGTTAGTATGAGCGCAGAAGCAATGTCATCGTCTCCTACTTTTAAAAATGACTTTTACAGGTAAGTTCATTATAAGGAAAAGATGATAATACATAAATAGCACCAAACATTTTTAATCCAGGTGATTTTTAAATTTGCAAACTACAGTTAAGGACTAAATCCTATATACACCCTACTATTTTATGATTTTGGAGAATTGGTAACGATATTAAAAAAAACTTGTATGCCAATATTTAAGGCATTAATAAATAAGATTATTTGTAAAAAAATTATTTCATAAACATAATAAAAAAAAACAAAAAAATCAGAGCACAAAAGTGTACATACAGTGAAAAAAAAAACAATATAATGAAAAAAAAAACTATATATAGTTGCTCCACCCTGAGCATCGATCAATGCTTTTAAGCGTCGAGGCATTGAATTTAACAAATTAAAGCAATTTATAATATCTTATCTTTATTTTATAATATCTTACTTTTTCCACAACATCCCAGAAATGCTCTATAGGATTTACGTCGGGTGATTGTGGTGGGGAATAAAGTTGTCATTTGCCATAATATAGAAACCAATTTTGAACAATGTTCGCAGTGTGTTTGGGATCATAGTCTTGCTGGAAACGGCCATCACCTCCAAAAATTTTGTATTTACTTTCATAGGTAAATAGGACCCGTTTCCAGAAGTCCGCATCCTTATTAATATGTGCGTTAGCAAATAAAAGGCGGAGTTTTCGGTTTTTAGCAGAGATAAGTGGTTTTCTACGTGCTACTCTGCTTTTAAATCCAATCTCATGCAAAGCTCTATGTATAGTTTTTGGGTGGACGATCTTATTGGAACGTTCCGCTAGTTTGGGGGCACTAATTCTTGGATACACACTTACTTCTTTAAGAATACCGCTAACATCGCGTCGTGGCAGCTTGTTTGGTCGGCCAGATCGAGGTTTATTTTCAGTATTTAATTTTTTTATTATAGTTTCTAATAATGATTTGTACTGTAGAACGAATTAATTTAACCGTTTGTATAATTTATCCATAACTGTTTTGCTCTTTTCTGAGATTTACTACCGAATTTCTTTTTTTTTTTTTTTTTGTGATCTGGTTTCTTGGCGTAGCCTTGCAAGCTAACAAACTGCCAGGTTTTATCTTCCAGTTGTTTAAATTCACAATCCAAAGTTAGTATTAGTTCGTCTTCTATTTCTTCTTCTTAAATATAATTTAAGATTGCTTTAAAAACTCTTTTAAGATGACATCATCATTATAATAACGATTAAATTTAGTTTAAAACAAACATTAAAACAAAATATCCAAACAGATAAAACGATATTTCATGGTCATCATAAAACATGACCACAAAAACGAAAACAAAATTAAAATTTCATCATTTTATTTCCTTAAAAGTCCATTTTCGTTTCTTCGACAAACTTGACCAGAGATTTGTAAACATTTAAATTCCTTTCCCTCAGTAAATCGAGCAGATTATCAAATTTCCCAAAAAAGGTATATTCAGATCTCAGATTATCAAATTTAGTACATCTAAAAATAGTGTGCTCTGCAGATTCCTCCACACAACACTGCTCACAAACAGCTGATTGAATTGAACCAATCTTATGGAGATATACTTTATCATAGGTATACCTTGCCATAAGTCCGTTTAATAGTTTCACATCCCTTGAATCCATACACACATCCTCATACCAAGGATGCACAGGAATCGTTGGAAATACTTCAGCAAAGAATTTGCCTTTTTCCTTTGAAATATCCTCATAATCTTTTTGCCAGTCATCAGCCAATTTTCTTTTAGCTGCCTTTTAGCAAGATTTGTGGTTCTTACAATAAGAATCTCATATTCCGTAAAAAATTTAACTTTTCTAAATTTCATATATTTTCTAAGACCAATGGCCACTCCTCCCCAGCCATCTGACCTTGGTCTTTCAACAATGTTAAAGTTTAATAACTTGTTTTTCTGATCTTTCTTAGTAAGAGTTTCACATAAAAACACAACGTCATAATTATTACTATTTAAATAGTAATCAATATTGTTTTTGTTTGTCTTTTAAAGATTGAATGTTATATTGTAATATCTTCATCTTGGAAACCTGTATTTGATTGAGTAATGATTTGGTGATCCATATCAATACCAATTTTCCTCACTCTATCGGTAAAGTGACCAACTGCCTCTAAGCCTATCTGATTAGACATATTTGCAAAATGGTCCTTCATGAATTTCAAAATTTCTGTGGTTAGCTTCTCCAATTCTGAGACTTTGCTATACATTTGCCTTTCATAAACAGGCGAATTGATTTCAAGTTCCTTGTACATTCTTTGTGGCCTTTCAAAGTGTGGCTTCATAACTGGAGGTCTCGAAACCTGTTTAAGTACAGTGCTGTATCTTCTTGGGGTAAGAATTCTGTTGACCTCTCTGTCCCCACTTCTTCCATTATTACCCCTGAACATAAGACAGGAAAACTTTCATTATCTGATAAAATATCATATCTGTTTTCATTATGTTGCGAATAAGTTCGCATAACCTCACTTTTAGACATTTTCTTAACTGTCATAATCTTATTAATCTCATTTTCCTTGTTCCATTTTGAACATTTGTTCTTTTCACTTGCTTTGTGATCAACTTGACCACACAGAATGCATTTAACTGTTCCACATGGTTCCTTACATTCACCGTCTTTGCCACATGTAAGACATCTTTACTTAGATCTACATCCATTTCTCGTATGACCCAGCCTGCCACAATTATGACATTGTCTCACAGATGGGTAAAACAAATCTACTTTTAGAAGAGTATAGTTTAAAATTACCTGTTCAGGAACTTCATTGCCAGCAAAACCAATCTTCACTGAAAACGTAGGTGCAAGATCATTACTACCTTTTCCCGTTCTTCTCATAAATCTTCTCACATGAGTAACCTTCATTGAAGAGCTTACACTGCGTAATATATCTTCATCAGACAGATATAGTGGTACATCTCTTATAACCCCATAAGTTTCCATGAAACTTTTAGGGATAAACGCTCTAATACTTTTCTCATGTAATTTTCTATTCAATACAAACTTATTCGCCGCTATCACATTGTCAAAAAAGATTTTATATAAAGTTATACCTACTGCCTTAATATTTTTAATACCAGTTCAGTTGAGATCACGTATTTTTTCATAGAGATACAGCCCATTTTTAATTTTCCTATTATTGATGAGATCAGCCTTTGATGTATTCACCAAAACAATAATATCACCCACATGCCCCTTGGAATATAATAGAGGATCTTTGTCATTTTTGCTGCTTTCATTAACACCATTTCCTAATACCGGTAGAGACCGCCATTTCCATTTCATTATCATCCACCATATTTGTTGTATGATTGTCGTCAAAGTTTTTTCTATTTTCTGCACCTGTATTGGTTTTGTCGTTTGTACTCTCTTTTCTGGTGCTCTCATTTGTAGCGCCGCTACAAATGCCGCCATTATCTTTTTTTCCAGCATCATAAAATTTCACACACGAGTTATTTTTTTCAGCCTTATTATTAGAGCCTTGTCCTTTTACATTATTCCTGTAGTAATTGTCAAATCTAGAATTTTTCCTGGTGTTACCCATTTTCTTCTTTTTCCCTGTGTATCCTCGATAGGGACTAGCCCCATCACTGCTAAATTGGGATAAAATTATCGACGCCGGAGCGCCATCCTCCATTCCGGCCAAGGTTGTTGTCAGTTTGATAAAATATTTCCCTTCCCCTTGTACAGGAAGATTAATATAATCTTCAATACCACAAAAAAACCACACAATTACAAAAACAATTTGCAAACTTAAAATTTCCCAAACAAAATTCTCAAAAGAGAACCGCACGCTTTCAAATCACAATGGTGACTGTACCGAATTTCTTACTGAAATAGACAGTTCTTGGCGATTTTTCATTTTAAATGGCAATAAATTATATAAACTCAATATTTAAATCAGGTATCGGCAAACATATACTACCTTATTTTGTGCTTGGATGAGTGAGTTGCAGCTTCTCTCTCTCAATGCGTATCAGTGCACTGATAGAAAAATGTTAGTAAAAAATGTTGCTATATCTAAGTTTTATTTGAGTTAAATTTAAGTTAACTGAAAGTAACAAATTAATCTAGACAAATCAGCAAAAAATTTGCTAAATATTAGTAGACAGAACAAATCATAAACAAATGTGAAAGTTTTAGTTTTTTTTTTGATTTTTTTAATGCGAATAAAAATCTGCCCTTTTGAAAACAGCAATCTACAATTTTTTTAATAAAAATTTCTGTTGATTTTAGCAAAATGTACTGTTATTTGCATTCTACTAATTTTAAGTCAAATATAACAATAAAACAACAACAACAAAACAAAAATTAGTAAAAAAAACATCAAAAAAGCCACTCAAGCTAATTGAAACATTATGTCGAGTGTAAAAACATTTCGCAAAAAAGCCATGTAAGAACCTGCTTCATTAGGTCCATTCGTTTACTTTTCCAGTAAAATCTAGTAGATGAGTAAATTTTGGGCAAAATGAAAATTTTACTCTCAGAACTGGCTCTTGCACAAAAAAGTAAACGAACGGAAAAATTGCAAAAACTTGCAGGTTAATTCAAACATATGAGCGCTAAAAAGCTTAGTGTTGTAAAATATGTGTTATTTAGACTACCCAGTATATATTGTTTTTGGTACTTGATGCATTGCATTTTAATAATCATAAATTCGTAGCAATTGTATTTATTAAATAAATAATTATTAAATAAGCTTTTAGATTTGTTTAGTTTGTACATGACTTTTCATTTGTTTCTAGTTAAATAACATACGAAAATACATGAATACTTGATGTTTGATATTCGGTACCCTGAATAATATGCAGTAAGAAGTATTCATATATTCATTAGCTTTACATCTCTAATATATTAATGTAAATAAAAACAATTAACACAGATATTAGAAAATTGATAAATTGTTACTATAATAATTGTAACTGACTACTTTAATTTGTTTCAGGTTGAAAATAATTATTTTTAGTTTTTGCCGCACTTTTAATTCAGCTTTTAATCTTTTAAATGTTTTTATTACTAAATGTATGCTTATTTTTGTTTGATTACTTAATTAATCATATGTTTTTGTTTTCTACTGGATTTTACTGGCAAAAATTTGTCCAGTAAAAATTTGCAGGTTTTTTGCTGACAACTGTCACTTTACTCTCTTAGTAGATGCTCTCTTTTGCAAATTTATGTGTACGCGAACGCATTTCAGTAAAATCCAGTACACATTTGTACAAATTTGTGCAAATTTTGGTGTAAACGAATGGACCTATTGACTGCTTGTTAGTAGAGTTGTGTCGTTCATGAACGAACTAGTTCAATTGAACGACTCACTCAATTGAACGATTAGAATCGTTCACCAATATTCGATCTTGTCGTTCAATCGTTCTTTTTATTCATAGAACAATTGCATCTCTATTCAATTAAAACTGCTTGTATTTTTTTTTTAAATAGCAGTAATATTGTTTCAAATTAGGAAATGCAATTATAGTCATACAAATAAAATGTTTTCTACACAAAATAAATAAATTGCAATTTTATAACACTTTTGGTCTATGTACAGTAAAATTTGTGAAAAAACTCGTAAAACATGAATAGTGCGTAATAATTGTCAAACGAACGACACAGCTCACAACACGCAGATCAGTCACAAGTCAAAGCAAAAAAGAACGATTGAACTAGTTCACTGACTCGAATTGGACGATAATGACCGAGTCACCAAAATGAACGATTAATCCCAACTCTAAATGATTTTATTTTTTTTTTTTTTGTTCTATGCGTGAGCTTATGTAGGTGGGAGAGAGCGCCATGGGCTATCAAATGTCTGACGCTGATTTAAATACAATGTTTGAAATTTAAATACTTGTAATGGTATGCAAAATATAATATGGGGTAAAAAAATGTTATTACCCTAGTTTTGTTTTGTATTTTTGAAGTTTTCCTAGAAGTAGTCATGTTGTATGACTTTAGTCCCACTTATAATTATGTTTATGGCTTATAATTTAATTTATCTTTTTACAAATAATCTTATTAAATAGTGCCTTTATTATTGACATAAAAAGATTTTTAATTATCGTTACCATTTCTCTACAATCATAAAATAGTGGGGTGTATGTAGACTTTGGTCCTTAACTGTATATACAAAATTACGCTGCACACAAAAAAATAAAAACTCATTTCAATCACGAAAACAGGCGATTCAATTATTTTTATTGTTGAAATTCCGCCAACAACGAAAAGTACTAATTCAATTAAAAATTTATAGCTCTTTTATTGAATTATTTTCAATTAAATTTAAATACACATTTGATTCTGATTTTTATTATATTTGTATACACATTTGATTGAAAATTAATTGATTGTTTTACCAATTGCTCAATATTGTATACCTTTATATTTCCTATGTATAGGTATAAATTGGATTAAAAAGTGATCAATATTGTATACATTGTCAAAACGTATTGAAAGGATGTTGTTGTCATACCAAATGTATTTTTTATAGCTGGAATTTAAAAAAATTGATTTTAATGCTTATAATTCTTATTTAGTCAATAGACTTATTTAGATTTATGTGAACAAATTGCTTACAGAAATAAGTTTTTTTTTTTATTAAAACCTAGGAACTATGAAAAAAAAAATGTTTTTGATCTTTTAATTTTTTTTTGCAGTCCTTTGTTGAAATCAAAGTTTTTTTCATAATAATTTTTAATTTGTTTTTTTTTAGCATTTTTCTGTTTTAAAAATTAAATTACTAATTGAATGTTCTAGAATAAATAAATATTCAGCTTTAATTAAATTATTTAACTTAATATACTAATAAAGCAAATGAGAATTTATAAAAATATTTTTAAAACGGATTCAAAATAATAATGGACAGAGGGCTTATCCACATGACGTACATATAAGTGCACACTATGGTCCGACCCATAGCGGATTAAGATGTATTTTTATTACTAATAGGGGACATGCCCGCTACCTTGTTAGTGTGGGGACGACATTGTTTTGCCTTCAAGTTTAAAATGTAATTGATTTTGGATAAGAAATTAATCTTTTAAGAAAAATAAAACACAATGTAGTATAGTTGGTATTCAAACATTTAGGCAATTTGGGTAATACCAATGAAAATATTTCTGCTGCCATGCATAGGGGTTTCCTATTCTGTGGTAGGCTTAGGGTTTTTCTAGGCTTAGGGTTTCTATAAAAAGTTAATACTTCATTTTGTTGTCCAAAAAAAATTACATTTTAATCTTTAAGGCAAAACAAGGTGTTATCTATGTTAACAACCTAGTGGGCTCGTCCGTTACTATAAAGTATGCGTTCCTTGATATATGGGCCAATTTACTGAAAAGACAATTTCTAAAATATGCAATAAAAACACAGTAAAAATGGCATTTAAAAGGCATTTAGTACAGCCTAATCAAACTGCCTAGGAAATTGTTAGTATGTGGTACAAAAAGATAAAAAGTCATCACTTATCGTCCTGCTTAAACCCTTTCGGCTAAAAATCTGAAATTTCAAGTGCATTAGCCAATAACACTTAAAATATAAACAAATAAAACTTGATGAAAATGTGGCACAACCATAAATGTTCACTTAATCACTTAGCCCAAACCGCTAGATTTTGAAATTCGGCATGTATGTTCCTCCTTTGACGTAGACATCCACAAATATGGGATTATTGGAAATGTTTACGCAATGGAGCAAAAAGTGAAAAGGGTTCCTCTTGATTTACTGCCAAAACCCTTTTGTCTAGAAATCTTAATTTTAGAATATGTATTTCCTGAGGTAGTTTCCAATACAAAATTGATAAAAAAAAAGCTAACAAAATATTCAACTTGAAATTTGGCCAAGTGTTTTTTAAGAAAAAAAATTTATTTAGAAAGGTCTCTTTAGTATATATAACATATCTAAAAACTAAAATGGCGTTTTTTTCCTTTTTTTTAATTTTTTTAAGTAAATGCATCTCTTGTTAACTTCCTTATATTTTGATATCATTGTGTGACAAAAAGAATAAAGTAGCTATACTTTGAAAGTTATACAGATTTTTTTGTAATTCTAATAGATTAGAACAAGAATCGTATTATCAAATTTTTCAGACACCCCAAAAATATGGACTTACCCTTGGTAATTTTTTTTTTATTTTTTTAGATTTAATATATAATTTTGCGCAGCTAATACTGTTGACTTTCGGAACACAATCTGCAGTGTTTTTTTTTTTTTTTGCAGTATGTATCCCTTTCTAAATATTTTCGCTTCATTGGTGATGGATGGCTTCGAAGATGAGGAATAACATGCTCATTTATATTGTCGACGAGTTCGTTGCGTTCAAGTGATTTAGTATGGCTGCTGCATGTAAATCATCACTTAGGATTTCATTGCGCGTTTCTTGTGCTTCTTCACTTTCCGTTTCAGTAGAACGCTGAGTATCATTAATGTTGACAGCCTTCTGCAGTTTTAACCGACAACTTACGCAAATACGGCAACGATCAATGTTATAGACTGCTGGAAAATATTCAAATATCAGCGCTGCTTCTTTTGGACTGATTTTTCGAAGTTGAGAGGAACATTTTTTTGATAGATGCACACATCTGTACATATGAGTTGATTCCATATTTATTTTTATGCTTGTTCAATTTGCTTTAAAAAAATACACTTGTGCTCATACAATTAAGTCACTCTTATATTCAATATGATTATCTAATATTAATTATCTCTTTGCTTTACAATGAATTTTTTTATGATATAACGGGACAAATTGTTTATAAAAAGAATCAAGTGTAAAGTAAAAAAGGTAATTAAATTTTGCTGTTTCATATTTAGTATTAGAATGACTTAATTATATGAGCACAAGTGTATGTCTTATTTGTTCTAAAAATAAAAATAAAAAATAATTACCAAGGGTAAGTCCATATTTTGGGGGTGTCTGAAAAATTTGATAATACGATTCTTGTTCTAATCTATTAGAATTACAAACAAGTGGAAGCATTAAAGTCCGATATGCCGAATTTGGTATAAAAAAGATTTAATTCGGCTGTGCCGAATTTTTGGATACCCTCCATCTCGGTGTTTGCATTAACCAGGGAAACTACAAACAATATATACATCTATATTCTTTGTAAAAATAACAATAAGTATGTTGTTTTTATAAGTTAATTAATGCATATATTAATTAATGTATTGGGACGAAGAAAAAAATGTTGTATCAATTAAAGTTTCGTTCGTTAAAAGAGAACTGCATTGTATATAAATACAGATAAAGATGTACACAATTCACCATGTATGGTTTGTGTCTTTGCTACAAAAAAATCGTCGACATTCATGGCGCTGAAATCGCTATGTTTAATTTCTATGATATTAAATATATATTTGTATTGGGAGTTAAAATCCAATTGATATTGTTAGAAGAATCCAATTGCAATTGTTGGAAGAGTCCAATGGAAAAAATTGGCAATAGCGCCATTAATTAAGTTATAAAGGGATAGGTTTAAAGGGAAGTAATAAGAAAAAAAAATGTTTTTAAAAATAATAAATATATTATGAATTAATAATTTAATTTAATATCTAATTGTAATTGAGAAAGGATCTAATTGAGAATAACTGGCGCCTCCTATTATATTGTGAAGGGAAAAAACTTTGGTTTTAGTAGAAAAAATAACTTAACACTCGATTAACGAGGCTTATGTGGACAAAAATAAACTCAGCTTAATTTAAATTCAATGTATTTTAAGTATTTTTTGATAAAAGAAAAAAATCTAACTGAAAATCGATGTAATTCTCGGTTAATAAAAAGAATTAGGCAATAATATCAAACTGCGTATCATCAAAATCGAGAATAAAGGCTTAGTTGTATCGAAATAATTAAATGCAGTTTGCTTATAGCACTTGAAATAGGGGAAAAGCACAAATCGATGTCTCAAAGTAACCAATATTTGTAGAAAATAATATTATCCGTAAATTAAATATTTACATTTAATGTAACACTGAAATAATTATTTTTCTATAAAACAAAAACCGGGATTTTAGTAGAAAAAAAGCCACCAAATAGGCTTTTAGCAATGTAACGAAAATTAATTTGTATAAAATATAAAAACACTTAAGTTTTAGCGAAAAATATACCGATTTTTATAATTATAATAATATTAATAAAAACTTTAAATGTTTTTCATCTTATTTTTCACTGAAAACACAAATTAATGTTCAAGGTTATTCTGCAGGTTTGTTCTCGATGAAGGGATTTTTTTTTTGGATAATAGTTGGTTTTTAAAATCGGTAGTGACAATTTACAGAGTTAAGAAATCGTTGGCATGCACTGACACCAATTTAATATAACATTTTAAACAAAGTTATGTTTTTTTTCACATGGACTTTAAAAAAAAAAGGTGATGACGTAGAAACTTTTGCACTGTTTTGTAAATAATACATTAACATAGTTTAAGTGGCAATCGTGGCAGTTACATATATTCAGTCGAATTGGACAAAATTAAAGGGAAATGCAAATTGAAGTATTTATGGAATCTGTGAATATAAGAAGTTCGTTATGTCGGACATCATTTGTATGGATGAAACGGTTATTTTCGGTAAGGTCTAACGGTATTTAAGAGAAAAATTAACGAATATCCTAATCAGAATTTTAGATAAATTTAAATGTAAAAAATGCGCTTGCTGAGACATACATAATGAAATAATTATTAAATACCCGTTTACTGTACAACACATGTGCTTATACCATACATCACATAAGTCAAACGGAAAGTGTGATAAAATTAAGTTTGTCAAAAAATTAAAAAAGAAATATTTTGTGTGTTTAGAGTGTTTTCGTGACACAAAAATTAAAGAAACTAGTATTTTTTCAAATTATATAAATCGGACAAATTTACAAAAAAGTAAACGAACGGAAAATTTGTAAGAATTAGTAAAATAGATAAAACTGCTGGTTTTAAATATTTAAAAAAAAAATAATCACCTTGTCATTATGGAATGATAAAAATTAATTAAAATTGTCGACCAAAAATAATTTAAAATGTTTTTTACCATCTTCCATAGCTAATTCTTTAACATTTTTCACGTCAAATCCATAAACAATAATAATTTAATTTAATATTTGTTTTTGTTTACTAAAACCACAAGCATATTTTTTCAATCATATTTTTTTTTCTTCTTACAAATTTTTACTGGCAAAAATGTATCCAGTGAAAATTTTCTCTCTTTTTACCAGTTTTTACTGAGTATTTGTGTAAACGAACACCTTCCAGTAAAAACTTGTACACATTTTTGTGTTATCGAACAAACTTAATGTTATATTTTTAATTATTAAATTTTGGCACTTTATTTATATTATTAGGCCTGTTTTTAAGCACCGGACTTATTTTTGGATTTATTTTGTTTCATTTAAAGTTGTATTTATTTCATCTTTCAACATTTTATAAATATGAATATTTGGGCTAGATATCTGTTTGTTTCGCAAAAAAGTCCATGCCTTGTTTTTTAATATAATTTTTTTTTTATTTTTGTTTAAATCTAACACCAATTAAATTTTATAAAAATGTAAAGAAAAATGTTCTAAAAATATAAACACAGAAACTAAGTTAAGCTAAACCCATAATGAATTTATAAAAAAATAAATCCGGTTTGGATTAAGTTTTATTTAATTCTAGTATTAGCATTTTTGCAAAATTGTTTTTCACATCATATTAGCAAAAAAAGGTTAGATTTCGATAAAAAAAACAATGTTTTTTTTTAATTTTTAACGAAACAATATAAATTTAATAATAGATCCGGCGATTTTATGAGAATGATAAATAAATAGGTCTTGCTGACATATTAAACTATTGTTAAAAAATCGTCATTTTGGAAGCAAAAATCGTCCAATAGCCATTTAGTTATTTTGGGCATTAAATATCGTCAAAATGACGATAAATCGTCGAATATGGTAACACTGCATGCAATTGCTACTAAACATACATACCATTTAAAAAACCTACATACATACAGGGTGTCTGATGAATACATTTTTTCAATACATACAATACATACAAATATTTCTCTATATTTACATTTGAAAAGCAATACATTTTTATTAAGTATTTTTAATGGCTTTTAAAAAACAGTTTAATTAAAATGACTAACACGCCTGATGACATCAAATTACAGAGAAAATTCCAAGCTAAGGGGCAAGTCAACTGCGTTAAATTCGCTTGTTATTTGATTTTTTAAAGGAAAGAAATGAAAATTCTTAAGCAGAACTATCCGTATTGACTGTATTGTGATACATATTTGAGCAAAAATATTCCTTGTCGAAACTCTAGAGGAGCGCCGCCTAATGTGCCCCTTAAGTTTGTTTAGGCGGCAACGCCACAATCAAAATGTTAGTTTCATTACCCCATTCGTTAATTTTCCTTAAATTGAAAGACGAATCAATGAAACAAAAAACATGGAACCGATTAGGGGCACCTGATATTTTGACAATTAAATCACAATTAATATTAGGTGCGCTCAAAACTACCTATAGGATTGACAAAAAAAAAGCCGCTTTAACATATTGTGGGTAATTCAGTATCGAGGGTATGAAATTTTTTTGGCCAAAATGTCAAATTTTGACCCCCTCTAGGTTAGGTTAGGTTAGAAAGGGTTATGTGCCCAGGGGCACAACTCCACTCGGAGACCAATACGGTCCATTGTGAATCCCTTCAGAGAAAAACGGTGAGAAAGAATAGAAATAGACAGAAAACATAGATTGAAAGATAGATATAAAGAAAGATAGAAAGAATATATACTCCCCAGAAACCAGCTCCTATCGTCCACTTTTTTTTTTTTTTTTTTTAATTTAACCAATACTCAGGGGATGCCCCCTACTCATGCAGTGCATTGTATTGATCAGGAAAATAAGGTATGGGAAGGAGGAAAGAGGGAGTAGTGTTTGTGGATATTTGATTTAAATTTTTCTAAATTGTAAGTAACAGGGAAGACTTCTGCGGGAAGTTTGTTCCACATACGAATCGTTCGACTAAAAAACGAATTTTCTCTGTAATGCGTTGTGCGAAACACAGGACAATCAACTACAAACGGATGCGCTCTACGAGATAAGCGAGTATTACGAATAAAAACTCGGGCTCGTGGAATAAGTTCACTTATCTCAGATGAGCATCTCCCATGGTAATATCGATAGAAAAGTGTCACACAACCCACATTCCGACGATGCTCCAATGAATCAATAGAGTTGGATACACTACTGTCATTGATAAGCTTCACCGCCCTCCCCTGAACACGGTCCAGAAGCTTCAGAATAGACAATGGAGCCCCTGCCCATATATGAGAGTTGTATTCCATACTAGAAACAGCCGTCCTATCTCCCTGACAAATCTCAGCAAATCTACTGGATTGTATCCAGCGACACACCCGAGTTCGTCGTGAAATCTCTCCCTAGCCATTTCTGTCTGAGGCCCTGCAACCTAGGACAGTGGCACATTATATGCTCAACTGTCTTCAGCGTCCTCGCACAGCCTGCAAAAATCCGGTATGTCCCTGTCCCATCTGCTTGTGAAAGCCCTGACAGAACAATGACCGGTCAGGAACACCGTAAGGGTCCTGAGACCTTCCCTATCCAGTCCCAAAAGAACCTTGGTTGCCCCTGCGTCCAATGCGGGCCATAACGCCCTAGACACCCTGCAGTCCATTCTGTCCCTCCATGATTGGTTAACGGTTTCGCGGAATCCCTTCCGTATAACCTCAAAGTAGTAACATATTGGGGTCATCACCCCATATAACATATTGGGGGCATCACCCCATAACATATTGGGGGCATCACCCCCATCATATGATCCGATATTCCCTCGAGAATACTACCCTGATCAAGCAGTCCTACTTCGTACAGTATTTTTGTGTGATCATCTCTCCTAGGTCTTACCAGCGCAGACTCGTAGAGCCTAAATAAGTTCCTAGCAGCCACACTCCTCACATAATGTTCAATTGGGGATAGATGCAGTATGATATCCAACGCTGACCCCCTCTAACTCAGAGAATTCTTGACCGATCTTGTTGAAAAATGGTGTCTAAACAACTATCCACTAGGACTAACCTTGGTGCAAATTTCATCTCGATCGGAAGACATCGGTTTCAAAAGTTGGGTCACTAAGGTGAAACGCCCCATATATAAATAGTACAAAAACTGTAAATTTGGATATAAAACGTTTTACTAATTTTTCTACTAACTTTTTTATTTGAGTGTAATAATATTTAAATGGAATATAAGTTTAATGAGACAACTGTGAACAGTAGTTTTCACGTTAGTTAATATGATGATAGTTGGATACGATTGACAACAATTTCGGTGGCTACAACAGAGACTGTTTTCTGGGTACATGAATTTGTTTTCTGTGTTGGAATTTTATGTATATATTCATTAGAGTGGTCCGTCCTTATATTGCACTTTGTCGATTTATGCTGCTCCCAACCCTTAAAAACGTTAAACGATGTCTAAAAAGTAAATTCTGAAAATTTGAGCAAAATCGATTAACCCTACGATGCTGCTCAAATTGGTCAAAGTTTGGGCTCCTGGGCCAAAATGGCCAAAATTGGAAAAAAATTTATAAATTAAAATTTAATGAATATATCTAAACCAGTGATCGGCACTCATAGCACTCAGGAACCGAACACAATCGGCTATTTACACGTACACAATACACACGAATATCAACAAAACTCACAGCTAAGAGCACAAGAAATACTATTATTTCTTTTAGTCGTATGTTCGCTATCAACCAAGTAGGTCTATGTCGCTTTGTTGAAGAAATAAAGTACACTCTTAAAATTTTAGAGAATTGAAAGCAAACACAATTGTATTTTTTATTTTAGGTATTTATTTTTCGTACATTTTTAATCAAAAATGTGGAACGTTGAGTTGGAACACTCATTTTTATTTTCTATTTATTATTTTTTTACGAAAAAGAAATTAATATAGACAAACTTATTGATTTTGTTAACGCAAATAAATAATTTTTTTTAACAATCATACAAACATAGCAAACTAATGAAATTATTGTGATATTAAATGGTATACTTTTTTAAAAAAAAATATTTATGCACAAAAAAATCAAATATGTCTTTTTAAAATAATATTTGCAAAATTTATTATGAATTATTTTTTTTAATAGAGAAAAAAGACATGAACTATTTTTATTATTTTAAATTATTGAATACGGATATCCACTTATCGATTAATTAATTAAATTCTTTATTTTTTTTATTTATTTATTCATTCATTTATTTTGTTAACAAAAATAATGTTTATTAATAATCATAACCCTAACAAGGCATATTGCAACCAAATAAAACTATGGTGATATCTAATGGAATACTTTTTAAGAACAAATAATTTAAGTACACAAAATGAAATATGTTTTTTATGATTAATATTTGTAATTTTTATTTTGAACTAATTTTACTTTTTTTAATAGAGAAAAAAAAGAACATGAATTATTTTAATTTTTTAATTCAATGAATACAAATATCGACTTATCGATAATTTATTTCATTACTTATTAATTTTTTCTAATTATTTATTTATTCATTTATTCAATATATTTTGTATAGAAAGAGTAATTCATTCATTCATTTATTTATTCAATTATTCAATCATTCATTCATTTATTCATTCATTCATTCATTCATTCATTCATTCATTCATTCATTCATTCATTCATTCATTCATTCATTCATTCATTCATTCATTCATTCATTCATTCATTCATTCAATCAGTCTAAATATTAATAAACAATTTTTTTAAATCGGATGAGAAGTTTCGGAGATTACCTCCTACAAACAATAATAGTATTACCTCTTTCTAATATTAGTATAGATTAGTAAAGAAAAAAAAAACTTATTTCTTAAAGTGTACAACACCAATACATTCATATTCTCTCTTTCTTCCGACCACTGATCTAAACCTAAATACTTTTTGATTTACATTTGCCCAGAGATACTCTGATAAAAAATATAAAGTTTTTGGGATATCGTTAACCCTTGTTATTCCGGTACCAAAAAAAAAGGTAAAAAATAGCATATATTTTTCAAACCTCTAAATTGATTCTTTTTTAAAAATTTTGTTAAACAAAATTTCGAAAAATGTTAATTTTCTTTATTAATTTTAGAGTATATTAATTAAAAATAAAAAAAAAATTTAAAAATCTATCTTTTCAATTTTTGGGTATACCCATTTCAAAATGGCGGATATATAGTTACTAATAACCAATAAATATATTTTGTTTACTTATTTGACTTATAAATAGCCATTAAAAACTAAGTACAAACATTGTTAACATATGTTAGCCCAGTAGCGAAACTACACATTTTAGAAAATTTGGAGCTTTATGCTAAAATTAATAAAAATAATTAAAATGCTTGAAATTAAATAAATCCATATAGTTACTAATAACCAATTAATATATTTTTTTTACTTATTTGGCTTATAAATAGCCATTAAAAAATAAGTACAATTGAAAAACATTGTTAACCTATGTTAGCCCGGTAGCAAAACTACACATTTTAGAAAATTTGGAGCTTTATGCTAAAATTAATAAAAAATTAAAATGCTTGAAATTAATTACTAAAGTATGTTTTTTGTATTCTACTAGAATGGAACTAAACATATAAAAAATATGAAGTTATATGCACGTCGTTAACCCATGTTTACCACAGGGCAACAAAATGGTATTTTTAAAATCAATGCCCCATATAAACTGAAAAATATATTTTTTTAATCAAGTAAATGGTCAAATTAAGTTACAAAATATTGTAACTTGTGGTAAATATAATTTTGTAGTAGTTAAATTTTTTTCAAAATTAACCCTTCGCTGCACCGACACCAATTTTTTTTATATATAATAAGTAAGCAGAAAATTCACAAAAAGCTTAAAAAACTAGTTGTTGTAAATGACGTAGCTGAAAGAGTCGTGAAATTAGTTCAGGATTACAACAATATTTTAACAAAAGACGAATGCGAAAAGCAGTATATATTGCAAATTGTTTCGGAAGATCGAAAAAAATATTCATATATTGGAAGTGAGGTGGTTTAATATGCATAAGGTTTGTTTTAGATGCATTTATTATCAATCCATGATCGTGACGCCTTCTTATTGCGATATCTAATTGATGTTGCATTATTTTTGTGATGGGTTCTGCATTCTTATGAGCAACAACAATAGCT
This sequence comes from Delia radicum, assembly GCA_021234595.1. Classification (NCBI taxonomy): domain Eukaryota; kingdom Metazoa; phylum Arthropoda; class Insecta; order Diptera; family Anthomyiidae; genus Delia; species Delia radicum. The sequence continues at coordinate 66,888,277 of CM037855.1, forward strand.
GTCTCGTCGGCGTATGCAAATGTTCTGCATGTTTCATACATCTTTTCTTATTGTCAATTTTTCAAGGAAACCTTCAACTTCTATTACTTGAATCAAAAGGCCATGATTAAACTTAAAAGCTTTCAAGTTTAGACATTTTCCGTTTAAAAATTCAGATTATTAAAAATTTAAGATGCATACCTAGATTTTCCAACCGTCCAGTTTTCGTTGGGACAGACCAGATTTAGAGTGGAGTGTCCCGGGAATGTCTCGTTATGAGAAAAAACAAATTTTTTGACTAAATGTCAAAAACATTTTAGGAATTAGTAGTATGGAGATGGGAAGGCATTTAGTCTTAATTCCTTTTTTTTATGGGAATGCAAAATGTCTTAATTGTTTTTTTTGCATGCCCATAGTGTAAAAGGGTTGATGGGAATGTAAGAGAGTAGTATGGAGATGGGAAGGCATTTAGTCTTAATTGCTCTTTTTTGATGGGAATGCAAAATGTCTTTATTGTTTTGTTTGCATGCCCATAGTATAAAAGGTATTAATTTCTGTGATTTTTGCAGTGTTAAAGGGGGAGTAATAAAAAGTTTGTGCGTGCTCAAAGTGTAAAAGGGTGGTAGAGAAAAAAAAGGCTGACCACCTGAAAATAAACGGCTGAAAATAAGCTAGCCGTCTGAAAATGGAAATTTGCGTTCTCATTATGTAAAATTTGATTTGATTTAGTTTCTTTATTTTTTGGTATTTTTGCATGTTTGAAATTTGCGCTCTCAATTAATTTCTGTGATTTTTGCATACCTAAAGTGTTAAAGGGGAGTAATAAAAAGTTTGTGCGTGCTCATAGTGTAAAAGGGTGGTAGAGAAAAAAAAGGCTGACCACCTGAAAATAAACGGCTGAAAATAAGCTAGCCGTCTGAAAATGGAAATTTGGGTTTTCATTATGTAAAATTTGGTTTGATTTAGTTTCTTTATTTTTTGGTATTTTTGCATGTTCGAAATTTGCGCTCTAATTATGTAAAATTTGGTTTGATTTAGTTTCTTTATTTTTTCTTATTTTTCCATGTTCATTTATACGTTTATCAACGCCGTCATTGTTTAGTGTTCGACGACTGTTTTTTTCTGTTTTTTTGTTTGTTCTTGACGAAACTTGATCGTTTCTAATAAATATAGCTTAATTAACAAAAATCCGTATTCATATTTTGATTTAGAATTTTTTGTTTGTTCTTGACAAAACTTGATCGTTTTCTAATAAATATAGCTTAATTATCAAAAATCCGTTCTTTATATTAAAAAGAAACAATCAATAACACAGGCCTACAATGATTTTGGTGCCGATAAAAATAAAACAGATTTCAAGTACGTTCGGTACCCTGATAAAAAATTGATACTTACTTTTTTAATGCTACGTGTAGTTTTCGAGATTTCGCAAGGATAAATAAATTAAATAACATTTAATAAATTTATTAAAAAAACAAACTTTTTTACTACATATTCACCACAAATATAACAAAATGTATTTGGATTATTTACACAACACCTTCTCGACGACGGCATATCGATATTATCATTTAATCAAAGAAATTAATTGACTATAATGACATTAAGTATAATAAAATACATTTTTTAGGTTATGACCGATCGATACAAACCTGAACGTAGCTTCGCGATTTTGACAGCTAACCATGACGTCTTGCGGACTAATTAACCAAATTATAACATAGAATTAGGGGCACCAAACAAAAATTTTTTTTTGTAGGCCTGTGTAATTGCTGGTGTCCAAAACAATGATTTTCATTATAATTACCCAAAACATTGTATCTTGCAACAATGTCTGGATCAGAAAACACAAGTCAACAAATATAAGTAAAATTTTATAGTTTAGACTTAATCGCATTTCACAAAATTGTGTAGTTTAGAATTATTAATTTTTTGTTTTTAGCATTTTTGTTTGTTTTTGACAAAACTTGATCGTTTGCATCTAGGGTTGCTATTTAAAGTATAGATTTCATAATATTTTATTTAATTTCTTTTTATTTACACCAGCATTTACTTTATTTTTTAATGTAAAGTATTAAAAATGTACATGTTTATCGTATAAATTTATGAGATTGTTTACATAATCTTTTCTATATAAATTTAATTCTAAAAAATTCGTCAAAGAAGCAACCACCATGGACGCTGCATCAAATTCATTATTAAAGAAATTTCATGATCTCAAGAATTTCACAAAATTGTGTAGTTTAGAATTATTCATTTTCTGTGACGATGATTATATGCTATGATCGAATTTCACCATAATGTAGTAGAAGTGACTGTATAAATTTTTAGTGATAAGTGATTTTCGTAGAAAACTTAATTCAGTATCTTACACTACATCGAAAAGTGAGTTACTCCAATTTTGAAAAATAAATAAGTGAATTTAAAATAAAACATTTATCCAAAACTAAAAGAGTAAATTTCTTACAAAACAAATAAAAAAATAATTTGGTTTTGATCCTTAGAATATTACCGTCAAAAAGAGTGTTACTCCAATTTTTGTAAAATAAATAAGTGAGTTTAAAATAAAACATTTATCCAAAACTAAAAAAAAAAAAAGTAAATTTCTTATAAAACAAATAAAGAAATAATATAAAAAAAAGTCACAAAATGAGTTTTAGAAATGTGTCTTTAAATAAGAAACAACATTGTGTTGAATGTGGGAAGTTTTCCTTAATGATTCCACGATGAGAGAGCATGAAAGGACTCATGCAACTTCTTCCAATAAGTTATGTGTTCCTTGCAATCTACTAGTTAGTAGATTAAACTATGCACAACACTTGCGAACAGTTCAACATAGCAATAACTGCAGCATGAGGACAATCCACCCTAGACTCACTCTAAGAAGCAGTGATTATAGTGAAAGGCTAGCAATTTATATGCTAGAAAACGAGAAGGAGGATATTCTAATGCCTGAAGAATTTTTTGGAAAAGAGGAAGTCATTTTGACAGAATTACTTTAAGTTTGTCAAGCTAAACACATTACATACAAGTTCAATATGGAGCTTGTATGTGATTACGTAAAAATAGCTGATGATGAAATGATGCTAACTACAAATGCCCACATAACAAAAATGATCATGGTGACATTAAGCGATGATTTAATAGCTATTTATGATGAGCAAACTGAAGAAATTCGGAACAAAATGTCTGAATTCCAAGAAAGAGATAGTGGGTGGTCTCTTATAGCCATAAAACTACTTAATATTAATGAAGTAAACATTATAAGAGGATCGCAATACATCCCTCTACCAATTGAGTTAGTAAGGAAACAAGCATTAACAAATATTCACAATGAAGATGTCTACTGCTTCAAATGGAGTCTTATTGCCGCACTGTATGATGAAAGGGAATTATCTAATTATGAACAAAAACAATGCTCATCATACAACATTGCGAACATAGCTGCAGACAGAATAGCAGTGAACAATGTGGAATTGAATTTTAGCAATCTAATGTTTCCACTAAGTCTAAAAAACTTGAAAGCCTTTGAAAGACAAAATGTTGATATAAGTGTCAACGTATTTGGATACGAAGAGAAAAGGATAGTCGGACCTTACTATCTAACGAAGGAGGAGAAGCAAAATCACATAAATCTTCTTCTTCTTACGAAGGAAGATAGATCCCATTATGTCTTAATTAATGACATTTCAAGGTTAGTTTGATTTAATGTTTTGATAACTATTAAAATTATTTCTAATTCATTTTTTTATTTTTATCTATTTTATTTATTCGCAACAGTTTGACAGGACATCATAGAAGAATATTTGTATGTAATGCGTGCCTTACTTACAAAAATAGCGAGGAACTTTTACTGCAACACAAACAAAAATGTAATAAAATTTGTACTAGAATGCCCGAGGAAGATAATGCCATCATCAAATATTCGAATGTGCATAAAGAAGTAGATGTTCCATTTACAGTTTATGCGGACTTTGAGTCTATTTTAAGAAACATAAATGAAGGGGTTAGTGCTAAAACTACTAAGATCCAAAAGCACATTCCATGTGCATTTAGCTATTTCATAAAATGTAGCTTTGATGAACACTTAGATAGTTTTAAAATTTATTTTGGTGATGATGCGCCTAAAGTTTTTGTTCAAGATTTAGTTCACGATTTAACACATATTTATAAAAATTATATATTTAAAAACGTTGAAATCAAAATGACAGCAGATGATATTAACTTTCATAATACTTCTAACATTTGTCATATTTGCGAAAAGGAAATTTTTTTCTCAAAAGTTAAAGACTACTGTCATTTCACAGGCAACTATAGAGGACCTGCTCATAGCGATTGTAATTTAAAATGTATTAAACCTAAATTTATTCCTGTATTTTTTCACAACTTCTCTGCATACGATTGTCATATGTTCTTTAAACATCTAAATACTATTCCAAATATTTATATTCGTGTAGTTCCTCTCAACAAGGAATTATCTTTACATCTACCAGTTTTTTGAACATACGACTAAAGAAAAATTTGAAATAAGATTTCTCGATTCTTTCAGATTTATGTCTTCCAGCTTAGATTCTCTAGCAAAAAATCTAAATGCTGATGATTTGTATATTATCCGCGAAAACTTCGTTGATGAAAATTATTTTAATTTAATTAGGAGAAAGAGTGTTTTTCCATACTCCTATATAGACTCTTTCGAAAGATTTAATGAGACTGAACTCCCCAGTCGAGATAAGTTTTTTAACATTTTAACTGAAGCGTAATGCTCTGAAGAAGACTATGAACATGCTAAAAATGTCTGGAGAGAATTTAGATGTAATAATCTGTTGGATTACGCAAAACTGTATTTAAAAACGGATGTGCTCTTGTTGGCGGACATTTTTCAAAACTTTAGGAAAGTTTGCAAATCTATATATAAATTAGATCCACCCCATTTTATACCGCCCCAGGACTTTCATGGGACGCAATGCTCAAGACGACAAAGAAAGAATTAGAGCTATTCACAGATAAAGATATGTATCTCTTTATACAAAATGGAATAAGGGGGGGGGGGGGGGGGTCTCGTGCAATGTTCGCAGAGACATGCTAAAGCCAATCATAAGTTAATGGATGATTTTGATAGTACAAAACCATCAGAATATTTAGCTTACTTAGATGCAAATAATTTGTACGGGTGGGTAAGGTCCCAGTATCTTTCAACTGGACAGTTTGAGTGGCTCGGCGAGAACTCCTTAACAAATTTAGATCCCAATTAATTTGATTTAACTTATCCACACTCTCTCCATGAACTTCACAATGACCTTCCTTTTGCCTCCGAGAACAAAATAGTTGGAAAATCAAAATTCAAAAAACTTATTGCAGACTTGACCAATAAATCAAAATATCTGATTCATTACCGAAACCTTAAGCAATGTCTTGCAAATGGTTTAATTTGTACTAAATATCATAAAGGAATACAATTTAGGCAATCACCATGGCTTCAGAAATATATAAACTTAAATACAGCCCATAGAGCACAATCACAAAATGATTTTGAGAAAAATTTCTTTAAACTCCTCAATAATGCCGTCTATGGCAAAACGATGGAGAATGTGGGCAAGAGGGTAGATGTTAAAATAGCTCAAAACTGGGAGAGTCAAGATAAAAATCGTAAAAGGGTACGATATTTTGTTTCTCGACCCAATTTTGAAAGCATTGCAAAGTTTTCCGATGACTTGTTTGCAGTTCAAATGTCTAGAGTTGATATATTACATGACAAACCTATATATATAGGGTTTGCCGTTCTTGAATTATCTAAATGGAAAATGTACGATTTCCATTATAGGATAATGAAAGGAAAATATAAGGAAACTATAACCCTCAATTATATGGACACAGACTCATTTATTTATTCAATTAAAACAAAGGATTTTTATAAGGATATACTTAATGATTTGTTGCTTGAATTTGATACCTCTGATTATTCCGCTGATAATCCATATGGTATCCCATTAGTAAATAAAAAATTTAAGGGAAAATGAAAGACGAGAATAACGGAAAAATAATGCTCGAATTTGTTGGTCTTCGTACAAAAAAGTATTCAATTAAAACTATAGACAACAAAGAAATTCGAAAATATTGCATGTTTGAGTATACAACTGCTTTGTTTGAACGTACAATTTCTACCGACAATATGTGTTTATTTTTAACTAAATTACATACCATTTTTACAATAGATGTACATAAAATAGTTCTAAGTTATGAAGATGAAAAACGAATAATTTTGAGTGATCAGGTTCATACAGTCGCTAGGGGGCATTGCGACTGTATGAACCTGATCATAATAATTGTCTACAATGTCAAAATAGTAATTTTAATTTTGATGTGGATGGTGACAATGTTATTATGCAGACAAATATTGATTTATTGCAATTTCAGAATGATCGTAATGATGTTGTCTTTGAGATTATTGATTATTAGGAAATAAACCATAATAATAAATTTGACAGTAAGAAATAAGAAAAATCAATAAAGATTTTTAAAAATTATATTACAAATAAAAAAAGAAAAAAAAACAACGTTTTATAATTTCTCTTTTAGAATTTTAAGAAATAAAACACTTAATGATTAATGATTTCTTTATACTTAAGAATGTATATATTTTTATTTTATAATTTTTTTTTTTTTTGTTCTAAATATTCAATAAAGCTAATAAAAATGGTAAATCGTGTTCATTTATTTTAGAGTTAAAAAATTTTTGTAGTAAAAGAGCATTTTTTAGAGCACAAGTCCCATGTTTGTGTGAACTACAAGGGATACAATCAGCATATTTTTCATTGAGTTGTTTTAAATTATAACAATTAATATTTTCTATATTGAAAAGATTTTTCTGCAACATATCCTCAAGCCATTTTTTTCTTCTCCAACCCCTTAACAAAAATGTAAGAATCCATTATAGTTGCTTTAAAAAAATTGCAGACAGAGTTGAATGATACTGAGCCATCTCCCCATTGTAAATGATGATGATTTTTTGTTAACCAATTGACTTGTCTCTGATACTTCGGTGATAAATAATTATAATCGAAGGGAGGTTTTATGATAAAATTTATTTACTCATTCGCCTTAAAGACCAAGGCAATTTCCTTTACAATGAAATTATTTAAATCTCCTCTAAAGCCTTGAAAATCAATAAAAACAATTTTTTCTATTTCCATTGTTTAAACAATTTTATGAACTTGTCCTGTCATAGGTGTATATTCAATTAAGCGATCATGAATAAGAAGAAAATTTATATTATTTTCGGTCAAATTGATCGGTGATTGGGACGATAACGATGATGATGATGATGTAAGCGTTGGTTTACCTAATGGTGACAATGTGTATTTTGAATCTATAAATCGAGTATATGGAATGTTATTTCTTGCAATTCCTTTATTGTAAATTATCATTATTTTCTCGGCCTTAAATGCAAACGAATAGTAATTTCTTCTCCTCGAAAATTAATAAAATCGCCGTGTTGATCTACTATCCGCAGTGTTAGCGAACTTACTTCGTTGGATGTTACTGGCAAATAAATGACATTTCTAGGTATTTCATCAATTTTATAGCCGGGCGGAACATTTATTGCGAATTCGTGTAATGTATGTGCATGAGAACTGTTTATATATGTATTAACTACAAGATTACATTCAATTCGCAAGAGATTAACCTTAAACATGTTTACCGGTAAATCTGATAAGTGATGTGCGTTTGGAGAGAGAACTTTCTCATTAAAACCAAACAATTTTCCTATCGAATTTTTCTTGTTAAAGTATATCGAATCTTCAGAACTGTACACTTTAACTTGCATTGTATTGTTATTAGCTTCTATGCATATTTTCTTCTTCCCCCAACCATATCGTTCATATTCCTCTTTTATATACTCAACAATATCGTTTAGCTCATAGGATCCAATAGGTAGTGCAATTTTTTTATTACCAATGTGAAATAAGTTATTGTATTTATCTACATTTGGTATGCTATTGTATGAGTGAAAATCTATGAGAGCACATTCATAATCACCATTTAAATCTATTGGAGGAAAATAGTCTGCCGATAAATTGGAGGAATATCCGCTCAATGTTAATGTTATTGACATTTTGCTAGTCTAATAGTAACTGATATAAATGAAAATTTTGATTTTTTAAACAATAAAAATTCCATTATTTTAAATAAAGTATTATCATTAGTAGTACATTGATATATGATTCTTAAAATTAAACTTAATATTTATTTCTTTTTTGAAGATTCGCATTTATCGATTTTGTTGTCATCATTCTTACGTTCACAGTTATTTTCATTGTGATCACTACTAGCACAATAATTGCAATATTTCAGTTTTTCATATTTTATTTCAGAACTTTTAAAAAACTTATCCATTTATTTACAAATTGAGGATATAGTTGCAATTAAATTAAAAAATAGAATAGTAAATTTTTTTTATACTTAGTTCTATAATCTTAGTTAATATCTTATAATATTTCGTCTTCATTAATCCAAGAATTGTGTTGATTTGTAAAACCTAACCATTTAACATATGCTCTGTCATCCTTAGTTTTAAGAATTTTTTCAACTAGATAGGTATCAGGAAAGCGAGTCTTTGAAAGTTCTTCATCATAAAATGCACCTTCAATTTTATTTCCCTGATCATCTTCCAAAATATTTGTCGCAGGTAATGTATTGTTAATAGATCTGATTTTAAAAATTTCTGTTGTCCAGTTTGGGGTGTACCCCTTTTCAAAAATGTGTTTGTATTTACTGATGCGTACGTGATCTCCAACATGAAATTTTGAGATTTTATACATTTTTAGGTGGTTGTACACGGTGTTTAGCAAGATTTTCTATTTATTATAATTAACCTTAATGGGCGCCATTTTAATTGTGCGATGTATTTTTTTATTATATTTGTCAACTAATTCTTTATACAAGTCAATCCAATGATATGATCCGTTGTAGCTAAATTCCTTCCACATCATACCTTTAAGAGTTCTATTGAATCGTTCAACAATAGACGCCTTCATTACACTATACGTTGAGTAGTGATTAATATTTCGACTTTTCATCAAATTACTAAAGATTTTATTAAAAAATTATTTTCCATCGTCAGTATGCAAGTTTTTCAGCCCAAGCAAATTTTGAGAATGTGTCAATGACTGTCAGCAAATATCGATAATCATTGTTATCCGATGAATAATTCCCCATTTCAACTAGATCAGCTTGCCATAAATCATCTATACCTATTATAACAACTCTTCGACGTTAAAAATTTTTTCGAACTTGCTTATGCAACTCTTTCACTAGAATTCTTTTTGTATCCACTGGCAACATTGTATATTACATTATTATGATACTATACATCTTGTTTATTATTTAAATACTTTGATTTAGTTAGGAGCCCCTGCAAACACGATTTCCTCCGGCAGCACTTTTAGTAGAAAAGTTTTTAAGTACTTCATTTGTTGACGCAACACCTCAAGTTCTCCGTCAATGTACAATTTTTGATTTTGATTAATATCAGAAATTTTATTATATATTAAATCATAATTTTTATTTATTTTCAAAAGTAAGTCCGTTTGAATTTAGTTGATTTGTGTGAGTAGAAAAGCTTTTGTGACGGCATCGTTTTCTTCCACAGGGGACGCAATATTTTTAATCCTCTTGTTTTTGACATTAAGATTTTTATCGTCATCCACAATGACGCCAAACATTTTCGAGTCATTCTTGCTTATTATATTGTTGTACTTCAACTTAGAATTGTAATAGTGTCCGAACTTGTCGACAGACATTTTCGGTATATTGAATTAACTCACAAACTATATATATTACTATATAGTGATTTAGAATACAAATATATATTTTCAAATTTAAGACCGTTCGGACTTTCAATCAGGCTAATCATCACATTAGTCTTTCCACAGTTGGATGGCCCCACTATTAGAGACCAAATAGAATTGGGTAATAAAACATTGTGTCTTCTTTTTTTGGGTGTATTCGTTGAGAAATCTACGTTCCTTACATTAATATGTTGTTTGATCAAGCTCATTTTTTTAACTAAGGACGATATTATAAATGTTCCTTTTTATCAGTTTCCAGAATATATAAGTAGGCATTACAATATAATAGAACTATCAATTATATGGAGTTATAAATTCTCTACCATTTGAACTTCATTTACCAGGCTACGAATTTTGTGGACCAGGTACTAAGCTAAAAAAACGTTTAAAGAGAGGAGATAAGGGGGTTAATCCGTTGGATGCTGCTTGTAGAGAACACGATATAGCTTATTCTCAAAATAAGGAAATCGAGAAGCGACATGAAGCAGATAAAGTCTTAGAAAATCGTGCTTGGGAACGCGTTTTATCCAAAGATAGCAGTATCGGAGAAAAAGCAAACGCATATTTAATAACTAACGCAATGAAGGCTAAAGTCAAATTAGGGATGGGCCTAAAGGCAAAAAATAATGGTAAAAAGGTCCTTAGCGCTGCAATACGATTGGCTACGGCAACTTTAAAGAAAGAGAGACCTAAAGATATAAATGATGCAGTTCGTATTTCTCGTAAAGTATTGAACAAATCGCTGGAAGGGAAAAAATCCGAAGTTGTTATACCTCGCATTATCACTGTACCAAAAATAGGAGTGTTTCTGCCATTAGTCCCAATACTGACTGCTTTAGGAGCCTTAGGTGGTCTATCATCCGGTGGAGCAGCTATTGTTAAAGCTATTAATGCCGCAAAAGACGCTAAAAAACAACTCGAAGAGGCTACTAGACCCAATAGGAGTATGGAGGCTATAGCAATGGGAAAAGGACTTTATCTTAAGCCATATAAGAAGGGGTATGGTCTTGTGTTCGATAAGATGTCAAAAAACTAATAAAGATGCTGCCCAAAAGACCACTTACTGACATCGATTTGAATAAGTTTTGTATCCATATTCCCCACTTTAGAGGTGTATTTATGAGAGACTCGCTCCCCAATCGTCCTAGACAAAAAGAATGTGGAATTATAAATTTGGATTCATCAAGTGGTCCTGGAACACATTGTGTAGCGTACTATAAAAATAAACATTACACAGAATATTTCGATAGTTTTGGAAATTTGCAGCCACCACTTGAAGTAATAAAATACTTGGGGGGCAATATAGAATATAATTATAATCAACAACAAAAATATAATTTATATAATTGTGGTCACTTATGCATAAAATTTTTATATGAAATTTACAATAAATACGAAAGAAACAACTTTATTTTTTTTAATTTTGGTATATAACTTTGGTTTTATTTAAGATTGTTTTTTTTTATTTTTATTTTTTTTTTGAACAATTTAATTCCAAATCGGATATTCACCATTTTGAGGAATAATATATTCATTTATATGAAATAACTCCAACTCTAATCGGAAGGGTTTGCCGTCTACCCCAGGTTCTTTTTTAATAAAGTAATTCCCCGATGATAAATCCAGTAGTTCTTCTTCAGTGATGCCATTAAACCTTTTTGGAAGAAAGATGATACAGTGCTCCCCCTCAATCTGGATACACTCTCCATATTTTGTTTGCGTTCGAATTGCTTTCAAAATTTTGTATAATTTAAGATCATCCATATCTTTTGTATGGAGTATGGGCTTCTTGTTGAGATCATGACATTTCTTTAATAATGAATTTGATGTAGCGTCCATGGTGGTTGCTTCTTTGACGACTTTTTTGGAATTAAATTTTTCGATGAATTAAAAATAAACTAACTTCTTAAGATATTTTATTGATAGCAGAATAAATTGCGTTGACTGGTAAGAAAAGAGCATAAATAACACAACATATATATAATGTTGGGGATTTAGAAAGGAAGAAACACTCAGACGATTAAGATGTCAATGCGAGCACAAATTACCGCTTTCGTTAATGAATATATGGAGTTCATAAGTCTAGAAGATTTATATTTCTTCTTAAAGAGTGCTGAATATTTTGATTCATATGAGAATACTGAGATGGTTTCTTCAGTAAATTGAGAGCATTTTAAAGATTGCCCCTGGTCTGATGATACCTGCAGTGAAGGACCTGATACGTGTCATTGCGTGACTTATAGATATAGATCAGATTATGTAAACAATCTCATAAATTTATACGATAAACATGTACATTTTTAATACATTTAATTAAAAAATAAAGTAAATGCTGTTGTAAATAAAAAGAAATTAAAATAAAATATTATGAAATCTGTACTTTAAATTTTTTAATTAATAAATAAACATTGCACTGTATTTTGTTTGCACGGTTTTTTGTTCGGGTTCTGATGAGATCTTTAGCCAGATCGAAATACTAGTATCACTAAATTGGTGCTTTTGTAATTTATCGTTTGAGCTTTTTAACCAATTTCGTTTTAGAGACCAGTACTTTGTTCAAAAAGCCTTTAAACTGCAGTAACAACTGTCGAAAACTGCAGATTATTACAATATACGCAGAAAAAAGAGCATCATGTTATGATAGTTTCAAAGCATCATGTTATGTTCGAAACACGTAACAATCATAATATGATTCCCATAATTATATTATGATTCTAGGTGATGATAAAATCGTTCCCAGTGATTATAATATGATCAGCCAGAATCATGTTTATGATAGTTAGGATCATAAAGTGATAATTGCTTATCGGCCATCATAAATGTTCAATCATATTTCTTCTCTGTGTGTACAAGCGATATTTCACAAGTTCACTTATTGTTCTTTATTCTATTCCCATTAAAGAAAAAAATCGAAATATTTCTAGTGTATAGGTCCTTAACGCAAAAAATCTAATCTTTATAACAGTGAAGGGCATAACACATACTATTACATTTTCGTTTGTGTAGCAGCAAAAAAAAACGAAGTTCCATTTACGCTACACTGACAAAACTTTTCAAATTATTTTATTTAAAATTACCCAAACCCATTTTTAATTTTTACTGTGCAAAAAATTAATTATTTTTCTTACTTTTGCTAAAAACGAATTTTAAAGGTACTTTCTACGTACTGAATTATCTTATTTAATGTACTGACAAAATTACTGAATTCCATTGCTGTGCCAATGTTTGCAAATAACTACGGTCAAGCGTATATTGGTGTTATCATTTCGACACCGCTCCAGTACTGTTAAAAATGTAGCACTTTGCTTTACATGTACTACAATATGCAACACCGCACCAGAACTGACCTGTTCGTATTTTTCTATCTGGGTGGTTTACACGCAAAAAATTAACTAGTGTAAGAATATCGAAGTAAGTTTTGTAATATTTTTTATATAAAGTTGACAGAACTTTAAAAAATTACAAAGTTCCCTTTGTTGATGATGGATTTTAAAATATTTTACTTTGTTTGTTTTCCAATTTATAAAATTTTGAAGCATTTTTTTTGTAACTTTCCAAAGTAAATTTTAAAAACTATCAAAGTATAATTCAAACAAGATAGCTAATAGGTTACTTGACTGAAATTTAAAAGAAAAGTATAAAACTTTACTGTGAACTGCTTACCAAAAACAAAAAGGTAAAACGGAAAGCAAAACAGGGGTTGTTTTTTTATACGTCATAAAGTCTATATTTTAGAAATAAAAAAAAAACTTAAACTTATAAATAATTTTTTTTTATTAAATTACGCTATAAAGTGTGGAAGGCAGTTGGTATGTATTTGTGTTAAAACAAAATTGCCGTTTTTATTTTTATTCCTATGGTGGTTTTTTGTAAAATGTGTTGCAAGTTAATTAATTATTAAAACAATTATTTAGATTTAAATTGTTTAATACAAATAATAGTATTAATAAACACATTATTAAAATAAATCAAACAATGAGCTTTTCAATGCAAAGGGATAAAAAAAAGATATTCTTTCACATTTTATTATAATATAAAACAATCAAACAATTAAATTACAGGTCACTTTTTCGTATCAAAACAAGAATATTACTTAAATTTTATCATAAATCAATAGCATTTTACTGAAGTAAAATAAAAATTCATGTATAAAACTTTATAAACGCGCCACCTTTTGCATCTGCAATTCAGAAAATATCAATTGGAATTTAGGAAATATCAATTAAATTACAGAATTTCCATTTGGAATTTAAAAAACATCAATTGAAATTCAAATTTTCCGTTTTGAATTCAGAAAATATCATTTGAAATTTAAAAAATATAATTTTAAATTCAGAAAATATCATTTGAATTTCAGAAAACATCATTTGAAATTCAGAAAATACTAATTGAAATGCAGAACATTTCTGTTAAGTTCATAAAAGATCAATTGCAAACAAATTTTAATTTTATATAGAATTTTTTTAATCATATAAAATTTAAAATCACTCAAAATCAATATTTTCTTTCTCTATACATATTTTTAAACAATTACTATTGACCATACTCAGCATGAAATAAAAAGTCAGTGATATTGACAACAAAACACCTAATTTATGAAAGAAAAAATTAAATGTCTGTACGTATATATGTTTTTATGTATATCCGCTAGAAAAGATAAAAACAAAAATATTTAAAGCAAGTTAAATTAAATGCAACTCGATATATAAGTAAGTGCATGTATTTTTTCCATAAGGCCAAAAAAGTTTTATAAAAAAATGCAAGTATAAGCATGTATTTTTTCCATAAGGCTAAAAAAGTTTTATTGTCGAACGTCCTTATTTTGGTGTGTTCAGTGATTTTTTGACATATTTCGTAGCAAAGTATTTCACTGAACATACTTAGTAATGGAGAAAGTGTAAAAATGTGGTAAATGTGACATTATTACCATTCTGGCGATGAAATTCTATGCAATTAATTCTTTAACTGATCATGGACCAAGTGTTTCGTTTTCAACCCAGCTTTTTTAAACCCAGAACTTTTAAACGGCTATATTGTTTTACTGGATAACGAAAATTAAGTTGTTTTAAAACTCTAAAATAGTTTAACATCTTTTTGTTATAGTTTAACAGAGTTGTTGTATAATGAAAAAATACTAGCACCCAAGTAAGAGTTAGCAAGGAGTTAACATGTATGCTCTTCATAATACACTTGTCAGACTCTTGTAAAGTTTTTGTTAACAAGCTTCTAAACTGTTGTTAAGAGTTTAACAAACAGCTGTTTTCTGTCAAAGTGACTGCGAATTATAAAAAATAAATATAAAGGGTCCGCCAAATAACTTTTTTTTTTTTGAAAATGCTATAAAAAAAAAACTACTGAATATTTTCTCAAATTTCTTTTTTTATTTGAAAGTACAATCCTTCCGGTTAATAATGGAAAATAATTTCATTCAAATGGCTGCCTCGGCTGGCCATGCAGTAGCCTACACAAAAAAATATTCAGTAGTTTTTTTTATAACATTTTCAAAAAAAAAAAGTTATTTGGCGGACCCTTTACATTTTTGTGCCCAAAAATATTTTTTAATATCTAAATTATTTGAACGATTATTAATTTAGAATCATTCGACTTTTTATTAAATAGAGCATGTAATCGTGCGGTTAAATTTTATAAAAGGAAAAAACCCATTTTTTTTATACTGATTTGGTCAAGAATGACCTGAAAGGAAAAAATAACGGTGGACAGTTCAAGTTCTATAAGCGTCAATGTGTTGGGGCTGCAACAACGAACAAGAAGATTGCTGTGAATTTCATGGATTTAGTCAACCTTCAATGAGCCGAATTTGTGAAAAGGTAGCGTTTGCTAAAAAAGC
The DNA here is from genome assembly GCA_021234595.1 of Delia radicum. Taxonomy (NCBI): domain Eukaryota; kingdom Metazoa; phylum Arthropoda; class Insecta; order Diptera; family Anthomyiidae; genus Delia; species Delia radicum. The sequence goes on from CM037855.1 coordinate 66,903,952, forward strand.
CAGGACATATATTAAAATTCCACCTGCAGCTGACATAACTAGTCTATTTAACAAATCCTGTAAATACATGTTAAAAATAACATAAATGTAAAATAATGATGAAAAATAAATATCTTTTCATCTTGTTCCCAGTTAACTGATCTTTTTATAACTTCTTATCAGATTTTTCCGCTTTTATCAGTTTTAAGATGTTTTTTTTTAATTATTTTAAGCACAATTTTTTTTGTGAGAAAAAAACAATTTCAAACGTCAAAAATCAGAGTTCCTTTGCAAAAAAGGCGCCACCTATAGAATTACACTGTGGCATCATAAAATTTAGGGTTGATTTTTTAAATTTAAGTTGACCGATTAAAATGTATTATGAATAAACTCTATGCTAACAAGCTTCTAAGCAAAAAATGCATTCTAGTAAGCAGCTCGTTGGTTGCGATGTATAAGTAACTGCTAACTTTAATTTATGAATATGGATGTAGTTCTTTTATTTAATGTTAAAATATGCATGTTTATTTACGAATCTTTCAGCCAACGCTATGGCTAAATTTCTAAAAACAAAGTAAATAGGGATTTACTGTTATAAATTCAGCAAAGCAAGAGGACAATTAGTGTACAATAAAAAAAAGTAGCCAGTTATTGTAATATTTAACCCTCAGATGTGCGATAAGGTCCATGGGAAGTATACCCGATTGGACTTTGGATTTTTTATTAAATAGAGCCCGTAATCGTGCGGTTAAATTTTATAAAAAGAAAAAAAAAACCATTTCGTATAAAATTAATTGATTTGGTCAAGAATGGCCTGAAAGGAAAAAATAACGGTGAACAGATTATACCGTATCTTCAAGTTCTATAAGCGTCAAGGTGTTGGGCCGCAACAACGAACAAGAAGATTGGGGTGAATTTCATGGATTTAATCAACCTTCAATGAGCCGAATTTGTGAAAAGGTAGCCACGGCGCACAGTGGGATAAATAACAAAATTTGTGGAAATAATTCGGCCATTTGTTAACTTGTGGTCCTATTGCAATGAAATTTGGAACATGCATAAAAGACATAAAATGGAGTTTAAGTTTTGATTTTGAACCTTTCAGACCCTTTGGGAGCTGCAAAATGGCTGCCCAAGGTAGGGTACTTTTTTCATAAAAAAATTTGAGTGTTTGCCATTTTTTTGTTTCTCATCCGATTAACTTATTAGTAACATATTAGTAATCTTCTTGTAAAGGTGTGGGTTACCTCCAATAGTTTCCGAGATATTCCGATTTGAAAATGTGAAATTCCAAATTTTGTCCGACTTAGGTCCAAAGTTTTTCGAATATCGGGAGAAAATTGGGACCAATTTTCGTTTTAAAATAACGGTTATTTAGCTAATAAATTCTTGATTGAATAAAAAAAAATTAGTTCAATATCTTGTTTCAGTCAAAAATTACATTAGTTTAAAGTAGAAATTAAGAAAAAGTAAATTTTGGCGATATTTTCCCCAAAAATCACCAAACTTCTTATCGCTCCAGACAAATATTTTTCTTCTGAACATATAAAGTATGTATACTTTTCTGGAAGGTCTTTTTATATAAAAGCGAGTTGTGGCAAAAAAAATTTTGATTTGTAAATACAAAGTTGCCATATTTTTGAGGTAAATATCAACTTTAACTCACTGTTAAAATTTGTGCACGCCTCCAACAGATACCTAATGTAGTGTGTAAGTCATTTACAATCCCCGCTTTAAATGACGATATGGCAGCAAAAAACGAAAAAAATCCCATTTTTGGAATTTTTTTTTATTTGTAGGAATTGTGGTATTGTTTTCAGAAAATCATAATTTCTGAAATTTGTTTCGATTTGTTGACCTTAAATAAGTATTTTATTGAATAGTGAAAATTTTCATTTAAGCAAAAACTGAAATTTTTACCTTCATATTTGGATTACCCAAGTTTTTGTTTTACCAATATGGCTAAATTCAACCTTTTTTAAATAAATCGCAATCTACAGGTAATTTTCTTTTCAACGATACCAAACACTGGTATGTTATGTTCATAACTCCTAAACAGAAAATCTTCAAAAGTTAGCCCTTATTCATATGGGTAATTCCATGTCAAATCAACCAATGGGTGTACACTACCTTCTCCAAATTTTATGATTTTTCGTAGGAAGACAGATAATTACAGAACTAAAATAAGTGCTAAGTTTGAGGGCACTGGCAATTCTGGATCCGGAAATATGTGGTCTTGAAAATCGTAAAAAAATGTCAAAATTTACAAAGTTGTACTTACTTAATTGTAATTTTCTTAAAAAGTATTATAGGTAGGCAACTCATCAAGGTCGCATTTGAAAGGTTATTAAATTACCTTTAATTTGATATACAACATGATTTTTTTTTTGGAAAGGTCAAAGGTCACATGTTTTGACCTATAATTCGGGAGGCTATATCTTTAAAAACGATATTTTTAAAAATCTGAAAAAAAATATATGTTTAGGATTGGTTCCTTCCCTGAAGTTACGAAAAATTTCAGAGTGGAGGTATTCTTGGATCCAGAAATATTAATCACATAGTAAATCAGAGTCAGAGTTTGAGTCCCGGCTGCACTCAAAAAATTTCAAATGAACTATTTTGTAATTTTATTTTGGAAACATTATTTCAAGACCACCTATTTGATGGTTTTACAGCCATTGGAAATTAAGTTTTTCCTGTGGTTTTCTGACACTTCTTGAACAGACGCACCTTTTGTGTAATTATATTATTAATTTGGGATTGAACCATCGGTTGAAGTGTCCTGCCAGCGGTGGACCGTTTGTCTTTTTCTCACTGGGTTTATTTCGGAAATCTATTTTCAACCTATTAAAACTAAAAGACTTTTACTCGGAAATCTTCGAGAAGTTTGTGCGTTATTTTAAGAAAAACATGAAGGGATAACTATTGGAATTTCTAAATTTTGTGAACTTCGGCCAAAAAATGTGGTTCTAGCAGATGCGTCAGGAGGCCATAATGTATGTGTTTGTAAAATACATCAAAATACTAAACTAATACTTCACGCAATAAACCTGAAAAAATTTACGGAAAATGTGCAGGATTTTGAGCTGGAAACTTATAAAGATTGTTTAAAAAGACTTATATGCAATCCCCCATCCCCAAATTGCTACCTTGGCAGATGTAGCATATGTCCGGATATACAACATTTTAAAGAGGAACTTGGTGAATAATTATTAGAAAATGAAATTGATGAAATCATATATAATAGATGTAGATAGAGACTCTTTATAAACTTTTATTAAACAAACTGATTCTTTTTTGGATTCTTTATGCGAAAAACTCCAAATTATTTTACCCCATTCATTTGTATCTAAAGAGCAGGGTGCATTTACGGCTCACAAAAAGTCTGCGTTGGAAGAAAACGAGTATTTGGTAATTTGCGACTTCTCCGAAAATGTAACTTTTGTGGTTCAGGATTCTGTTCAAGGCTTTTTATTTAAAATAGCCAGGCCACACTTTACCCAATAGCAATTTATTACAAATCAAATGGAAAATTAGAAACTACAAATTTTATAATAATATCAGACTGTCTAATACATAATACCACAGCAGTTTTTGAAAATACCAAAGAAAATTTTTTATTTTTCTGACGGTTCTTCCGCTCAATTAAAAAATAAAAAAATCTTTGCCAATTTATGCCATCATAGCGAAGATTTTAATTGTTCCCCTGAGTGGCATTTCTTTGCTACCAGTCACGGCAAAGGACCTAGTGATGGTCTTGGAGGAACGGTAATGCGTGAAGCACGAAGAGCCAGCTTGCAACGTCCATTCGAAGATCAGATAACTACTCCTCTCCACTTATATAATTGGTGTCAGCAAACTCTTCAGAACTGTAACTTTGCATATTTAACGGAAAAAGATTATGAAGAAAAATAGAAATTCCTTACTGATCGATTTATAGGATTACGTACCATTCCGGGAACTCAAAAGCTGCACAGCTTCATACCAATTTCAAAAACACAATTACAAGATAAAATTTATTCCGCTGATAGCGAATTTGTAATTTGGCGGTATAAAACAAGACCCCAATGAAATAAGGCCCCACACCGAAAATGAAGTAATGCCCCAAAAATTTCGATAAAAAAAATTAGGGTGTTATTTCATTTTTTGGGACTTTATTAAATTTTTTTTTTTGGGACTTTATTTCATAATGAAATTAGGCTCCAATATGAGAAATGAAATAAGTCCCCAAATAATATTTTGGGGTGTTATTTCATTTTCTTAAAAAGCATAATTTTTAAGTAATAAGCAAATAACCGTTATAATTACTGCATGAATTATCAAGTTATTAATGTAAATAGTTATTTGCTATTAGTAAGTGAGATTATACCGTGTAGTAATTTTGAAGTTTCTTTTATGTCGCACGCAGAAAAAAACTTTATTTCGCGAAGCCGCCTGCCGCGTTCTACGGAGGAAAAAAACCTCTAAGACCGGCCGAAGGCCTCCACCCGGAAGAACTTGTTTTCAATCAGGGCCCTATTCCACAAAACAACTTATCAACTTTTCACTTTGCACTTATCAAATTCCATTTTTGGCAAAGTGATAAGTGTTTCTGTTCCACAATATTCTTTGTAAATCTCACTTTGCACTTAGCAAATTTTAGTACTCTTTGCAAAGACTTTGCGTTCTCTTGCAAAGTCTTTGCGTTCTCTTGCAAAGTCTTTGCGCTCTTCTGCAAGGTGAATGTGCAAAGTGTTCCACAAAGCATTTAATCATCTTTGCATTTCTGTCTTATCACTTTTCAATTTGCATTGCTAATTAGATGTTGTTAAAATGAGCCTCCAAATAATAATGGAAAAAAAACTTGCAGTGTTAAATGTGATTAAAGAAAAAAAAGATATTTTATTTGCTAGTTTTCAAAACAATAAAGTAACATTTTGAAAGCTTCACTAGTTATAACAATATGAATTTGCAAAGCGAATCGTTTACCTTGCAAATTTTTGACAAACTTATCAAAATTTGCTTTGCAAAAATAGAATTTACAGTTTTTGTGGAACGAAACAGCATAATTACTTGAAAATTCTTTGCAAATTACACTTTTCAATATTAACTTTGCACTTTGCATAAGAGAACGTACGTGGAACAGAAATTTTAAATAGAATAGAAAAATTGCAAAAACTTTGCAAATTACACTTATCAATTTCACCTTATCACTTATCAAATTTCATAGTTCTGAGGAACAGTAAGTTTTGCAAATTGACGAAAAATTTGATAAGTGCAAAGTGAAAAGTTGATAAGTTGTTTTGTGGAATAGGGCCCAGATGTCGAATCCGTTGAAATCTTATATTTTTAAGACATCAAGTAATTTGTAAAAACAAGTTTTTCTGTGTGGCGGCCTTCGGCCGCTCTTAGGGGTTTTTTCCTCCGTAGAACGCGGCAGGCGGCTTCGCGAAATAAAGTTTTTTCTGCGTGCGATTATACGATTTATAAATTTAGTTTTATTTTGTGATATACTACTAAAAAATATTAAAAAAAACTGTATTGATATACTAAATATTATTAATCTTTTTATTTTAAAAAGGCTGAAAAAAAAATTGCGCGATTTTTTTTTTTTACTATGTATTAATCATAGATGGGCATATTGCAGTACCAGTAAAATTTCAGTAAAAAAAAATTTTACTGGTTACTGCAACGAAATTTTCATTACCAGTAAACTGTTACTGATTACTGAAATAAAATTACAGTAACCAGTAACGTTTTACTGATTACTGAAATAAAATTGCAGTACCAGTAACGTTTTACTGATTACTGAAAAAAAATTCCAGTACCAGTAATGTTTTACTGATTACTGAAATAAAATTGCAGTACCAGTAACGTTTTACTGATTACTGAAAAAAAAATTGCAGTAACCAGTATTTTTTTACTGATTACTGAAAAAATGCAGTAATCAGTAAATTTGTACCAATAAATCAATTAGGGCACTTGATAGCAACTAAATATACCAACTAAAAATGAGTGTTATATATGCCTACACGCAAAAAACAAATGTGTATTATTATCTAAGTACTTAGGTAAAATACAACTTGAATAGTTGTTTGGTTAGTTACACATTATCTAAATTAAAAAATTAAATTTACTTAGATAAGTTACAAAAGAAAAAACTTAGGTAACTTAACAAATTTTTAATTGCTTCAGAATGGAATGCAACAAAAACTACGGAGAGTTAACAAAAACGAAAAATATATAAATCTATATTCATTTTTTTATTGACTCTCACAAAATACTTTTTAAGTTGTATTTTACCTAAGTAATTCGATAATAATACACTTTTTATTTTTTGTGTGTAGTTATCATTTTTAAATTTGTTTGTTTACAATTCCTAGCAGGAGTTCAATTACAAGGCTACTTTTAGAGAGCCAAAATCGGTTTATCAAAGAACTTGCTTCTAAGCTTGAAGAAGTTGAATATGTGCGCGTAACTGCGGATGTGTGGTCAGGTGGAAAAAAATAGTTTTTTGGTTACACTTGCCATTCGTTAGATGCTAAAAATTTCGAAATGAAGTCTCTAGCACTGGCTTGTCGAAGATTTAAGGGAACCCATTCTTTTGACAATATAACGAAGATGATATGCGACATAAACAAACAATATAAACTGCCAGTTGATTGTTTATACGATCACTGACAATGGATCAAACTTCATTAAGGCATTTAAAGAATTTGGAGTTAATTTGAGTAAAGGATATAATCCCAGCCCTATTAATGCACATAACAGTGATGATGAATCTGACTCTGAATTCGATTCGGATGACTCGATCGATGTTTCAGGCCCTCAATTTGGTTCTATAACTACACGACTATCAAAACATTTTCCATGTGCGAGCCATACTTTAAATCTTCTGGCTACAACCGATTTCAACAAAATTATGAATTCTTCAAGTCAGGATTTAAAAGATGTTCATAAAAGGTCTTTCGACAGGTAAACATTTACTTAATTTTAAGTACACTTTTCATTTATATTATTTACATTTATAGATGCACACAGCTCTAGAACAAGTGCAATAGACCAACTTCTGCAGAAGTGGTCACTGAAGTTTTAAGCGCCATTTTAATAACTCCATGCGTTACAAGGTGGAACTCACTTTATGATTCCGTTTAGAAGTTGCTAAGATACAAAACCAATTTACCCGAATTGTGTTATCGTCTGGGAATTCCCACCATTCTAAGTGATGAGGTTGAGTACTTAGTGGAATACATAAAGCTTATGGAGCCTATTTTCTTCAGGGCGAAAAGACTATGTATTTTGGTTACTTTGTTCCTACTATAGTGTCTTTAAGAATAAAACTTTGTCGTTTGGAGCGTGCGAACTTTAAGAATTTAGCTGAAGTAAGCAAAAAAAATGCAAGAATCTTTACTCAAAAGATTTGAGAAATATTTCCTAATGAAGCCTGAAGCTTCGGATGCTATTATTGCGGCTATGTCTGTTCCTGAAATAAAATTAAGATTTTTAAAAGCTTTGTTGGAAACAGCGCCAACACAAACAAAAGATGAAGTGAAGAAAATGTTCAACACTTATATACTTAAATATGGCAAAATACCCGAAGCTGAAACTCGTGTAATACCTGCAACAAAACAGAATTCATTTAAGGAAACAGTTTTATACCTGGTCGAACAAGACACGGCAACAAAGTGCCTAAATAATCACGTTGCCATTAAAAACGAATTTCTCATATACAATACTGCATTACCCTCATCTGCACCTGTAGAACGATTGTTTTCATTCGCTGGAATTGTAAATCGTTCCAGAAGACAAAAGCTCAGCGATGTAAATTTTGAAATGCTTGTGTTGAGAAAAGCTAATAATATATAGTATCAATAAAACAAAAATAGTATGTCGACCAATTCTTTGATATTTGAAAAACTGAAAACGTCAATTTTTAAGTGCGTTCAAAACCTATAAATAGAAAATTATGATTGAAATTTGAAAACTCAAGGTCAGATTTTTGACTTTTTAACAAAAAAGTAATGGTACGCTTTAATTTTTTAACAAAAATTGTGATGCAATTTAATAAATTTGTTTTGTTAACATTTTACTGATTACTGCATTTTTTTCAGTAATCAGTAAAAAATTACTGGTTACTGCAATTTTATTTCAGTAATCAGTAAAACATTACTGGTACTGAAATTTTATGTCAGTAATCAGTAAAACATTACTGGTACTGCAATTTTATTTCAGTAATCAGTAAAACATTACTGGTACTGCAATTTTTTTCAGTAATCAGTAAAACGTTACTGGTTACTGTATTGTCTCTTTCAGTAATCAGTAACATTTTACTGATTACTGCCAATCGTAGTGCAGTAAAAATATACTGTAGAAATATAATAAAGAAATATTTCAAAGTAATATATAATTTTGTTTTTTTTATTGGGGCCTTATTTCATTTTCAAAATGGGGCTTTATTGTATTACGAAATAAAGCCCCAAAAATTGGGGCGTTACTTCATTTTGTGTTGGGGTGTCGTTTCATTTGGTTGGGGGTTTATTTCATTTTTTTGGGGTTTTGTTTCATTATGAAATAAAGCCCCAAAAAATTTGGCGTTATTTCATTTTTGGTTTGGGGACTTATTTCATTGGGGTGTTGTTTCATACCGCCTTGTAATTTAAAACATTTATAATAAAACTAAATACTGAAATGTAAAGTTAAAATATAGAAATAAAACATTCCAAAATTTTTTTTATATGTAATTCATGTGTCATCTAGATTTTAGTTTTCCAATTTCTTTTATTTGATATCAGTCTTAGAAAGGTTCCTGTATGAAGCAAATTTAAGCTCAATTCGATTTTTTGTAATATGCAAAAAACGCAATCCCTAGAAAAATGGGGTCATATTGGACCCCGATTTTTAACCCCTAAATGTGAGATTGGCAGCTTAACAAAAACACAAGTCTATTAATTTTGAATGCCTTATAACATATACAATAGGGTGGCATTAAAAAAAAATTTATCGATTATCGCTTAGCCCTGAACGGATTATTGTGACACTTGGTCTAAAACTAATATGGTGAAAATTTGAGCTAAATCGGATGACTTTAAGCCGCGGCGACTAGAGGTCAAAGTTCAGATTTTTCGATTTAATGTATTTTTAACTGTAATTGCTTGAAGAAATCGTTATTTTTCATACAATTTTGAAAACAAATTAGTGAAATTGTTGTAGTGAATATTCTAAATAGTAATCTGAAATCTATGAAAAAAAATTAACCCTTTTGTGTCATGGGGGTCAAAAAGACCCATGTTTAGAAAACAACTCAAAACCACTATTGTCAAAAATTTTTGATATACTTATCCAAAAACACGTAAATAGTAGTTTTAAGTTCAAATAGTAATCTTTTATTTCAATAAGTTAACAAATTACAAGGTACAAAAAGTATTATGTTATGTTTCGAAAAACAAATCATTTTTTTGAAAACAAAAGGAATTTTTTGAAGTACAAATATTAAAATTACATTTTGTATTTTTTGAATAACAGGTGGTATATCATATTACTTAATTATAATCATTTCTTAAGTCTTTTAAATTAGCTTCTTTGAATATTGTTGTCGATAATTTTGTACAACCTGAAAATAAAACAGAAAACCAAGTTAATAATTTTGAATGAAGTAGAATTAACATTTTATTACTTTAAACAAGTATTGCCTCTGCTCTTCATTTTTTGTAATTTTTTCGTGGTAATCTTGAACTAGTTTAATTCCTCTTTCGGCGCAATCATTAATAATTTTTAAGTTTTGAATAATTTCCTTTCCTTTTCTATATTCTTCCAACTCATTCCAAGTACATGGATCTCTATCTAAGAAATCTGTTGAAATCTTAAACCTTTTCAGAAGCCTTTAGTGTTTTTGGAGAATAAGTAATATAGAATTGATGAGTTGTGCCTCTCAATGAATTTTGTTATATTTTCCTGCCTGATATGTAGCTTTTTCAAAATTTCGCTACCTTCTTCATTATTTTCTTCTTCAACATTACTCAAGCACATCTTTTCAGATAACTTGGCTTTCGATTCGTCGTCAATCCTATCATCGAATAAAGACAAAACCCACACATTCATCATTTAAATAATATAAGTGATTTAAAAATTTAGATATAGCTTTTTCCGCTAATTTTATGTTAATAGTTTTGTAGCTCTCTTGTTCTGCTTTGTCTGCATTGAATCAGAATCTCGAGTAACACTTAATAATAAATCCAGAAACTTCCAGTAAACCATTTACTTCAGATTCGGTTATTTCAGGGAATTGATCCCGAAAGATTAAAATTTTTAAGCAATAAATGGCTTTTGCCATTAATCTTGCATAGCTCCTGGTTTTGAAAATTTCAATCCGCGGGGAGGAATTCCACCCAAGAAAATAATAATTAACTCAAGAAACTCTTGGTAATCACTCCGTGGAAAATCCTCCTTAATTTTTTGGATTGCGAAGCTCAAAATGTCATCACTTTCATCACCTAAAATGGTTTTAAAACGTGGATATGTAAATCCCGTCAAAAATTTATTTTGTTCTATGTAAGGCCAGTGCTTTTTTTTTCCTCGAATACACCTGCTAACACTATTTCCAAAATATGATGTCTGCAGCCAAGGAATAAAATGTCTCGTCCGATTCGCTTTTCTAAAATATTACAGGCTCCTCTAAATTTACCTGTGTTTGACGCAGTTGTATCAAATACAAAGGCCTCTGTTTTATCTAAAATATTGTGTTTTCAAGAGTATCATAGACGGCAGATGCAATTTCTAAGCCAGTTCCTGATGGTATATCAGGAATATTTAAAACCTGTTCTATATTTGGAGCAGTTGCTATTATTGCGAGACGGTCTTCGGGTTTTCCTGTTAAGTTATGTTAATAAGTTATGTTAAAAAAAAATTTTGCTATCTTAAGCTATGAACCTATTTTTAACCCATAATATTTTTACATTTAACACACTCTCATATCAAAGTCGGTTGTCTCAACCAATTTTTAATGATTACTGCAACCTCGAAAATTCGGTTGCAACAGCCCCAAATTCGATGGCACCCACTGAATTCGGTTTTGGCATCCAAATTTTTGTTAAGTTGAAGTCTTTCGATTTTTATGGGGGTGACGTTTGGGTTAAATTGGTATAATTTAATATATATTTACCTTGTGAGGTTGATGGAGCTATCAGAAACTGTTGTTTTCTAAGTTCGGCATCACGTTTACGTTTTTCGCGTTTTTCTTCACTTTTTTTACATCAATACCTATTATACACAATTGACGGCCTTTTAATCTCTGTTGAATCAAGAACTGCTTGTCTTCCTCGATTTTTATTAAATTTATTTTTCCAAATAATTGAGCACTACTTTATGGCTATGCGAGCACTTTTTACGAGATTTAACTTTTTAGTTCTTAAATTATAAAATAAAACTCTAAGACAATCTAATTTTGATGGAAGCTTACTACCAGTTATTTGTTTTTTTTTGGTGACCAATTAAGTAAATTTCACTTCTTAATTGTGGCATATTTAAATTTATAGAAATTACAAAAAAATCATTTAAGACACACTTTACGCGACTTTAAATTAATTAAAATAGTGGGTTTGACTATCTTCTTTTGTTTGTTTTCATTTTCACTATAAACAAAAATTTTATTTGTTATGATTTTAAACTAAACAGGGGAAAAACCGAATTACATGTATTATACGCTTATTTCTCGTTAAAGTAAAATAAAACGGGGAATCACAGAGTTATTCGTGGTGTGTGGTATGTTCGGTCACATGAATGTCAAATTTGATACGCTTGTACAAATTAGGGTCAGTTCATGACTGAATGTCAAACTATGAACTAAACTTACAATAGATTTGTGTCCTCACAAATAGCTTTTGCCCATACTTATGTTTCACAAACAAATTGTTGGACTCTGAGTGCATTAAATAAAGTAAATGAGACAAACATCGTTTAAGTTCATCCTAAACACCAATCTTTAATATAAGATAAAAAATTGGTCATTTCGACCACCAAGACTAAAAGGGTTAATTTTTTCCAAACAAATGTTCAGACTATAGTTTAAAATGGTTGCTTATTTATCATATTTCAGACGATAATGGTTTTAAATTGTGTTTAAAAAAATGGGTCATTTTAGGCCGACGACACAAAAGGGTTAATTTTTACATAAACAATGTCAGATTACTATTTAGAATATTCACTACAACAATTTGACTAATTTTTTTTTTAAATCGTATGAAAAATAACGATTTCTTCAGGCAAAAATAGTTAAAAACACGTTATTTCTTAAAATCTGAACTTTGACCTCTAGTCGCCGCGGCTAAGAGTCATCCGATTCAGCTCAAATTTTCACCATAGTAGTTTTAGACCAAGTGTCACAATAATCCGTCCAGGGCTAAGCGATAATCAAAAGCTGAAATTTCTTCATACAACGTAATGCCGCCCTAATATACAAGTATCATCGTAATCGGCGCTAACCTATGTACGTGCTCTTTGTGCTAATATAGTTTTAATTTCCTTGTAAAATACCTAACTTTACTCTATGTTTAATATTTCTGGATCAACTCCACTCTGAAATTTTTCGTAACTTTAGGGAAGGAACCAATCTTAAAAATATTTTTTTTTCAGATTTTTAAAAATATCGTTTTTAAAGATTTAGCCCCCCGAATTATATGTCAAAAGATGTGACCTTTGACCTATCCAAAAAAAAATCATGTTGTATATCAAATTAAAGGTAATTTAATAACCTTTCAAATGCAACCTTGATAAGTTACGTAACTATAATACTTTTCAAGAAAATGATAATTAAGTAAGTACAACTTTGTACATTTTTTTAGTTTTTTCCGATATTCAATACCTCATATTTCCGGATCCAAAAGCGTCAGCGAACTTAAATTTTGGATTTTTCTTAGTTCTCTGATACACTTTATTCCTGCCAAAATTCAGCAAATTTGGAAACAGTGATGTAAAAAGCAGCCATATTTTAAGTTGAGTTGAGATGGTTCAACCCATATATTTCTTCTAATGTGTCCTCGTATTCACATCTTACATAATTGGGTCAGGTAAAAAGGGTTTTATGATGTTCTTCATTAATGAAAAAAAAAAGACAAACAAATTAGGTTGTTTCTTTATTTAATACAAAATAATCGGACACATCATTATTTATATCTAACAGATAAAGCAAATCTTTTAATTCTTCATTATTTACAGATGCCAATGTGTTATAAGAAATCCATCGTTTTCTCATTGACGACAGGACGGGATCGGAAGACAGAAATAGGTTATTGAAAATATCTTCGTTCTGTGATTGCCTTGAACATTTTCTGGAACTGAACAATTGGGCATGTTTGAAATCTCGATTCCTTGCTTCCTGAGCTTCTTCTGTTAGTTCACCTAGAAGAAGAATGTTTGATTCAATGATGATTTTTCCATGGCACAATACCTTATGAACTGTTGGTGTCATTTCTTTCCAGTGATATAATGATAATAGAAGTTTTGTTATTTCGTCGGTATATACTCCAAATTTTGAGGAATTTAGTTTATGTTTACTATTAATTGCCATTAACATGATGGTGATCTTTCGAAGCAACTCCTTGTCAATTCCTGTTATTATGGAAGTAATTTAAAAATCTCTAAAAAACCTTCTTGCTGTAGTGCCATCGTTTGTACTTCCGCAACTAGCAAGTGGTTTATCTATGTTTAAGCCTGTCTGCCTTTTAAAGTCTTCTTGTATCCTCCTTTTTTCATCTGCCCTCATTTTTGACATTTTTTCGTTGTTTTTTACTGATTTTGTTTCATTTCCTGCTATGCTTTTATGCTTTAAATCATATGCTATGTGTAAGAAGTGTTCCATGAACCGAATGCGGGCATGTAAGGGGGATATGCCAAAACCCAATACTTTTTTTATTAATAGTCCTTTCTTTGGAAACATTTGAAAACTGTGATTTCTTTCATTGCATATAGTGCATTCCCAAGTTGAGAGCGTGCCTGTTATGGCATTGCAAAACTTTCCATCGATCATTGTAAGGCTCAAATCAAAAGATATATTAAACTTGTAATCTCCAATCTCAATACAAATTGGCTCCAAAGTACATTTTTCTCCTTCTATATAATCCACCGAATTATTAATAGTAGAGTTTGACTCTTTTATATACTCTAAACCAATGGGTCTGCAAAAAGCTTTGGATCCAGGTGCTGAATTGATCCATACATTATCGAAAGCATTACTTGCTGAAGGCTCAGTAGTAGAATATGAACGAATTCTTAATGGAGCTAACGATGACATGAATACGCTCTTATATTCTGATTTGTTCTGGCCTTCGGAAGCATGTTTGTATTCAGGAAGGGCTGATAAGCCATCACATTGATGCTGTGTTTTCGAGCAGAGTAGACAATTCAATGCAAGCTTCATGTTTATTAACAGCAATAGGTTTTGGTAAGATACTATCCTTCTTACCCTTTATTGTGTTATATGAGGGCAGAATTTTTGTGTCCTTTATCAATCAAAGCCTTTCTCAAAATAAGATATTTATTTTTACTTAGCCCTAATTCCAACATAAGAGCAATGGCTTCTTCTTCTGTAAAATCTGTATCCGATGAAGGGGTGGGGATGCTTTTAACAATCCTTTTAAGCCGTTTTGGTGATGCAGTTGGAAGAACATCTGCGATTTGCAACGCCTCTTTTGGGCGATTTTCTTTTCTTAACCTTTCCTTAAACGTGTCAGAAACTTCTGTATTTGAATGCGTAGAAAGAGTAATCGATATTCTTTTTTTTAGATTTTGCACACAAATCATTATAAGGCTTACAGGGTGCACCAACAGCAGAAAAATTTATCTCCAGGCTATCATTCATCCACTTATAATATTTTGTTTTAAATTTCAGAATAGAGCCCGAAACGGACTGCATTTTTTTTATCAAATAATTTAATAAAATTGTCAATTTTAGATATTTCTGCAGTGTCCAATTTAGTGTGATGTGAAGATTCAATTGATGCAACTACAACGTTAAACTTTTCAAATCTCTGTAGTTTTAAGTTGTCCCACAAAGTTAAGCACAATGCTTCATGATTTACTGTTGTTACCATGATTGACGAGTTTTTTATGAACTTAAAACTAAACCTATTCATATTTATATACAAATATTAGCTATCATAACCCAGGTAACTGGGTCTTCAAATACTAAGGCCCATAAAATATAAAAAGAGAGGTTATATTTAAAATAGCAATCATAAAACACGTATCTTTGGGTGGGCCCACCAAACCTTTAATATAATTAATGAAGAACATCATAAAACCCTTTTTAACCTGACCCAATTATGTAAGATGTGAATACGAGGACACATTAGAAGAAATATATGAATAAGGGCTAACTTTTGAAGATTGATTGAAGGTTGAATTTAGCCATCTTGGTAAAACAAAAACTTGGGTAATCCAAATATGAAGGCAAAAATTTCAGTTTTTGCTTAAATGAAAATTTTCACTATTCAATAAAATATTTATTAATAGACATAATCCAATGATTTTTTGGACTTAACTAGACTTTAAGGTCAACAAATCGAAACAAATGTCAGAATTTATGATTTTCTAAAAACAATCGCACAATTCCTACAAAAAAAAAAAAAAAAATCTAAAAATGGGATTTTTTTTCGTTTTTTGCTGCCATGTCGTCATTTAAAGCGGGGATTGGAAATGACTTACACACTACATTAGGTATCTGTTGGAGTATCTAAAACCGGTTTCCACTACCCAATTGGAGGCGTGCACAAATTTTAACTGTGAGTTAAAGTTGATATTTACCTCAAAAATATGGCAACTTTGGAAGCGGATGGGGGAAAAGTATTTACAAATCAATTTTTTTTTTACCACAACTCGCATTTATATAAAAAGACCTTCCAGAAAAGTATACATACTTTATATGTTCAGAAGAAAAATATTTGTCTGGAGCGATAAGAAGTTTGGTGCTTTTTGGGGAAAATATCGCCAAAATTTACTTTTTTTTTAATTTCTACTTTAAACTAATGTAATTTTTGACTGAAACAAGATATTGAACTAATTTTTTTTTATTCAATCAAGAATTTTATTGGCTAAATAACTGTCATTTTAAAACGAAAATTGGTCCCAATTTTCTCCCGATATTCGAAAAACTTTGGACCTGAGTCGGACAAAATTTGGAATTTACCATTTTCAAATCGGAATATCTCGGAAACTATTGGAGGTAACCCACACATGTAAGCATGTTCATCTTTACAAGAAGATTACTAATATGTTAATTTTTTGAAAATCGGATGAGAAACAAAAAAATGGCAAACACTCAAATTTTTTTATGAAAAAAGTACCCAACTTTGGGCAGCCATTTTGCCGCCGCCAAAGGGTCTGGAAGGTTCAACATCAAAACTTAAACTCCATTTTATGTCTTTTATGCATGTTCCAAATTTCATTGCAATCGGAACACAAGTTAACAAATGGCCGAATTATTTCCACAAATTTTGTGATTTATCCCACTGTGCACTGTATATTATTTGATTCTCGGCAACTAGAATTGTATCTTCCACAGCTCAGATTCACGATTTCCCATGAATTGATTTCCTTATCGAATAAATTTTCAATAATATGAATTAAAAAAAAAATATATAATTAATTTTATTTAATGTTTTTTGTAAAACAAATTCGTTGCAGAACTTTTTAGAAATAAAAACTAACGAAAACTACATAAAAATAATAAATTAACTGACCAAAAACGTCCTCTCTTTTACATGTAGGAAATGGAATCTATTTCAAATATCTCGATGTTTCTGATAACAGAAGTTGGATCCCCTAGCTATAGCTTTCAAAAAATATGAAAAGAAACATATTTTTTCTGACTTTGGCTCTGAAACGATATAGATCCAAGTGTTTGGTATGATCTTTTTGCAATGAAATTTATGCGACTTGTTCGGCGCGTAAAATAAGCCATATGTTCTTCTACCAATATTTTTTCCTGCCTATTTTACGCGATATGGTCGAAAAATTAATATGTATAGGCATAAATTGTTCCTCTCTTTTTAGTGGTTTTACTTAATAAGATATGGCGAATTTCGTTTATCAAAAAACGCAAATTTGAGCGAAAACGTACCTAAACTTCAACATATACTAATGAAACTTAAAGGCTTCGCTAATATCAGTAATTATAATATTTCTGCCAAATTTCAAAAATCCGTCCATAAGTTTTCAAGTTAAGACGATGTCTTTTATAGGAATGCTATTGGAATCCTCTAAGTTCTTGGACCAATATCTAAGATTTATTGAAAAGTTTAAGCTTCAATCTTACTTTGAGTTATGTATCAACGGTTTATAGTCAACATAAATGTGTTTTCAAGATTTTTGAAAATTGTGTTAATTTCAAAATATTTCTCTTTTGAAGTTTTAAGAAATTCTAACTTTAACGCTTTCCCGCTTCCCAACCGTGCCATGAACACAAAAAACTTATTTACAAAATATTTGTAAGTTTGGTGTTCTATATAAAGATATATATTAATTTCTTTTTATATCACACTCATTTGGATCATTTATGGCCAATTTTAAATACTTCTCCTGGAGGCGGGCTTGTCGATTAGAGGGTTAAAGATTAAATTATTATCTGTCGATATAGAATACATTTGGAAAAATCGGTTGGAAAATGTTAGCCTTATAACACAGAACAAAAAATAAAAATGCTAGATATCATTGGTGGTCAAATGGTTAAGCTAGATTCACAATTGTATACCAACAAAATTTTATTGATATCATTGTGTGCCCCGATATTAGAACTTCCCTGTTAGTTAAAATACAAACCGCTTTGTACAATTTATTTTCTAAATTTAAAAGAAATATATCAGTTAACAGTTTATTTATTTATTAATATCTTTCATACAGCGCATCCACAGTACATCGCCAACTACCGGACACTCCACAATACAATTTGAATAATTTACCAACTCCGCCTACCGAAATCCCCAGTATAAGCATTATACCTCCAGATGATAATGAAAAACCTAAGAAGAAGGAACGCACAAAGTTGAAACCATCAACAATGCGTCTCAACAAAAACAAGGCACTGCTCAACGACGATATGGGAATGCGCAATGCCCATTCCACTGGTCAATTGCATACATCATACCAAATCAATAACACGGCAAGTATGTCGGATTTGTCCACCATCTCAATTTGCAGTGACACTAAAAAGAAAAAGAAGTGGCCAAGTAAATTTTTGAAGAAGGTTTTCAGTCGTAGCAGCTCTAAGTTGCAGGAAACATCATGAGGTTAATTTTAAATAAAACTGATATAACTGCAATAAGTTATGTTAAGTACACACAAAATGTATTATTTTTAAGATGTTTTGTTTTCTTTGACCATCTTCAAATTTATTTATGTATGACTGTTGTCCTATTGTTTGTTTCTATTTGAAATTTAACATCTGTTATTTTATCTAAACCATAGATTACATAGATCTCACAGTCTCTGAATGTGTTGAACTGAACATACGTGGAAATATGTATATTTGAGACATAAAATATTTGAATGTGAAGAACAAGCGTTTAAAATCTATGTAATATATGATCGATTTAAACTAACAATTTAGCTATACAGTGGTGAATTCTCAGATTTAAATGAAACTAGGATATGTTGTAAAGGACAAAAAAATATTTTAGGTGCGCAATTTCAAGTTTAGGGGTTAAAAATTCGGGCCAAAAATTACCTAATAATATAATAAATATACTTCGTATATAAGTTATGAAACTATAGACAAATTGAAATATTTTGAAGGTGCATCTATTGGTATATAAACATGTCCGCAAATATTTGTTATTTAACAACTATTTTTTCGAATACCTCATTTGTAGGGGAAGTTGTTGAGCTCAAATTAACATATAATAATGCTTATTTAATTTAATCGAGGGGGCTTTTTTCATTTTCGTAATCGTTCGGCTTTAACACGACTTTTCCCGAATTGCTTTTATAACCCATATTTTAAATAACTGGCAACCCTGAGCCCACAGATTAGGCAATATGGGTATCAAAATTTTGTTTTCTCGAGTACTTTAATAAAATCTGAATTTCTTAAATTTTAAAGATTTTTTCATACAAAAATGTTGTAATTTTTTACCCCCTTTTAACCCATAAACGTGTGATTGCGCACCTAAAAAAATACGTGTCTAATATTTTTTTGTCCTCAACAACATATTCAAGTGGCGGATTCGCCACTGTGTATTTACCTTGTAAGTAAATTGTTTGCAATATCTGTTAAATATTAATAATTAAATATAAACTCTATAAAAATTAACAAAATTACAGAAATTCTTTAGTTTTTAATTTGTTTGTTGGCTTTGTTAAATCGCAGTTTTCAACCGTACAATAATCATTGTTGTTTAAAAAGTTTATTTGTAAGTTGTAAAGAAACGAAAAGACAATTTATCGATAACACAAAGTGTATTTATACCTATTATTAAAATATTGTTAATGATTTTTTTGAACAAATAAAGACAATAAAATATAAACTTTGGTATTTATGTAAAATTATTTCGTAATCCTGCCAAAAACATCCATATAAGCATATGGAAGATATATCCCCCCGAAGATATTGCGGTAATATAATCAGTTATTAATTTAAAAAATAATTGAAGTAGTATTTAGAACAAATCATCGTTTTATCATCTGGAAGATATATTGGCAATAATAAAAAAACTTCACATAAACTATTTTTTTTGTGTAATTTTTTTTTTTCATGTATTTGTATTTATTGAATCTTTTCTTTAAGAAATTTACAATAAGTTATCAAATCTTATATCTTATCTCCTCTTGGTTTGTTGCCAGTGCAGCAAATCCTATTTTAGTATGCAGGGATCTACAAGATTAGTTTAAAGCGAGGTCCAAGGTGTCCAATTTTTTTAGACGCCTGAGACCTGAAAATGTAAGCAAGTTTTGAGCAAGGGGATTAGGATGAATTGCCAACTTGGAAACATATTTAATGCAGTTTCCCTTTATTTCCTCACGAACAGTTGTGATATTGAGATCGGCATGGATGTTTTGGTTTCTAATAAACCAAGGGGCACCAGTGATGCATCGTAAAATCTTTGATTGTCTTCTTTGTAGTTTTTCGACATTCGAAGCTGACGCTGTACCCCAGAGCTGTATGCCATATGTCCAGATTGGTTTAATTATAGATTTATAGATTAATACTTTGCATTCTAGGCTAAGCGTGGACCTACTGTTTAAGAGCCAGTATAACTGAGCAGTTTTCAATTTTATTTGGGCGGACTTAGAATCAATATGGTGTGCCCATGTGAGTCGACGATCAAGGTGAATTCCAAGATATTTTACATGGTTCTGTGTTGGAACAGGGGTGTTGTTGATTAATAGGCGAGGGCATGTTTCTTTTCTGAGCGTAAAAGTAACATGAACGCACTTTGATGCGTTTATTTTTATTTTCCAGTCTTCAAGCCACTGTTCTATATTTTTAATGTGAGACTGTAAACGGTTGTTCGCAACTTTGGGATTTGTATGAATGCTTATAAATGCTGTGTCATCCGCGAAAGTGGAAGTATGAATTGCGGAATGTGTTGGCATATTTGCAGTGTAAAGAATGTACAGTAGTGGACCCAATATACTGCCCTGGGGAACCCCCGCTGCTATTTTTCTTTTCGTAGATATACTGTCCTTGGATTTCACTATAAAGGACCTATCCGACAGATAATTTTTGAGGAGTTTATGTGTGTTTGTGGGCAATAACGTGACTATTTTGTGCACAAGGCCTTCGTGCCAGACTATAGAATGCTTGAGATATGTCAAGAATAAAGCAGAGCAGTATTGTTTGGCTTCAAACGCCTTTCGAATGAGAGTTACAATCCTATGTACTTGTTCTATGGTACTGTGGCTTTTCCTAAAACCGAATTGGTGCATAGGAATGATATTTTGTGATGATATATAGGATGATAGTATATTTGAAATTATTCTTTCAAAAAGCTTTGACAGTATAGGCAACAAACTTATTGGCCTATAAGACGTGACTTGGGCTACATTTTTTCCAGCTTTGGGAATCATTATGATTTCAGATATTTTCCAAGATGAGGGGAAAAATCCAGTACGTAAAATGGCATTAAAAATCCAAAGAAGAATTTTAAGGGCAGTATCTGGAAGCTCACATATAATTTTTGGAGTAATTTTGTCTATACCAGGAGACTTTTTAACGTTAAGATTTTTTGCGTTTGATTTTAGGGTTGAAAATCGAATTATTAAAGGTGCATAAACAGTATCATCTATTATTGGAGGTGTTACATGAGAATTTGTATTATTAGGTGTGAATACATGTTCAAGGTGATCAGCGAAGGTGTCCACCTTTTCTTGTGTTGATTTTGCCAAGTACCATCACCGAGTCGAAGAGGTGATTCGTAATTTGTGGGTTGGTTTAACTTTTTTGTTGCCTTCCAGAGGCTATAATCAGTATTTGATGTTTGGTCAAGACTTTGCTGGTAATTCTTTAAGGACGTTTCTTTATTGCTTTTCAGCTCCAATTGTAATATTTTTTTACATTGACTTAGTTGGCTTTTTAATGCAGGAGACCGATATTGTTGCCACTGTCGACGAAGATATATTTTTTGTCTTATAAGATCTTCAAACTTTTTGGGGTATTAAAGTTCCCGTAATTTTTTTGCTCGGACTGTGGGGTAGTTATTTTTGCGGCTGATAAGTGTGTCAGAGAAATTTTCGATAGCATATTCAATTTCCTCTTCAGATTTTAATGAGAGATTTTGAGGCAAATGAGAGCTGATATACATTTTGTACTTACGCCAGTTTGTACTTTTGTTGGGAAATCTGGTCGTATCGTTTATTATGTTTGGGTGAAATGTTTCCAACATCATAATAGTTGGCGAGTGATCAGATGAGAGTTCTAAGGAAGAAACAAATGAGATTCTCTTTTTATAGTTTTTGTGACTGCAAAATCTATTAAGTCTGGAGTTCTGATGGTCAGTAAGTTGGATGACCCCCCGATATCGCGTCTAGCTTTGCTGTAGAGATGGCATCATAAAGCTGCTTTCCCTTTGTGGTATTGAGTCTTGAGCTCCAATATTTGTGCATTGCATTGTAATCACCAGCGGCAATAAATTTATTGCCCAATGTATGAAAAATTCTAAGTATTGGGGTTGAGTTATTTTATGTTTTGGCGGACTATATATTGAGGAGATTATAATATTTGATTCTGTAATATTTAAAGTTGTAGCTTCTATATGTTCAGTTTCATAATTTTTCAACGGAAAATGTTTTACAGTAGTTTTGATTTAACTGCCTTTTACTTTCGTGCACTTTTCACATAATTGCACAAAATTTTGGTTTCATTGTTATTTTACAAAATTACGTATGCAATTGCCTTCATTAAGTGCACTGTGTATACCTGCGCATTTAAAATAAGTGCCTCATGTTTTTGGCAGTTGTACATTATTTTCATACAAAAGATCGCCGTTAGCTGCCTCTTATGTTTTGCTTACTTAGTTAGGTTAGTTAACGCTTGTACCTACATAAATTTGTATGTAAAAACCTTATAACATTTTTTATGAATGTTTTTTATTTTCGTTTTGTTGTTTTTTATATAAATTCTATTGTATGAAATAAACAATTAATAAAAATAAATTAAATCATATCTGGTCTTTGCAGTTTTCAACAATTTAGTTTACCTGCACTTTAAGGCAGGTAACCAATTTGAGTTAGCAACGCTTTTGGCTTACCTGCACAAAAATTCGTGCAGAAGTTGGTTGTGCAGCTAAGTCAAAACTACTGTATATTGTTTTTTATTATTATTGCAGTTCCACCACAAGCTTTATCACTTGGGTGTTTAGTATCATAAGTGGAGAATCCATTAATTCTAAAACAATTTTTTGGAGTAAAGTGAGTTTCCGAGACTAACAGTATATCAATATTTTGATTTTTGAGAAAGAATTCGACTTCTCTTTTGTGTTGGCTTAAGCCGTTTGAATTCCAATAACATATTTTTAATAAATTCATTTTTTGTTTAAGAGTGCTTGCAGAAGCATGCGTTGATTATGAAGCAATTCCTGCATCATTCCTTGAATATTATTCATAAAGTGATTCATTGTTTTTATTAGGGTTTCTATAGAGCTTTCCAAAGAACTTCTCTGAGAGGAAGAAGTAGGATGTTGCAAGATTTCAGCGTATGAATTGTCCTGGGTAGCACTGTGAGTGTTTCCTTGGGCACTTGGGGTATTGTGAGCTTAAAGTGTTGGGAAGATTGGGGAAGGTTTTTCGAAAGTGTTGTGTTCGAGCAGGTTTTTGTCATTGTGTTCTCCACCACAATTGCTACATCTTTTCTTATTTGTGTCAGTCTTAGGAACTGGGCACTCAGAAGTTTTGTGTACTTCCCCGCATATTACACACACATACCCTTAATAACTACCATTAGGCCTTTAGTACTCTTTAGTTGATAAGTGTAATAATTTTTATTTTTAGAATCAGGGTATGCGGTATTTGCCCTATAATTTTATTCAGTGTAAGTTCTAATTTTCGTTTCATGGATTTCTCCTATCCTTATAGATACAATATAAAAGTTGTTTTTGCCTACTAGTTGCGATATTCCTTTACTGGCTTTACTGTGCTCTCATCATTTTCTACTGTATCCAAAATTGCATAAGGTTTTTCACTTACCATTTCAACAGGTTCAGTATTTTTTGAAAGTTTTGATGGGGGTTTAACTTTGCCGAGTTTGGACTTAATTTGCGTTTAGTGATCGTGATGTATCTATCAATACCAATTTGAGGTTTTTTCATATTTGTAATATTACCTTTTTTAGTCACTTGATTAATTTTTGGTGTAGCACCCTTTAATGTGGCTAATGCCGACTGTTGTATTATTCCTGTACAAATTGCGCAAATCCCGCGCAAATTGCGTCTCCATCTAATGTTACAAGTAATCCCTTAACAAAAAATATTCTCCCCGCGCATGCGCAAGAAACTCCACTCTCTTGGAGTTTACAATGCGCCAGCCCAACTACACCAAGTGCAGAAAACAATTATTTCCCTTTGACTACTTCTTGCACTACATCTACGAACTCTACATTTACAAATCAGACATCTACTACCACTACTGTAACAACTTCAACTAACTTTGCACGCTTACCTATTATGTCAACAAGTACATCAAATATTGTACAAAATGTAACTCAAGACTAGAATCTCTAGTCATAATACACTGTGTTTTTATTGTTTATTAAATAAACAACAACACTTTCTGACTATAGTATTAGGACTAGAGATTCTAGTCTATACACGAACAATGTTTATTACTTAAAAATGTTTTATTTTTGATTTGAATTAGTTCAATTCTTCCAATTTTGTTTTTTACTTCTCATCGAGTAAATATAACAATACGGGTAAAGCGTTGATCTTTTTCCTTCAAAATTTGGGTAGAATAATTCTAGCCCTTCTACATTGGTTCTCTGATGATTTTCGGTGACGCGAAATGAAACATGTCAGTAGATAAAGTCTGCTATAAGAAAGCGGGCAAAAACTTTTTTGAGTAATAAATAAATATTGCACGGTTTTTGTTTAACAAAAAACAAATGATCTTGAACTCGAATAATCTTGCTCACATCATAATTTATATTTAATTATATTAATAATTTAAATAAAATATTGTAATATATTTAGTTAGCATATTGTTCTGCCTCAACTCCAAAATCTAATATGATAGTGTCATATTATATTTAATTTGTTGCTTTTCAAAAAGTTTTATAATTTTCATGATAGACAATACAATTGTTTCATTGGCATCACCCAAATTGGTAGTTGTCCGCAAAAGAAAACGATAATTGGCTTAACTCAAACCGAGACTTACATAGCACTAAAAAAAAGCCCGTGAAGTTAGCAAAAAAGTTACTTGAGTCAGTAAAATTTTTGCTAGGAGGATCCTTGCAGAAAAATTGATAATATCTGCAAAAGTGTTTTGCTGAACATCAGTGGGCTGATTTTTAGCAAAAAAAAAAATTGTAAATTCAGCAAAATGTTTTGCTGACACTTAGTTCAATGCAAATTAAAATCGACTTGTGAAAATCAACAAAAAATATTGCTGAAGCTTAGTAGATTGAAAAAAATAAAAAACTTACTATAAAATTTTTACTTTAGTTGATTTAATTTGTTGAAATTTAAATCTGCTTTTTTTGTTATTGTTTCAAATATATATAAAAATGTCATGACTTTCAAATCGTTAACATTAAATAAAAAATCTGGAAATAAACAAAGTATTTTATTAATGAAATTAAGCACAAAACGTTATAATCCCAATTACTTACATTCATGTATGTATATTAGAGTGTCCCTTAGAGTGTTTTATAAGTTTAAATATTGCAAATGTTAATACGCTACCCTCTAATTTTTTTATATTTGACTTGAATATAACGCATGTGCAATTATATTCCTCTACGACAACGGATACCCTAAGCGACTAGGCCTTAAAGAGCTAAACATGCGTTTATATGGGGAAAAAATTCCTTTTTTCAGTTTTTGCAATTTTTTTTAAATATTGTAATAGTTTTTATTCTAAATGATAAAGTATTCGTCATAATGTTAATATTATGTATTCAAAAAGGTATAAAAATCAAAAATCGGTTAATAACTAGCCCAGTAATAAATACTGCCCAGACCACTAATGTGCCAACTATTACTCTTAAAAATGTTTTAAATTGATTACTACAATAGATTTTTTTATTCAAAAGACTCAAAATTGTGAGAAATGGAAGAAGTTTTTTTTTATGTCGTTTTGATGTCAAAAACTTACAAAATTTTTGGGGTGCTTTTTAAATCTCTAATTTCAAATTTTAAATGTTTTCTTCAACAACAGAGTCTTGTTTAAAACATCTTAGAAAATAAAAGTAAAAAAATTAAAAATTATACCCCAGTACATTTGGGTAGGGCAACTATTTGATTTTTACGGATTTCGAGGAAATTTAGTTTTTTGGTAATAACAAGGTTTATTTGTTTTCATAAAAATTAGCTACTTTAGTAACTTTCGTTGTTTTATTTTGTAAGAGTAACTCAAGGTTAAAAAAAAAATTTGAACATCATTAACCCTAGAAAGTCATTCTTATTTTTGTTATGTAGTCGATTCAACGAAGAATGGCCTTCCAGGGTTAACAAATGTGGTCATGTGGCCCCAAATGACCCCAGACTTATTTATTTCAATTTACAAAAAAGGTCAAAGCGTTGCTTACTACTATTGAATTTTAAGAAACGTGATGAAAAATATTATAACACAATATTCTGTGGCAACAGTTTTGAACAATTTAAAACAACGTTAACCCGTGCAGTACCGCATTTAGATGAAAGGAGTAACTGCGGGAATTTATATATATTAAAACAAAAAGTATTTAAGTTCTTTTTTTTACATACCTGGCTACAACCATTTTTTAAATTCCTAAAAAAGTATTCTGAGCTAAATTAACCCTTAGTTGCTTTTGGTGCTAAAGTGAAAAAAGTTGAAAAAAACTTTAAAAATACATTTTATGCAGCAGATATATAGTTTATTCTTTAACCTGACAGAAATTTTTACCAAAATTGTTAAAGCAGACAAACATCACAAGTAATCTTTTGACACACACAAGTAATACTTGACCTGTTATTTTAGAAGCTGTTTCCTATTCAGAAATTGATTCTTCTGTTCCTAAATAACTGTTAAAAATAACGCTCCAGAATTTATGGTATTTGTCAGCAGAAAATATAGCGCTAGCTCTTTTTACGACTGGTGGAAAAATATGACGTTATATTTTATGATGTTTACGCTGCTAAGAATAATACTAGTGCATTATAAACCAATTTTTACGGAAAATTTAGAGATACCTTCACATTTTCACTCACAACTTTTAAACCGCGGGACCGTTTTTGCCCATTTTCAATACCAAACTTTTCGGAAAATGTACATCTGTTTATTTTTCTGGAAAATAAGGAAATAAGAAATAAATATGCAGAAGAATTGGTTTTTGAATTTGAACTAGAATTTTTATATATTTTTGGAAAACAAGTTTTTATTAAAATAAAAATATAAAAATTCATAAGAAAAACATAACATTAGCAATAAAATTAAAAATAAGCAATTCATTGTACAAAATTAAAAGTCCAAAATTTGTGTGTTAAAAAAAAAAAAACAAAATCAAAGAGTGGACGACGTTACTTCGAAATCACATAACAGTATTAAACGACGCTAATTGAAGCGATGTATTAGGTTGCAGCATATGCTTTTTTTAAAGTAGTTTTTGAAACATTTGGATTTATTTTCCTGTGTTCTTGAACACATAATTGCAGTTTTTAAAGTTTTAAAGCCACGCACTACATTCACAGAATCAGCCTTCTGATAGTGACTTCTCGCAAATAAAACACATAACTTATAAGATTATATGTCAGCCGTTTCCGAGATCTGAAAATAAACAGCAAGTAAAGTAAGTATTACTAGAGGTGTACCACAAGGATCAATTTTAGGGCCAATCCTTCTTTCAATTTACGCTAATGATTACCCACAGCATTTATCTCACTGCAGTGTCCACATGTATGCAGATGACGTACAATTGTACCTTAGTAGTCCATCAAAATCAATCAATGAAAATGTTGACAAACTCAATTACGACCTAAGTAACATACATCGCTGGGCATCTCAAAATGGTCTGTGCTTAAATCCACAAAAATCAAAATGTCTGGTGATTCACAAAAAAACTGTAACACCTCTAATCGAAAAGGATATCATAATAAACAACGAGAAAATTGACATCGTACAAACAGCAAAAAATCTAGGATTAGTTTTCAACAGCAACCTAACTTGGTCAAGTCATATTAATACACTGGTGTGACAAATTTATATAAAATTTAGAACTCTGTGGCCCATCCAATACTTTACACCGTTGAATGTAAGAATACTTCTTGCAAAAGCTTATTTGATTCCAAGCCTTACATACGGATGCGAGTTGTTTTCTTATTGTGATTCCGCTAGTACGAAAAATCTTAAAGTCTTATATTGAGTCCATGAATATATCTTATATTCAATTCATGGACTCAAAAGGCGTGACCAAGTTTCATCATTTTCGAAGACACTCTATGGTGTTTCTTTTGAAAGCCTTCTTAAGATAAGGGTTCTTTTGTTTTTTCATAAAGTAATTTTTACCGAAAAGCCGAAATACCTATTTGAGAAAATAAGATCTGCTAGATCTTCAAGGGGTAAAATGGTCATTATTCCGAAATTTCGAAGCCTGGTTTCTAAATGGCAATTTTTCATTAACGCTATTCGTCTTTGGAACGCTCTTCCATATAACCAACAAACAAATAGCAACGCAAAGTCTTTTAGGAATGATCTTTTTAAATATTTTGCTTAATTTAATTCATTTTATTTTGTTTATTTAAATTTTTTATATTTTTGTATCTTTAAATTTGAATTCTTATTATAAAATGTTAATTATATGTATTAAATATTAATCTTTAGTTTAATTTAATTCAATTAAATCTGGCAAATATTTGTACACATATAAAATCCTGTACTATCATTAAAAGCTTAGTCTTGTTGTGCAGGAAATCAACAATAAATAAATAAATAAAATAAATAAATGAATTCATAATAAATACAATGTATTATCTAATAAATAATATAAATTGTTGTCATATTACAATCAAACATTTCCAAATTAAGAGAATTTAAGAAAACATCCTGAGAATTTATTATCTTTTAATATATTTACCATGCTTATAGAGAACTTCGCTTATAACTAGCTAAATTGTCCGGTCCCTACGATTTCGTTATAACGGTACTCCACTGTATTATCTAATAAATAATTATTCATTGTTAGTGATATTTTAGTATTTTAATCACTTTATATAAGATATTATTAACCGAGATTCACGGTTAACCTTGAATAATTGCAGGTAGGGGTGCGCTCTCCGGAGTCTATGCCCTCTATCTCGAGAACAACATTTGTTACAAATTGCATGACCTACAATTTTATAATAGATGTTGACATCACTGGAGCTGTAGAAACCGAGATAATAGCCAAAAACTGATTTTTGTGACCTTTGACCTTGATTAACTCACTACACAGCCACGAGATTTTATGAGACTTTGAGACAGTATTTAGAACACCAAAATAAAGCCAGATACGAGTTTCCAGCCTATTACCTGGAATTCGGAGGTTGATCCATTTTTTGTCTTATTTGACTGGACTATAACTGCTCTCAAGTGAACTACTTTTAATTTAGCTTCTAAAAAGGATGCGCTGTCATCCCAAGTTGATAGGTCTTCTGTGAGAAAATCAGTGTTTATTTTCAATCGACAAAACATATCATTACTTTTTATTGAAACAAAGTCATGTAGCTGTTTATTTAATTTTAATTTAGCTAAGAATATTTTTTTTAGAATTTAAAAAGGTGTTTGTAGCAAGGTTTGTAAAAAAAGGACTTAAATATTTTTTGTGTAAATATATGTAAATTCCCTGCAATATCTCCTTTGTTCTAACTGCATCACTGCACGGTTTAACGTTGTATCAATTTGCTCAAAATGATTGCCACAGAATCTTCAGATATTGTGTTATAATATTTTAGATCACGTTTCTTAAAATTCGATATTAGTAAGCAAAGCTTTGAAGTTTTGTAAATTTAAATAAATAAGTCTGGGATCATTTCGGGCCACGTGACCACATGGGTTAATGATGTTCGAAAAAAAAAAATTTTTTAACCTTGATTTACTGTTATAAAATAAATCAACAAAAGTTACTAAAGTAGATAATTTTGCAGTTTTGTTAGTTTTTTGTTTTTATATACATCGAGATTATTTTTATGTTATTTTTAATTTTTAACGAGTTTCCATTCTCCTTATATTTACAAAAATAAAGCAAATCAAACATATTAGCTAGGTTGATACTAGTATTTCGATCTGGCGAAATATCTCATCAGAACCGAAGTTTTAGAAAAGTTAGAGCAGAACTTTAACAAAAAACCTATTAATCATTAATTTTGCTCTATTCTTGTCTTCTTAGTAATCAAGCACGTGGATAGTGTCTTTTCCTAACAAGCATCATGATGTTACTAAACTTTGAAGACCAAAAATGTTCTATTTACATAAAAAAAAAATTGTTTTTACTCTGGCTCAAGTAAAATTTTTTTACAGTTTTGTTAGTTTTTTGTTTTTATATACATCGAGATTATTTTTATATTATTTTTAATTTTTAACGAGCTTCCAACCTCCGTATATTTACAAAAATAAAGCAAATCAAACATATTAGCTAGGTTAATACTAGTATTTCGATCTGGCTTAAGATCTCATCAGAACCCGACGTTTTAGAAAAGTTTAATTTTAAATATTTTATGACAACAAATAAGACTTGCTATTACCAAAAATCACAATTTCCTCGAAATCCGTAAAAATCAAATCGTTGCCCTACCCAAATGTTCTGGGGGATAATTTTAAATTTTATTTGCTTTTATTCTCTAAGATGTTTTAAAAATATCCCATTACTGTTGCAAACTTCCGGCTATGGTTGACTGGGAGTGTGTTCCTAACACTTGGAAATACCTATCAGGGTACAAAACTAAAATGAATTATATAATTTATAATGAATGATATAACGGTATGCACCGAAAATTTAGTGGATGATATCCAGGAATGGCACGTCTCGAACGAACATTCCTTTTCAGATCATCGGTACATTCTCTTTAGGCTAGCACAGCCTCCACCGGAACCGATAACTTACCGGAACAAGGCTAAAACGATCTGTACCAAATTTAGGGATAAACAGCAGGACCGTCTTGGCACGCCCCACGAACACCTTGAGAGTGGGGCGGACATAGTCAGGTAAGTGGTTAGGATCACGGGCGGCCTTATTGAAACGTTTAAGGAGTGTTGCCCACTCCGATCGCGAAGATCTCTTGGGAAAAACCCTGGCTGACGGGGGATTTGATCAATCTCGGGAGAGATGTCCGCAGACTTTTTAATAGGGTCCGCCGAAAGAAACGATCGGTGTACGATCGGAATGACTATCACAGTATACTCAGGGAGTATAATAAAAGGATACGCACGGCGAAACGCAACTCTTTTCTGTGAACTAGTGGACAGCGTGAGCGAGGTATCAAGGATAAAGAAATTTATATCGAAAACCCATACGCAGCCCGTGACCCTTGTAGACGCAAGCGGGAGAAACACACTTGCTTGTGGATAGGGTGGGAACCAACGGGGACCAACTTGAACCAAGGGCGGCATACGTTGGGCCTTTAGAGGACCAACAACTTGCAACAACCTTGGGGCGAACAGTTGAACCTATTGGGTACCGACTCCGAGCGGGAAGTATATCGGGCCATAGTATGGCAATAACCAGAGATATAGTGAGAAGGACGGTTAACAGTTTCGCCCCTTACAAGGCAGCGGGACCGGACGAGATCTTTCCAGCTCTACTACTGCAGACCATGGATTGGATCGACGGATGTCTGGTAAACATTTTCAATGCGTGCCTAAAATTCGCGTACACTCCAAGGTTATGGCAGGAGGTTAAAGTTGTCTTCATACCTAAACCAGGAAAGGAGAGTTATGCGAATCCAAAGGCTTATCGGCCGATAAGCTTAACTTCCTTTTTACTCAAGACCATAGAGAGGTTAATGAATGACATGGTTAAGGGTCAAATTGCTATTGCAGAAAGTACAGCGCCTATTATGTTTGGGCATTAGAGGCGCAATGAGAACCGCATCTACTAGGGCTGTCGAGACCATTTTAGCAATTTGCCCAATTGAGGTACAGGTGAAGTACGAGGCCGCATTGACTATGATGCGGCTAAGGGATACAGGGGAATGGGACAGTAATGGCCATATTACCGGTCACCGTACGATTTTGGCCAGGGTATTGCGTCCCTGAATGGGACTGCGACAGGATTTCAGAGAGGTCGGTCACGACGCTCTGTGACACGTTAAACCCCGACAGAGGACCATGGTTAAATGGGACCTTCTTGGGGAACCACCCGGGGATCCACTTTTACACGGATGGATCAAAACTGGAAGGGAAAACGGGTCTGGGCTTCTGTGACTCTGACTTCAATGCTACGCAAATGCTTCCGTTTTCCTGACCGTAATACCGTACTACAGGCTGAGGTCACCGCGATTACGGAATGCATTAAGCAGTGAATATCATGGGTTTGACCGGTGATATTGTGATTTTCACGGATAGCCAAGCGGCTATCCAGGCTCTATGTACGAACTCTGTGGGATCAATGACGATACTCAGGTGTAAATCGGAAATTAACGATTTCTCTGCACGGGTACGCATTGAGATTATATGGGTGCCGAGACACTGTGATATAGCGGGGAACGAAATGGCTAATGAATTGGCTAGGGGAGGATCTTCCCTGGAGTTAGTCACTTTGGGGAACGCTAGAAATTTTCGAGCTCTCAAGGCGGAGCTGGTGGATTGGGAGAATGCGGGTGTTGGCAGGACCACAGGGATTCTGAATCTTAGTAAGAAGGAACTGAGTCTTTTGATAGAAATCCTCACGGGACACTCGACACTGAGGACCCATCTCCACCGTATTGGTAGAGCGGACTCGGGAGTGTGTAGGGCCTGTGGGGAGGACGAGGAGACCTTGGAACACTATCTCTGTGAATGCGCGGCATTTTTCATGATCCGGGTCGAAATACTATCCAGTGACCCAATATCCACATTGGGGGATCATTGGGGTATAGGATGGAAGAGGTTGAGAAATTTCGTCAGTGCGACGGAGTTCCTGGGGTAGGAAATATACATGGGACCGATTTTTTTTCTGGCTTAAGTGTAAGTCCTCAGGGACTTGAGTCGGATTAGGGAATCATTTCCCTTCTGAGAATCCTCTTTTCGATCTAACCTAACCTATCACCGTCGGGTAACAGTTGTTCCTAACGGAAGAAACTTCCGCTATACGAAAATGATTATTGACGCCAATAAATTGTATCTTCCAGGCGATATGATCGGCGAATCTTTTTCGTAATGCCGTGTTTGCTGGGGTATTTATGACTAGGTCTAGCTAAGTTAATGCATTTGTAATCGTCTTTTATGTGCATAAAATATGCATTAAAAATCGTGAAATATGCACTTAAAAATATGCATTTATAATTGATTTTTTCAACGTTTTTAGCAGTACGTAGTATTTTTATTACAATTTTAATCGTTTTTATTTTGGCTTGAAAAGTAGTTAAAGTTTAAAATTAATCATGTTAAAAAGTTAGTTATTTTTCCGTTATTTTTGTCTTATTGATAAAAAGAAAACAGTATTAAAATCTATCTATGAAATTGAATGTAAGTTTGTTTGTAGCTTATATGAGACCAGACCTCTGAACCGGCATTTCTGAAACAGTATGTAACTGGGAATCTGGTAGGAATAATAGGCTATTTTTTCGACCACACCCACTTTTTTAAAATCAAGTAATTGATCACTAAGAATGTTTGCCATTGCATATAGTTTTTAACAGATTTACTTCAAATGTTATACACATGATAGAAATAATATTTTCATACGCCACGCCCCCTTTTACGCCCAATAAAGTTTAAAAGTTTTAAAATTTATTTTTCATATGTATATTTTTTTCTTATGTATTTACTTAAAATTTTATACACTTCTTATCTCCAGGTAAGGTAGCCATAAATATTTTTATTCTCCAAGCCCCGTTTTCTACCACTTTTACTTTAAATTATAATTTATATGCTTTTTTCTACTATATAAAGACTTTTTAGTAGCGAAGCACACCGGGTTCAGCTGGTAAATTCATAAAGTTGAAGGCAAGCATTTTATGAAATATATAAATTTTGCAAAAACCAGGACACCCGTTTTAGGTAGTTAACGAGTAGCTCAACCCCATCGAGTATCTCGGGTAGTGTCATTTTTTGTTACTCATGGCAACATTACATATAAATACACTCAGAAAAGTTTAGCAGTTACTAAATGACAGTTATTTGAATAGTAATTCGTTTCTAGTTATTTTAACTGAAATTGCAATTGTTTTACTGTTTTAAAAGTCTTAAACGTTTTTGAGGGTTGATTTTTTTAAACAACCTACCAAAATTACTGCTTTGCGCTAACAGTTATTTTATGAATCTGTTTCCACTTTTTACAAAGTGTAGGTGTATCAAAAGACAAAAAAAAACAGAAAATTAATATGGCGTCTGCAAGAAGCGGTTTGTTTATAAATTTTTTTCTTTTATCTTTAGTGTAATGAAAGAAGATACCCAGTGACACTCCGTCTAAGATGCGGAGGTGTCCTCTGAACACCCCAAACTATTTTCATAATTATATTTATTTTATATTTTTTGCTAAATCTAAATCAAATCTGGTAGCACTACAATGTGCAAGTAAACGTTTTTGTAATTGACAAAAGTTTTTTATTGTTTTATTGTTTTATTAAATACTGCGATAATAATTAACATAAATAAAAAAAATTAATCTATCAAAAAATAATTTATAAACAAGGATACATCAAAGGTTTAAGAAATGAATACATGAAAATCATCTTTTAAAGAGTTTGTTCCATAAATAGAAACCTAACCTCGAAAAATACATATATAAAAAGAAAAACTTTGATGTGACACCTGTAAGTCATTAAATTTATTGGAATTTTCTGCATCTTATTTGGCTCTATCAGTCATTAACAAACTTTGAGAACAAACATGTCTGGCCCGGTGGATCATTGCATGTGTGCTCTATGCGACAAAAGCATTTCAAAAAAAGGAGGAGCAATAGCAATGTGGTAAATGGTGTCATTCCAAATGTGCTGATATTACCAATGATCAACTGAAGCTATTAAAGCTAAATGCTAACTTGGTTTTTTTTGCGGCACTTGCCAGGATGAGGATGAAGTTGATGATGTTTTATCCTCATCTTTAGCTGATAAAAGTGAAATACAGGTCTTGCGCAATGAGGTTAAGTCTGGTTTTGATACAATGAATAAAAACTTCAAAGACATGATGGAACAAATGAATGCAACACTTTCTATGAAGATATCAGAATTAAAAAGTGACGTTGACAGCTGTAATACAAATAATAAGGCTACTGCGTCCAAAGTATCGGCATTAGAAATTGAGAACAATGTCCTCCATAAGAGAATGAATAGGTGTGATGTAATTGCAACAGGTATGTCTCATTCCAACAACATCATGGATACTGTACTAAGCCTTGCTGAATTTTTAAATGTACCAATTACTGCACATGATATTCCACAATGCTGTTTTGTTGATAAAAAGGATAAAATCCTTATTAAGTTTAATTCAGCTGATAAAAAGACTTGTTAATGGAAAGTTATTTCAAAGTTGAAAAGTTAAAACTATCAGATTTTGTAAATAATGATAATAACATTGAAGGGAATAAGAGTATAGATGACAACCATTATGAAGATGATATTCAACGAGGAGATGCAAATCAAAACGGAAAAGAGAATCAAAAACAGAAGCGGACTATTAAAAATATACATGCAAGGGTTTATCTTAATGATAACCTCACTCCTATGGAGCGTAAATTGTCCTATTTTTGTCGCAATCTAAAGAGAAGTGAAAAGATACAAAAATTAAACTGATGCACAGTAACATTCCAAAAGCTAAAATAATATTACCTAGTGGAAATAATAAATATCTACTTTTTGGGAATGCTATGCAGAATTCGGTGATCAACTACAACAACAACATTAAGTACCTCTTGGTCTCGGTGATTATGATCTCTTTATACAAATGTTGCATATATATTTCTTATTATTATTATTATTATTATTATTTTTTTTTTTTAAGAAGTTATCTACTAATATTATATAATTTAAACTTTTGTCAATTTATTAAATGTAAATAATTATATAGAACTTTTTTGAATTGAATTTTTAAATTAAAAAAAATCTTTATTGTAATATGGATCTAAGCGCGAACTTAGATTATGTTACTAGTAATAATGATTATATTTTAAGACATTTCTCTAACAAGGAACAATATTTAAATATAGGTCACTTAAATGTGCAAAGCATAAAGCCATCAATGCGGTTTTCAAAATTTGAAGAGTTTAAGAATATTTTAAGTGGAAACGTGTTGGATGTTGTTGTGGTAACGGAAACGTGGTTAAAGTCGTGGGTTGGCAGTAATGCTGTACACATACCTGGTTATCAACTTTTTAGAGTTGATAGGACGGACGATATGAGGGCTGATGGTGTTGCATTGTATGTAAGGGAAGGGATGAAGTCCAAAGTTGTGTATGAATTATCAGATCCAAATTCAATTGAATGCTTATTTTTGGAAGTAATCGGTGAAGATTCAAAAATCCTAATAGGAGTTGTCTATTTGCTGAAAAGTAGCACTGCAAGTATGAGACGTCTTGATATTATATTAAGTGATATCACGTGTCGCTATGAATATGTTGCCGTGATGGGTGACTTCAATTATAATTTATTTGAGCCTATGAAGTCTAGAGCTGTGAGAGATGTGTGTAATCGTAATAATTTGAACTACGTTCATAATATAATGCCAACACATTTTGATATAAAGGAAAACTCTGTCTCTTTAATAGATTTCTTTATCCTGAGTAATAATTCTTCTTTAAAGTTTTCCGGGCAATTTTAATCCCCGCATCTATCTAAACACTCTTTTATTTGTGCAAGTTTAGAATTTTCTAAATATGTGGAAGATGTTTTCGTAGAATATAGAGACTATAATGCAATTGACTACAGCCATCTTGAGCAAAGATTCTCTGCTCTGATTTTGGTAGTATTTATCAAACATCGAATGTTAATATTCAAATTCAACAACTCAATTTTATTCTATTTGATCTGTACTCATGTGTTCCTGTTAGGCGTAGAAAAATTCGAAAATCAATAACCTCCAAAATACAGAAGAAGTTAGATCTGCCCAATATCTAGCATATCGTGCTTACTGTAAGTGTAAAGTAATCAGAATTGGTGATCAGAATCGAGTAAAAAAAATTTAAAAAATCTAAAATTTAGAGAATGTACGGAGAAATCAACATGGAAAGTGTTAAAAGATATAGGTTGCAGGGATAAGAATGATTTACCTACCTCGGAAGACCCTAATATTTTAAACATATCCTTTGCATCTAATCAAACCCATGATTTTTATCCATTAGTAGAAATGAATGACACAGGTGTTTTTTCTTTTAGTAGATTTAATGAGATTGAATACTTTTCAAATCAATAAGCTTAATATTATTCCTTGTTATATTAAATTTTAATAATATCTTTAAAGTTAGTGAATTTGTTAATATCATTATTTTTAGATTTAAGTGTTTTTTTACATTGTTTTTGCACATTATATTTTACTATTAGCCGTATAGGCTCGGTTAATTTAAATAAATGAATAAAAAAAAAAGAAGAAAACTCCGCATATATCATACACCATTTATTCATTGTTTAATCTATATACATTTGTGTATACTTTCTTATAATACTTGTATGTACGTGCACGGTGTTCAAAGCTGTTAACAGAACCCCTGTAGTATAACATTAACAATACAACCAAAAACTTATACAAACTGTTCAATAAAATACAGGACCTACTTCCTCAGCAAAATGAAGTCTTTAGCAAGAAAGTTAAAAGAAAAATATATGCTAAATGTGTTATATACTATGTGCCGTACAACAGCATTGTTTCTACTAATTCAACCACAAACGTATGCAGGCTGTTCGAATTCAGCGGACCTCAATCATTTAGAAAAGTATGTTTTAGTCCCAGGGTCTTGACATCTCTAAAATTTTCTATGTATGTGTAGCTTAACTTTTAAAATTGTCTACAGTTTTTTTTTAAATAGGGTTTTCTGAAACCGGAAATAAAGTGCTTTCTATACTTTGTACCCTATACTCACTTTTTGTGAATAGATATATTTTTTTTTTTCAATTTATAACGAGCTTTCAACCTCCGTATATTTACAAAAATAAAGCAAATCAAACATATTAGCTAGGTTGGTACTAGTATTTCGATCTGGCTAAAGATCTCATCAGAACCCGAAGTTTTAGAAAAGTTAGAGCCTCCATAATAGGCAGAACTTTAACAAAAAAACCTATTAATAATCAATTTTGCTCCATTCTTGTCTTCTTAGTAATCAAGCACGTGGTTAGGTCTTTTCCTAACAAGCATCATGACGTTACTAAACTTTGAAGACCAAAAATGTTCTATTTATATAAAAAAATTTTAGTTTGTATTTTTGTTTTTTAGTTTTATTATTCATTAATTTTATAAAATTCATTTAAATTTAATTATTATTGTTTGTTTTTTGCCTTATTTTTAATTCATTTTTTTTTTTTTTTTGTGGCGTCCGTTTTTCTAAACGTCAAACGAAAATGACAACTGAGTTTGACTTAATATCTTAGCAAACAGCAACCAGTAACCAGTAACTTTTGAAATAAAACATGTTTTGTACATGTTTCCCCATAAATTTGTGTTACCAAAACACATGTTGTGCTCAGAACACGTTAGTGGAAACATAGTATAATTATACATCCATACAAATATGGAAACATTATTGAAAATTAAACACTTTTATTTCAAAATATTTAAATCAATTCCAGCAAACATGGCAATACGATACCCAAATCGTCCCAACAAGCATATGGAAGAAGTATTACCCAAAATTTATTACGGCGATATCAATAGTGACCGTTGTGTCAATAAGTTGATGCCGTTGTGCTAGTTGTAAAATGCATCATTTGTAGTGAACATTATCATAAATTATGTTCTGGGGTGGATAATAATTACGAGTTTAATCTAATAAATTTATCGGAAAATATTGGTTAAAACTAAAAATTTAATTGATAGTGTCGAATTTATCAATTCATCGATATATTATATGCAAAGCCAAGGTTAAATTTAAATAATGATGATAAATTAAGGGGTCGTTCATCTTCGCGTCCTCCTTTTTCGTCGAATAATAATTCTCTACAACTCTCTAATGGGCAAAGCTCAAATGCAAAAACTGTTGCTGTTGTAAATGAGCATAATGTTGTTGTAAATTATTCAAGTTATAATAATATGCGTATACGAAGGCCATTATCTCAAAGCGATGTAAATGATGCTATGCTGATGTTTACTCTAAAAATGTTTGCGTATGAAGACTAAGTCTCTGTTTATTTCAAAGCATCGAAAATTCTACTGCTAATTCTAATAATGCCTGTACGAAGAGCAGGCCTCCACTTTTCTCAGAACTCTAATAATTCAGTTAGTTGTGTTGCTGTAAATTCTCTAGAAAAAATTTATATCCCAGCGAATAATTCGTATTGGATTAATTTTATATCTCAAAAGAGGCAAATCGTTTTATTTTTGTTTCTAATATAAAATTGGCACATACATACATCTTCCTTCATGCCAAGTGTTTCTGTTACGCAAATTATGGATTATATTTCAAAATATGCCAAGATTGGAAAACATCATTTAAAGTAAAAACGGATGCCGATTTAAATGAATTAAAACAAATCGCACACCCAGTTCAAAAGTAACTTAACTCAAAATTTTAATTTTTCGGGTTTATATGCTTAAACTATGCACACTTGTTTATCTATAAAAGAAATATCAGTGTATTTTGTTGTTGTTAAATGTTGCTAAAGAACAGTTAGGTCTTTCTTTACGTTTTAAGTGGTATAAAGTTGCAAATATTTATTTTAGATTTCTGAAAAATTAAAAATTTTGAGTTGAGTCACCTAGTTCAAGGTGTGCGAAATATTGTTTATAATTGGCATTACTGCTGAGTTACACAATGAATTTTGAAATCATGTTGTGGCCAGCAAATGTTAAAATACGCCCTTACCAGTTTTTAAAAAACCTATAGCCTTAATACATATTAAGATTTTATTAATTACTTTCTTTATACCAATACAATATATTTTCTTATAGTACGTTCATATAGAACCCCAAAGTACGTATTTTCGTTTTTTACAAGTTTACGTTTTAAAATTTGTATTTGATTTGACAGTCGAAAA
Organism: Delia radicum; assembly: GCA_021234595.1. Classification (NCBI taxonomy): domain Eukaryota; kingdom Metazoa; phylum Arthropoda; class Insecta; order Diptera; family Anthomyiidae; genus Delia; species Delia radicum. Next base: position 66,943,860 of record CM037855.1, read on the forward strand.
CTTGCAAAAACAAAAAAATATGTATTACGCGGTTCAATGTGAATGTAGCTTTAATCTGTAAGAAAATTATGTTCCCTAGACTGAATACACGCAAAAAAAAAAACACCCACATGATACAAGTATGTTTTCATATAGTATACACTTTTTATTACATATATACATTAAATTACACATCTTACAATTGATAGAAATTGAGTTTTTATTTGCAAAATGCTATTTAGTAAATGAAATACAATTTAGCTTACCTTTTTGTGATTTTATTTGATAAAATTATCCAAGAGTTTGTTTGCTTTTGATCTTATATTTTTATTTCATGAATTTTTTATAATGTTTGTATTTAAATAAAACAAATTATATTTTAAAATATATTTTTGACATTTTTTTCAATATCGCCGATATATTTTCCACCTGATAAAAAGAACACATGTTCAAAATACTACTCTGATTGTCTTCGAAATGATGAATGATATTACCATAATATCTTCTAGGTGATATATCTTCCAAATGTTTATTGGGTAGTATTTTGAACATACCCAAGAAACAACTTTACGGACTGTCCGTTACAAACGGATTCATGAATCCGGCATTGACGGTACGAAAACGGACCGGAATTGACGTATCCGTCGAAGCTTGTACGAAAACCGACAATTAACGTGCAGTAAAATTGGATTACTCAAATTTTCAAAAATTATCCGTTTTAACTCCGTTTTGCTGTATCCGTTTCGGTGCCGTTTAACCGGACTACACCGATTTTCATCAGTTAAAACTCCGTTACAACCGTTATCGTTTTTCTTCCGGTATTACCGTAGTGTGTTTTGTTTAAAAAAAATCAAACAGTTTTATTTATTAATAAAACTAAATATTAATAAAATAATATAATAAAATAGAAATAACCACGGAATAACTTTGATACATTAACTTGATACAGGTAAGTTGACAAATCTTAAATAGTTTTTAATCTACTTATTTCAATAGACTCTTACGCAACAAAATTTCCCTCATCAGTAAAATAAGCAATCTCAACATGCGTAGTTATAAATCATCCCGCAGGGACACAACAAATCTATTTCAGTCAATTTTTCCAAATAAAGTAGACCCACTGTTTCTAAATGATGAAAAGGTTTTAAATGATTTTCCAAATGACGAGGCTATGGATGTGGAGCCTACGTTAGAACAATCTTCATGTGATGAGGCATCACTAGCGTCAAGTGATCAGGATGAAATTATATGTGATAAAAACTCGGTACTGTCAAATGATCTGGAGTATATCGAAGAAGAAATACACTTGTCAATAAGAGAAGAGATAGCAACATGGGCAGTAACGTCGTAAAAGCTCAAGGCTGAGAGAATGTAAATAACGATCGTGAATACCCTCATTGTATATAATTTAATTTTTTTCTTATTTTTAATTCATACATATCTTATTTTTCTAGTTTATTTTTAATTTAATTGTTAATCCATTTTTGTTAAATCTTTATAAATGAAAAAATTTGAAAATAAAACCAAACTTTTGTTTAAAATTAAAAAAATGAGAAATCATTTAGATAAAATAAATAAAAAAATAAGAATGGTAAATGGTCCAAAAAAAAAAACGGTACGAATACGGACCATATTCGGACCGTATACGGTATATTAAAAACGGAGTCCACTCCGTTTTTAAAATAAATGACGGACAGTTTACGGTACGTTTTGAATGTACACTCAATTCGTACACTCCGTTTTATATACAGCATGATGGTACGAAAACGGTCCGTTTTGGCGTGCTTTATACTGTTTCGAATCCATATTCGATGTTCCTTTTATTCCGTTTCCGGTCCGTATACTGATCCGGAAAACGGTACGGAAACGGACTTCGGATCCGTATATGCTGTACCGAAAACAGCACATAAACGGACCGGATTGTTTGCTGGGTATCGTCTTTGTTTTATTTAAAAATTATGGTTCTGAGTCAAAAATGGGAAAAAATAAAAACTTTAAATCGTTACAGATCAAAAACATATTTTGCAAATTATATTGCAAATATTAAGGTAAGCTAAAATCGTTTTTTTACAATTAAAAACAAAATTGTTTGGTTCCAGGAAATGATGTATCGTGCGGGATGCAAAATGAGTTCTTACCAACAGAAGATTGATGGATGGATGTATAGATGAACCATTTTAGGGAAAATCAAAATAAAGATTTTGCAAGATTAATATTAGTGCATTTGTTAATAATAAATGAATACAAAAAAAGGTTAAAAAAGGAATTTTAATCTTCTGAATAGATATCTGGCTAATTCTTCTTTTAACTTCCAGGTGATATATCCGCAATACTGGCAACACATTTTTCATTTTACAGATGATAACTAAGCAATATTCCTATTAATCTTAAAAAATATGTGCTTTCGTATTGCTTTTAAGAATTACTTTCGGGGCACGTTTTCTTCCAAAGAGGTATATTCCGCCATACAAAGGCGATTGTTGTCGCAATACAATTTTTCCTCCAGCCAATACGTTAGGTGAATCCCTTTTGTATTGCGATGTTTGCTGGGGTATTGCCAGGAAGACGAATTTTATTTCGGCTACAATCATATTCGTATTGCGGAAGATGCCCCATTTTGTACACTAAAAAAAGTTTGTAAAGTTAGCAACAGTTTAGCTGGGAGGATTTTTGCTGGGAGGATCCTTAAATCAGCAAAATTTTTGCTGAATTTACAAACTTGTTTGCTGATATCAAAATTTTCTGCAAGGATCCTCCCAGCAAAAATGTTGCTGACTTCACTGACTTTATTTTGAGCGTAGAAAACGTGTCCCGAAAGCAATACTTCTTGGTAATACAAAAGCAATTCTTCTGGAAGATACATAAATATACGATAGTGCCAAATTAGCATCTGGGAGATAAGAAAAGGTATTGCCAAATATCGCCTATATATCATCTGGAAGTTGAAGAGAAGTTATCGCTAGACAACCCCCTACAAGATTAAATAACATTTTTATATATTTTATAACATTTTACTAAAACCAAAATAACAGAAAAATTACCAATTTAAATCTATAATCAGAGAACGAAGCCGATATTAAATATCGACTGGCGGCTAAAAGTCGACTGAAGCCGAACCATTTTCGGCGGCGGCTGAACCAAACCATTTGTATCATAAAAAAACATAGTTCTTTATATTTCTTTGTGGCATTTTAAAATTTGTAGTATTCACTTTTTCTACCAATACAAAACATATTGAAAGTGCCCAGCAAAACCACACATTACCAAATCATGGATAAAGTAATGTGTCGCTATAGGACTAAATGGATTACTTTACGCGTTACTTCACTGATGAATTTTACAGGCGATGAACCTAAAAGTAATGGGTGGACTCATTACCTTGTAGGGGGCAAAGTAACTGGTTACTTATATGGTTACATGGTGGGAAAAAGTAATGTGTCTATAAATATATTTTCATAAAAAAATGCATAAAATTTTTTTTTTTACAGATATTTTTTGTTATTAAATAAATAACTTTTTTTTATTAAATAAATAACGTGGTCATGCTGGGATTCGAACCTGAGGTCTCTGGTATTTAACAATTAGTTAGGAGAGAACTCTACCAACTGAGCTATCGATACATATAATATTTTATTGCTTAAAATGTAAACAGATTTTCAAAAATATATATTAATAATTACTTTACGTTTATAATTCATGCATTGTTATTGATGATCGGTAAGTCATTATTTTATGTTTTGAAGTAATGTAAAATGTAATAAGGTATCATTACAAGGTAATCCATGAGTGTTCAATTATCGGTAACTCATTACTTCTTGTTGGAAAATAATGATACAGGTAAGGAGTATACATTACAAGGTAATGCATTACTTTATCGCACCCATTAGCAAAGTTTTGCTGTTTTTTTAAATAAAATTTTGCTAAATTAGTCAGCTTAGCTGATTTCGTTGGTTGGCATTCTTAGCAGCACAACTCGACGGCGGCTTGAGTGCTTTAAAAAGAGTCGGCGGCGGCTTAGCCGCGACTGTGAGCCGATCGGCTTTGTTCTCTGTTTATAATTCAGCTGTCTGCTTTCCGTTGGGTGCTGTTTTATTTGCCAAACAGTATAAATAAACATTTTTGAAAAACGGAAGAAATTAAGTTAATATTTGCAATACTATTTAATTCAATGCAATTTATTTTTACTTACCTTTGATTTTGCAATTTAGTTTGAAAAATGAATCCACAAATGTTGTTTGTTGTTATTCTTTTTAATTTTTTTTTATTGATTTTTTTCTATATCGCTGATATTCAGTAGGGTTTTAATTTTTCCGAACTTTTTCGGTTCCCGGCATAGAAATAATATAAAGTAAATTTATTTTGAGATAATAAAAAGTGCTTTATTAAAAAGCGTAAACGCAGAATTAGTTTGTACGTTCTGTTCAGTTACGAATCAGCTGTTTTGTTTCTGTTTAATTGAAAGTCTGTATGTGTGGTTAGTTTTCACTTTGTCGTTCTGTTCTGTTCCGGACAAATCTGTTGAAAATAGAATTCAACGTTAAGTAACAGCCTAAAGTGCGTATGTATTAGTTTGTTGTGAAATCTTTTTATCAATGTTTGAATCAGGGATGACAAAGTTAGTACTATAGTACTTTTTATGGTACTATTTGAACCTCCAATGTACCATGATACTCCTATGACTCATTTAGTACGATTTACAAATTTGTCTATGTATGAATTTCTTGGTCCCTTTAAAATTCAATAATTATTAATTCGATTTGCAGTCCCATGTGAACAATGAATTAATTTGGAACCAAACGCTGTGAATTCAATCACGTGAATTCACTGAGTGCGACTGATTACAGATGATTATATTAAAGTTTTAGTAATCGATTAAACCAATTATTGAATTCAATCACTAAGGGTTATAATTATTATTAACTAATTTTGATTTTCAAAAAAGTAAATAATAAAAATCTTATAAAAATGTAAAATTGACTATTAGCAGCGTGTTTTTAAAATCGAATGAGTTCACGAACAAATTTGTTTGCAACCAATCACAAGGATTGAATTCGCAAAAAACTGTGAGAAACGTAATTCAATACAGCAAGATATTAATAGCACATTCAAAAAATATTAAAAATTTCGTGAATTAAAGAAAAAATCTCAAAATTTTAATAATTTTTTAAATCAATATCGGCTAATTTTCTTAGTACGCACTGCTTATTTTTACATAGCTTTATGTACATTTTTCCGAAAAGTTTGGTATTGAAAATGAGCAAAATCGGTCCAGCGGTTCAAAACTAATGAGTGACAATATGAAAGTACCTCTAAATTTTCCATACAAATTGGTGTATAATACACTGTATATTATTAGAATTCATTGTAGTGTCTGGTGTATAAAATATAACGTCATATTTTTCCACCAGACGCTAAGAGTTGAAAAATATTTAAAATTCAGCGCAAATTCTTTTTTCTACACAAAAAATTTTTTTTCACCTCAAAAATAGTTGTGTTACCTCAAAAATGTTTTTCATCAAAAAATTTATTTTTTCACATCCAAAAAAGTTTTTCACCTCAAAATTTTGTTTTCACCTCTTAAAATATTTTGTTTTTAATATATTTTTGTTGTTTCATTTGTAATTGTTCATTTTGGAGGGTACAACGATAAAAATTGGTAAAACCAAATTTATGTATGCACTTTTTGTTTGTTAATTTATATTTAAATTTTTTTTTATACATTTAATGCCGAAAAAGTGCTATTTTATATGCAGGTTGGTACTATTTTAAATTCGCATTTATCATCCCTGATTTGAATTTTTTTGTTTGGATTTTCTTTTATTTTTTAAAACAGCTGATTCCTTTCACAGAAAAAGTAATTACAAAATATTACCTACAGAACAGAACGACACAGAACGGCAACAGAAAGTAACAACTAATGAGGCCTTAACATAACTTGCTTACAAATTAAGTAAAAGAAACACTAAAATACTACAAAAATCAATTTAAATGAATCTTTTTATAGGAACTTGGATTATTAACTTTTAGCTTTTGAATTTAAATTCCGTAAAAAGACTTTTTTAATCAAGAAAAGGTATTGTTCTCTAATATAAGATCAAAATACTCTCAGTCCCTTAATTCAACTTCACCATGTTTCTTTTAAGTTTTTAATAGAAAAAATTTACAAAATATAAAAACATTTATTAGTCATCTTCTGGGTGGAAATCAGACGATATCATATTTTTATACTCTGGATGCTATTTTAGGAAGAATGGTTAATAATTTGAAAAGATATTGGGAGCTGTGGAACATGGAAGTAAATATAAGCAAATCGGAAATGATGGTATTCCGAAATGGTGGTAGACTTGCAACACATGAAAAAATAATATACATGGGTCAATATGTAACGATCGTAAACGAATACTGTTATCTTGGAGTAATCTTGACGCCAAAAATGAGTTTTACAAAGCACCTTGAAAAAAGAAATAAATCTGCGAGTACAGTATAAACGCCACTTGGAAAAGTTTTATAGGAAAAGCAAACTTAGCACTTGAAACAAAATGGAAGCTTTTTCAGTCTGTATACAATCTATACAAACATACGCAGCTCAAATTTGGGATGTTGGTTATTTGACGAAGTAGACAAGTTGCAACGTTATTTTATAAAAAGAATACTTAAGTTACCAGATTTCACCCCATATTATGGTTTGAATTTAGAAACAAATACAGAATTAACCTATTTTTTACACTCTAAACCTTCATATGAACTACGTTTTTAAAACCCTCTTTCGATACAATGAAAACAGACTATCTTATAGGCTTTCGGTGCTTATTTTAAGAAACAACATATTTTGGTCGAAACAAATTAATGAAATAGGCAGTGAGTTTAATAAAAGATTTGCAAATACGCCTGAAAAAGAATGGCTTTCGAGAGGTATCATGTTATTACAACAAATGAAAAACAAAACCCATGCACAAATGCAAGAAAATGCTTTAAAACAGCAGAACCCGTTTTTATAGATATTTTCAAAACCAGATGTGATATTTTGGCATTACGTGCCAATACGTTTAGTAGTAGTGACAGCAAAACGTGCAGTTTATGTAATACTGGTGAAGATGAAACACTGCAGCATTTCATTGCAACGTGCCCTATACGCAGAGAATTCAGAAGCAGGTATTTAGGTAAAACTCATTTTAATGAAATTGAACTCATAAATATTTTAAATGGTAACATTGCTAACGGATGAAATAGGCTATACAAATTTGTTAATAATGCATTAAAATGATTATAGCAAAATGATATTAGAAGAATTTGTATAATTACTTAGTTTAAACTTAGGTTTGTCAAGATATATTTTTTATAACAGACGACTATAAGTTATTGTTATGAATTACCTACTTTATTTATTTTCATTTATTAAATAAAGATTACAATACAATACAAAATGCAATACTGATTCCAAATGCGCCGACGAATATTTCATACGTTTTACATCCTTCAAGTGGATTCATTAGTCCCTGGTCTGGATTCAACCATTGTGTGATTATAATAAGGGAAATCTGAGGAAAATTTATTCCGATTAATTTATTTAGTGGCTGTATAACATATACGTATCGCTCCTGAACCGCTAGGAATATTTAAGTTTATTACCAATTCGTTACAAACAGTGTTGCCAGGTTTGACGATTTATTATAATTTACACGATTTCTAGTGCCCAAAATAAAGCCACGTCCACACTAGATTGCAAAAACAAGTATTTATTTCAACAGTTCTTTATTCTTTTCCACTCGTTTTTTCAAACGTATGTTTTGCTATCTAGTCTGAATGCCGATTGGACGATTTTTGCTTCCAAAGTGATGATTTATTGAAAACGTCAGAAAAACATAAAAGTGTATCACAAAAATAAGTATACAGCTGTGCACTAGCCATATAACTAATTTTTACGAAAAATTTGGCATACCACCACGTGGTGGCAAATATTGTACAAGTAATGAATATCACTTTTTTAGGTGATTTCGGTTCAAAACGTTCCGCGCAAAAATGGATTTCTAAAAAAAGTCAGATTTTTTTTTTTTAATATTTTTTTTAATTTTTTTAATATTTTTATTTTTAAATTTTTGTCAATTGTTATATGAAATAAGTTTTTAAGTTTAAAGTATGTGATGATTTACACAATGGTCTTGCACAATTTTAATTGCACGCTCTGCGCAGATGTTACTTCGCTGAACTTCCTCAATATCTGATGGTTTATTTACCCAATGTCTGAGAAAACATTCATTTGCTTTTGTGAAGCCGGCCAATGATTTCTGTAGTGTGGCGAAATTATTTTTGTTGAAAGTATGATCGGAAAACCAGATTTCGCTCCAAGCACTGCACACAAACTTACAAATAGGATATAATTGCAAACGATATTCAGGAATAAGTATAAGTATTCCACGTATTACAAAACTTTTCAACATAATCAGCACTTGTCTTAAACATTTTTACACAAACAATATTTAATTATCCCGATAAAAACTGCTAGTTCTTGAATAACTTGCTTTTTCTTTTTTAAATTTTTAAATTTTGAATTTTAAATCTTGAATAACTTGTTTTTTTTTTTTTAATTTTTAGGAAGATTATTAGTTAAATAAATATCTATTATTATGAAGAAAAACGTGTACACTGTACAATTTTTTTTTTTGTTTTTTTCAGCAGTTCTGATAAAAAAGTAATTTCGTTTTGCGCGGAAACTTTTTTGCAATTTCGCAAAAAAAAATTAATGGGGGTTCATACTTTTTTATGCTCTATTCGACTATGGTATGCCGTTTTTCGTATTTGCAAAAATTTTAAAAAGTTATATGCCTACTGTGCACTGTATATTATTTGCAAATTTTTTTTAAAATATATAAAGGGTCCGACATCTACCGTTTTTTTTTTTTCAACTAGTGCTTATTTCGTGAATGGTTACACTTAGCTCATGTCTGATTTGACAGATAATTAGTTTTATCCTTCCGCTGAACGAATATGGTCCGTATGTTCGTTATCTTGTGAAAAAAGTGAAAGAAACTTTCATCCTCATCGATAAACCAAAGCATGAAAAGCCAAAAACAGTGCGTACACCCGAGAATATTGCTGCTGTGGCAGAAAGTGTGCGTGAAGCGCCATCAACATCAATTCACCGTCGTTCTCAAGAATTGAACATTTCGGAGACATCATTGAGACGAATTTTGCATAAAGACCTTGGTATGACACCATACAAAGTCCAATTGGTTCAGGAGTTCAAAAAAAAAGGTATTTGGCGGACCCTTTACAAGACTAGTAAAAAATTTCTAAAAAAAAATTCATATATTTTACAAGAAGTTTGTGAAACTAACTTGAAACTTTTTTAGTTGTATTATTACTAAGCACTTCGATAATATTCCCCCAATTTATTTTATATAATTATTTACATTATTAATCATATAATTAATTATATACTAATACACCAACCTAAGACTTTTGGCTCTGATAGCGACAACTGCCCACAGAATCAGGTGGGACTACGACCCCCACACTGATAGGCAAGCAATTTATTTTAGTTCAATAAAAATAAGTATAGTATTAAATATTAACATCAACAAAAATAACTACAATTCTCGTATTTATGTAATTACATGAGATAATGTTTAAAAGGTATGAAATAAACATCAAAAGGAAGTATGCACTATGCATGATATTTTGACATGTAATAAAATGCCAGCCGTTTTTTTTATAACATTTTATGAAATTAGTATTTAGTGGGTACGACATATTATTTATAACTTCTTGAAGCCAAGATTGCATTGAATTCACGAAACGTTGACTCTGATCACTCTTCCTCTTATCTCCCGTTTTCGTTTTTGACGACCGAGATGATCCCAGTGGTGCTCGATGGGATTATCATCTGGCGATTGAGGTGGAGTGACATTGTTCTGCTGAAATATGAATGAATCTTTAAGTCCTCATTGTGTGGGGCTTTCTTTCAAGTTGTTTTTTTAGAATATTGAGGGTAGAAGAATTTGTCCATAATTCCGTCAATAAAAACTAGTTTCCCGACCCCAGGCTCCGCCATACATGCTCAAACTAAGACAGAACACCCACCATGTTTTACAGTACCAGTCATGTTCACCTTTAACAGACAATACCCAATACCATTTTGTGGATTTTCTTAACCGTTTCTGGAGTGGACACCTCAATTGGTCGACCACTACGGTGTTCGTCTTGGCAGCATGTACGGTCACGTTTTAACTCTAACACCCAAAATTTTATAGTCGTATAGGAGCAGACTCCAACAGGGTATAATCTAAATGAAGGTATTGAATTAAATAACTGTGGCCAATTTTTCCCATCGTTTATTTTTGATTGCTAAAAAAAAAAAATACTAACCAACGTGGCACCTTGAAACTTAAAACATATGTATTCGAAGGTTGGCACTTTCTCCCAAAGTATTTTTTTTTTTCAAACTACTGCCATCTATACGTCAAGTCTGCTTATTTTTGGTCCGCCCTCGTATATGTCAAATTTTATTATTTTTATGTTATTTTTTTTTTAAAGTTTTTTTCAGTCTACCAATATTCAGCTAAAACTTTATTAAGTTTTAGCAAGATTTTTTTAATTTTTATTTATCTAAGTGTTAGTTAAACTTTTGCTGACTTTACTAATATTTTTGTTAAAATCAATTTTTAACACATTTTTGCAAGCACCGCGCTGTGGGTTTAAATTATGTCAAAGTGGCGATTAATTGAAATTTAGAAATGAAGTTTTTATAATTACATATGGTATCAGGTAAAACTATATAAAATTCTGCATCACTAGATGTCAAAATCAATCAACTAAGTTGTTTACTTTTTTGCAGTGAACTGTCAAAGATAGAAAATGTTTGCTGTTTTTCAAAAAGTGAAAAAACTAAAATTCTTTGCGATTCAAGTGCTTATTTTTTCTATTACATCTTTCAAAAGTAAAACTTTTATGACTTTCAACTTCAGGTATTTTAGTATAAGTAAATACTTTTTTGTTTAAAAAAAATATGTGTAAATATTTTTACTAATTTTTTTAAAAAAGGTCCAAAATTGGGACATTTACCACATTTAATGGGCTACGCTTATTAAGTTAGTTATAGTTGGGTTTAGTTTAGTAGAATTTAAAAAAGTATATGATCTCAATTTGTATTTACAAAAATAAAAAAGCCGAGACAATACGTAGCCTTTTTTTTTGTTATTTTCGTTTTTTGTGTAAAAAATCTGGTTGTCATTTATTGATCAAAACCGGTAATTGCATTTGTTGTCTTTAAATATTGTCTTTTTCTATATTTTTGGTATTTTTGTTATCGTTTTTGTTGATGCATTGTGGTTTTTTAGAGATGGGTGAGTGAGTGATTTTGATCACTTAAGCTCACGTACACTCACTTTTGTCACGCACAATTTACAGTAGGTTAAACATTTTTTTAATACATTTAGAAAAATTCAAGTGATTATTATGCATTTCAATCACGACCACAAATAATTAACTCACGCTCACGAAGTTATGCACACGCACAAAATTTTCGTAAGCAAAAGCTATGGAAACCATATAACTGTATCCATGTTCTTTATGTTATATCCGTGGTTTTGCATGCCTCCCACTTTGCATTCACGGCCCTGAGATTATATAGCACGCACTTTTACCAATTGGAGAGTTATCTAAAGAAGCTCAAGAAGCAACAAACAAAGATTTTAAATGTTATAAAGAGCTCTTTGCTTGTAAATGCAGCCGGGAAGAGTACAATGCAGATATTTTCAATAGGTTTCTTCTAAGTTCTGACCTATTTATATATAGCATGGGCAAGAAATATGAGCAGAAAAAAATACATAATTTATCAACTTCGGAATTAAGGTTAATAGTTTTGCCAAATATTTCTAATGAAGATAAGTAATAAAGAAGATGCTGATAAAGAAGATGATAAATATAGTGATGATAATAATGTTGAAGATTATGATAATGAAGCTTTAGCTTTTCTAAAACTTCGGGTTCTGATGATATCTTTAGCCAGATCGAAATACTAGTATCGACCTATCTAATATGTTTGAATTGCTTTATTTTTGTAAATATACGGAAGTTGGAAGCTCGTTATAAATTAAAAATAACAAGAAAATAATCTCGATGCGTATAAAATAAAAAAAAAATAATAATAAAACTGTAGGAGACTATAATCATTGGAATATTTATGATGAATTCGATAATGCAGAATAACACAATTATCTTAATATTTTTTATTATTTTTTTTCTAAAATGCTGCGTTTTTATGTATTTATGATTATTTATCAATAAAAAATTATAATACTCTCTTATGTGACTTTTTTCAGATAAATTTGTACATTTATGGGATTTAGTGAGAAAGAAAAATTGGATTTTAAGTTAAATGTATACTAATATAAATAAATATAACATATTAATTCTTTGAATTTTTCAATAACACATTAAGTACGCTCTAAATTCCAATTAGATTTATTAATTGATCGATTTTCGTTCTAAAGTTACAGCCAACATTGTGAACTAAGATCCTTTTTCAGAAAATCAATAAAATTACGACTAATAGCATCAAAATTTTTTTTCTTCCATTTTTTTTTACTAAAATGTTGTGTTTTTTATATTTTCATGATTACGAAAACCTAAGCGAACGCAAGCTAGTCACTCGAATTCGAGTCAATTTGGGTTTCTCTATTTCGAAAGCTATCGTTCGCCTATACTTACGTGTGTCAATTTTTGTGTTTTACGTATTTACAAATCATAGTGGTGCCAGACCGGATATTTTAAACTTCTATTACAATTTCCTTTAAAAATACCAAAAATACTACTAAATTGCTTGAAGATAAATACAACATTACTTAACAGTGATCAGCTGTATATGACAAATAAATAAATAAAACAAATAAATAAAACAAATAAATAAAACAAAAGCAAAATTAATAAATCAAAAGAAGAAAATCAAAAAGTACACCAGCGTTTTAAGCTGTTCCATTGTGGATTTCATTAAGCTGAAATTTAAAGTTCTTAAAAAACTACAAATATTCGTGTTATTTTGTTATCCATTCTCTTTTTTTTAAATATTTATAATTTTTTATTATATCATTCATTCCAGCAAAGAACATTGAAAAATGAGGATTTTTTTTTTAGGTTCTCCGATTTTTTTATATTTTGTACATGAATACTCTATAGCAGTGATGTGCTTCCTCTCAATTTCCAACCACACGGGGTTACAGAAGAAAATGCTGCTTACGCTGCGTCAACACACGTACACTATAAACATCTTCGTATGGCTTTCGATGTGCATATTCGGCTTTTGCTTTGTTCTCACTGAGTTAAAAGAAAACAAATCAATTGTAGTTGAACCATTGTTGAAGCAACACCACGCTGCGGAACACAAATAAAAATACACGTAGAAATATGTTTGATGATGAATGGGAAAATACTTTTTTTTTTTATAGAGAATATGGATGACGATGCACAATGCTTAATTTGTAATAAAATTATAAGTGAAAAATTTTTATTTATTTATTTTTTTATTTAAAAACCCTAAACAAACACCAGTGAAATATTCGTATTTTAAATAAAAATATTAATTGACCCAGCAATATCTTTATTTATAGAAATAAGTCTGTAGAAAAAGCATAAAAAGTAACTAAAAACTAGTTAAAAATGACCCCCGCAGAAAAAACCAGTTGAATTAACAGATTTTTAAACTAAATATTTGTAGACTTAAAATAGCAAAAATAAACCTGATGAATAGTAACAAAGTAACAAAAACACCTGCTAACATTAGCAAAACTAATTACTAAATATCTGTACCCAAATAAAATCATAAACATTTTGAAAATTTTAAGTTTTTTTTAATGCAATTAAAAATTTTCCGTTATTAAATCAGAAATTTACAATTATTTAGCAAAAATTTCAGTTGGTTTAACAATTTAACCTGTTATTTGCATTTTACAAAATTCGGGCTAAATTTAGCAAAAAAAAAAATGTTAACACAACAGTTTTTGTTTGATATTTTAAGTCTGCAAATATTTAGTTAAAAAATCTCTTAATTCAACTGGTTTTTTCTGCAGAGTCACTTTTATCTAATTTTTAGTACCTTTTTTTTGCTATTTCTACAGACTTATTTCTAGGAGTGTACCAAAATTATATTTGAAATTAATTCTTGTACAGTCATAGAAATGAAAGCTATACTCATAGAAATAAGTCTGTAGAAATAGCAAAAAAAGTTACTAAAAATTAGTTAAAATGCCCTGCTAATTTTAGCCCGAATTTTGTAAAATTTCTATGAGCGCATTTGTACAGCTTTATTTCTATGAGTGTAGCTTTCTTTCTATGCAAAAATCTATTTTTTTAAATTGTAACAAAATTTTTTTCACTTGAGTACACACACTAATATGATACAACGCTAAACTGTTTCTGAGCCATGGTGGTTCCCAGGAGCCCTTGTCCGCTTAAGCCCAAATAGAAAAAAATATATATTTTTTAGTTTCAAAGGGGTTCATATATTAAAAATATATTTTTATGAAATTCACTTTTTTCAAAAAAATCTTTTTTCTGCAATTGAAATTTATTATCAGTGTACCGTAGAATAAACTTCGTTTTTTCGCTGCTACACACACAAGTATAAATGCAATAGTATGCGTAAAGAACATCACTGCTCTATAGTCCCACTTGCGCATAGCCTTTTTCAGATCTCGAAATTTGTAAAAATCGCGATTTTATGTACGTTTTTAATTTTCATAAATTTGATAAAAATGCTAAAAGTGTTTTATAAAAATATTTTCATTTTATAGAATAAAAAAAATATTTTTTTTTTTAAATCATTAAAAATAAAAGACATGTTTGTTCCATAAAAATCAGTATTATTATAAGTAGCTAATATTCCATATTTTAGTACTGTCTTTTTTTTGAAAATCTTAGGGGGAAAGTTTTGAAAAATGCATTAGAAAACTGCATTTGCATTAAGTATGCATTTTTTTTTTTAGCAATCATTTTGTTTAAAAATCCAGTTATAAAGTAGACAAGTGCATCTTCCAAATATCGTTTAAATTAATAACATGCGATATACAATTAAAAAGTTATGGCACTTCAAAGTAAGTGCTTTTAGCTTTTTTTGATATTTATGAGAACTAAAAACGTGCATAAAATCACGAGTTTTTACAAATTTGGAGATCTGAAAAAGGAAATGTACAAATGGGACCATAGAGTATTCATGTTAAAAAAATAAACAAATTCAGAGGACCCGTGTTCAGATTTTTTGAGTTTTCTAATGGAATGAATGATATATTTTTTTGAAAATATTTTGTTACTCGAAAACAAAAAAGCAAGTGACTGGTTTTGACATTTACGTTCGCACTGTTGACAACTCGTTCGAAATAGAGAAACCAAATTTTGTATGAAAACTGTTACGTTTTCATTCGACTTGTACTTCAAGTCATCGTTCGCATAGAAATTTAGTTAGAGAAACCCAAATCAATTTTCTTTCGCTTAGAAAGCGAAAGAAAGCTTTCTTTCGAAATAGAGAAATAGACCAATAATATTTTCTTTTGTGACTTTTTGAGATAAATTTGTACATTTATGGAATTCAGTGAAAAACAACAATTGGATGTTAAGTTAAATTTTTTAGTTATATCAATACATATTTTAATATATATCTTTAATTTTTAAATACCACATTAAGTACGCTCTAATTTAAAATTTTATTTATTAATTTATCGCTTCCAAAGTTACAGCCAAAAATGTGAACTAAGATATTTTTTCCGAAAAACAAAACAGCGCCTAACAGGTTAAAAAATGGGTTTTCCATTTTTTTTTTCTAAAATGCTGTGTTTTTATATATTTACGATAACTCATCAATTAAAAATTTTCAAGTTTAAACCAAGCCTTCTCTAAATAAATCGCCATTGTGGGTATTATCGAACCCACTGTGCACAGTCCTGACTAAGAATTTGTTGACTTAGTAAAATTGTTTGCTGACTTTACTGACTTTTGTGTGCGCATTTTGACAAATTAAAAACATCTGTCCCTTTTACCTCAATACCGCTATTTTGAAAGCAAAAAAAATTCGTGTTAGGATGTCCCCTATTTCTGGCAACACTGGGTTAAATATAAAAATACTAAAAACAAGAAAACCACGTTACATGAATTTGTCCATGAATGTCATAAAACTTTATTTAAGTACGTTTTGTCTGCATTTTCAATCCAGTACTTTACATGTAATTTTGTATATAAATACGTCATGTGAAATATTTACTGTGAGCGTCAAAAGAAGCTGTACACCTTAAGATGTATCACACTTTCTTTAAGTATCAGAGTTGCTTTTTGTTTTTTCACATTCACAATACAAATACACGTTATTAACTGATATGTTAACAATTATTTCACAACGATTTTTGTATGTGCATTTCTATTGTGAATGTGTGAAAGAAAATACTAATACAAAATGTGACAATTTATATTAGTATGTTTGGAATCATATTTTAGTCGTTTGCAATTATATTTCATTCAACATTTTATGTTTTTTGTTTTTATGTAATTACTCCTTTATTAATTTATAAAAAAATTACAACTATAATCTTAAAATAACTAAAATTAGACACAAAAACTAAAAATACTGCATATTTTAAGCGTACAATAGCTACAACTCGACCATTAGCTTTTGTCAAACCCTATACAAATGTTTGTCGGTCTTGAGAGATAGATGGAGTATATTGGAATAAATTCATTTTAAAAAAATGTCTGTTGCCGTTATTGGAAGAAATCTCTTTGATTGTTGGAATATCCAATAACGACATCTACATATCAACTGGGCAACTAAAATTATCCCTAGTTATGCAATATCTTGTTATTATATATCTTTGTTTTTGTATAGCTAAAAACTCCATTATTTTTTGGTAATTCACTTATGTAATGCATTCTAGAGAATATTTATTAATTTATCTACTTTCTATGCTCATGATTGGTACAAAACTTACTTTTTCGGTATAACCGAATTTATATTCTAATTGGGTCAAAAACTTTGGAAATGTTCGAGAACTTGTGCTAAAATATTTCATAAAAGGTAAAAATTGGTCAACATCGGTCAAATTTATAACAGAAGCAATAACAATATACAATAACAACACTTATTGAGGCTGAAATACGACTCATTCAGCGAACTATAAAAAAATATGCCACTGAATATTCCTAAAAAATATATCAGAAACCTCAAAATCCAAAGCTAGCGTCATAACAGTTTGACGATCACTACTACTGGTAGTGGATGAGTTCAGAGGAAAAATCGTAGATAACGCAAAACTAATATATTAGTTCCACTTCCAAGGGAAATTCAGCATACTTAATGTAAATATTGTCCGATCAGATACAAACTAATTGTAGTCTGTTTGCAGGTCAACACAGAAAAATTTAATAATCGTCATATTCGGTTTTTTCTCTGAACTCATTCATGTACATATATAGTTTATTACCATGAAGTGAAATGGGAATTGACACCTGACTGTTTTGAAATTTTTGTTTGATGTTTTACCGGGTTATCAGTAGGATTTTTCTTCACATTTCGGATATAGGATCGGACTTCAACCTCGGACTTTAAGCTACCTTTTTCTGAATATATATAAATATTTTTGCTGTATTTTCGATTCTGCCACAAAATTTTACTGACTTCGTTAAATGTTTTCCTTTTTTTATAATATTTTAGCACAAGTTCACAAATATTTCGGTTATACCGAAAAAGTAAGATTTATACCAATCACAAACATAAAAAATAGATAAATTATAAATTAATATTCTCTAGAATGCGTTACATAAGCAATACCAAATCCATAATACGTAATGGTCGCATTTGAGAGTTTCTTTAACGCTTAAAATATGCAGTATTTTCAGTTTTTGATGTCTAATTTTAGTTGTTGTAAGATTATTGTGTTTTTATATAAATTAATAAAGGCGTAATGATATTAAAAAAATAAAATGTTGAGTGAAATATAATTGCAAACGACTGAAATATGATTCTAAACATTGTAATATTGGTGTACAGTGGGGCGTCCCAAAAACACTCTTGTTGAGTTACAGAGAAACGTACCTCAAATTATGAACGAGAGTGTCGATAGGAAGCTATAAATTTGAAGATTTTTGTTGAAATCGACAAGACAAATGATCGCGGTGCACCGACTTCCAGTTGTAGTAGGTAGTTGCCAATATATTTTGATCGACAGCCTCCTTCATAGTTTTAGGTACCATTTACTTTGGGATTCCCATTCGATTTTGAGATACACTAGTGTACAGTTTCTTTTTACGCTCACAGTATTTTGCTTAAGTGTCCAATACATTAGCAATATTAATTGACAATATTCTCAAAAATCAATAATTTGCTTTTTGAAAATAACTGAATTGTGTGATATTTAAGGGAATTGTTAATAATCTTAATAGTGTATTAGACACTCAATATAATATTCTATTTAATTATTTTCAGTGGAAATTATTTAATTACAGAATTTTTAATTTGAATTTTGTATTAATTTATAATTATTATTTATTGTATTATTTAATTCTGCTTAATTTTTACTATCTCTTAAAATACGTTGTTGAATTGCATTTAATTAAGTTGGGTTTTCATATTTTATTTAGTCACATTTTTCTTTTTATTCATTGAGTATTAACAAAAAAAAATCATTTAAAACATTTTCTATTCATTTGTATCCTAATTGATCAAAAATTTAATTTTTGTTACATTTTGTTATTATAATTATTATGAATTAAGTATAATTATAATTATCTTTAATTATTAATAATGATTAATCATTATTTTTGAATTATTTGTTAATATAATAGAAGACAAATAGTACATAATATAAGTTTTGTTTCTTATTTTTAACATTTTTCAATTTGTTTTTTATTATTATGATTATTGTTATTATTATTATAATGACAGTAGATTATTTTGTTGTTGTGTATATTTAAAAATACAAGTGATTGCATTTACAAAATTTTGTTCAATTTGTTCAATTTATGTTTTAATGTAGCTTTTTTTAAGTTTTTTGGTTGTGTAATTTTTACGAGATGACTAGTTAAT
This sequence comes from Delia radicum, assembly GCA_021234595.1. Classification (NCBI taxonomy): domain Eukaryota; kingdom Metazoa; phylum Arthropoda; class Insecta; order Diptera; family Anthomyiidae; genus Delia; species Delia radicum. The sequence continues at coordinate 66,962,899 of CM037855.1, forward strand.
GTTAATATAATTTAGTATTTTTTTTTTTTTTGATGTATTATTCTACTCGAAATGTGTCGTTTATGGTGCTTGATTTTTTTTAAATTTAATTTTGTTTAAAAAGTTCTCAATTTTATTCTATAATCATGTATGTACTCTATTCTTTTTTAAATTTTTTAATCAATCATTTCTACATGTGTTTCATTTGCATTATAGACTAATTAAATTTATTTTTTTTAATATTTAATTTATTGTATAACTTTCATATTGTTTTTATTAATTAGTTATTTTTTCGTATAGGGCTTGTTTTTTTAATTTTATTTAATAGTGAGATGTGTCATTAGTATTAATTCAATAAAAACTTGTTTATTTTAAATAGTAAATAATAATAATAATAATAATATAACAAAATAAAGTTTATTGATATAACAGATATAACTACATATTGGCGAATTATGCAACGACTTTTTAGTATTGAAAACACAATTTTTACTAGTTATTTAAAAAGATATTTAACAACTAAAGGTTATGTTTTTCCAGACTTTTTCATTTCCCGGGACAGAGGGAATTTTTGTTCGAATTTCCAGGGATCCTGGGATTTTCCGCTCACTAAAAATTAATTGAAGGTTGAAGTAATACGTGTTTGAAAAATTCGACTTTTATTATAAAAATAAATTTAATAATCCGAAACACGCCATATTAAAGACAAGAACGACTAAATGCTTTATTTAAAAAATTAAAATTAAGAATCCTTGAAGAATATTTTTGGAATACCTTTAAGTTACGATAAAATGCAATAATCCATAGTTGAGTGCAGTCTTTAAATCGTCCTTTTGTCGTGTTTCATATAGAAAATTTTATCTGCAAGCAGTTAACCCTATCACTACCATTGAACACTACAATGTACACATTTTTTAATAAATATTAAAAATTTTGATAATGCAATAAAACTTAATATTTTTGTTTAAATATGTTCATTAGGATATTGGTAATTGCAAAAAAAAAAAAAACATTTTATTTCTAAAATGTTCATCAGGGCAATATAGTCGCGATATTTGTTAAGAAAGTCCTATTTTTTTAATGAACTTTATCTCCGAAAAAGAGGTGCTTGGTGTATCTCGTACAGTAAGAAAACTAGAATCTCGAAATTTGGCATATAGCTTCACATAATAAGCAGAAAATATCAAATAAAGCATTTTGGCTATACGAATGTTTAAGTGGTAAAAATGAGCTGAGAAGTTTCAAAAATTAAATTTTTGGGCCAATTTTTTTGTGGGTAGGAGGAACGTAAACCTTTCTCATTTTAGCACCCTAATAAGAATCTGAAGCCAAATAGAAATATCCACAAACAAAAAGTCGGTAGTGAAAGGGTTAATGCGAGGAAATATCATACTATACGGTTTCGGGTTAAACTTTAAAAAAATGCAAGAACTTTTTCCTTTAATTTTTAAAATTTAAAATTTTTTCGTTGAAGTTTTAATTGATTTTAAGTTAACAATTTATAATTTGTATTTAATATACAAAAAATATTAATGGAAAGTAAAATTTACATTTTCAACTTAAAATATAATTTGAAAATGTGAAATCTAAAAGTTTATGTTTCTAGGTCCACGTGTTCTTTACATGTGTGCAAAAAATTTAAAAGATATCAATTAAAATTACGAAAATATTAATAGTTTTAGAATTCCAAATAATTTTTTACCAAAAAATTTAACTACTTTTGAACAGTTTTTCTTTAATTAACTTTCAATTTTTTTTGTATAAAATCATTAAAAAAATCAAATAATGATGTTTTTGTTTCAAATAATACATTCAACATTTTTTCTATATGCTATAAATCTGCGAATTAATAGTAAAAAATCCCGGACAATCCCGTAAAAAATTACCGGGATTGAAGAATTGAAAAAAGAGTGGGATTCCCGGGAACTAACAGGACAAAAACCCTAAAAACAACATAAAAAATTTGGACAATTTAATTCCACCTTGTTCTTTTACACGCAGAAAATATACTTTCTGAATATGTTTGTAGGCAATTATATATATTTTTACAATGACTGAAATTTTCAAATCTAAACAAAGATATATTTGTAATTTTAAAACTTTTAGATATTCGTATGTTTGGGATATGCAAACATACTTATAATAAACATATATATATTAGAGTGTTTTTTGATTTTGGGATATCATTACTTTTTATAAGGTTTTTGCGACAGTAAAAATAATGCCGTTTTTATTTTTGAAAAATTCCAACTCCTTCAATTCCCGCGCGGCGGCTTAAATCGCGAATTTTGGGTACCTTCTTTTGTAGAACAAAAACCGCTAAATATATTTAAAATCTGACTTCAACAATCGATTCTACATGAAAATTTAGGCTTCTAAGCAGTTTTTTACGCTTTTACATTGCACCGGATAGCCATTAGAGTGGTCGAAAAAATCAATTTTTTTATTCTTTAATTGTTTTATTATTTTAATATACACAATTAAAGAAGATTCTTTCCTGAGAAAATGGTATACTATACTTATTTTTATTACTACCCGTTAAAAAGTTATTAAGCCTTAAATTTTTTTGCCAGTAACAACAACATTTTTTTTGTTTTGTAATTTTTATTGCAAAGTAAATTTTATTTATTAAAAACAAAGTAGACATTTTTTTATTAACAAAACAATGATAATGATTATTAGAAACAATAAATAGAAATTATTTGATTAATTACCCTTTTTTTAACTGCTGATAGAGCTAAACAATGCAAATTATCTCTATTTTTACCAACAAGTTGTTCGGTATAAATGCTTGTTGATTGAATATTTCTGGAGGTTTCAATTTAATTTAAAAAACTTTTCTGGTCTGTCCACTCAGGTGCATTAAAATCATAAATGAGATGTTTATTCCAAAATTAACTAGAGTTTTTAAACTCTGAAGAGTTATAATATCAAACGGCGACTTAGAAAAAAAGGAATCCACTATACGTCATCTTGTGCATTGCATCTTTTTCGTAAAGCATTTAATACAAAAAAAAACTTTGTAGTAAAAATTTGAATACAAAAGAAAATAAATGTGGGTATGTAAAAATAAAAGTTTAAGGAATAATAACTTGTTAACGGGTAGTAATAGAAATAAGTATAGTATGCCAATTTTCTCAAGTAAGAATCCTTTTTAAATGTGTATACAAAAAAATAACGAAAATGAAAGAATAAAAAAAATCAATTTTTTCCGACCACCCTAATGGCTATCCGGTGCATTATAAAACGGCAAAAAAACTGCTTAGAAGTTTAGTTTTTCATGTAGAATCGATTCGAGAAATCAGATTTTAAATATATTTAGCGGTTTTTGTTCTACAAACGAAGGTACCCAAAATTCGCGATTTTAGCCGCCGCGCGGGAATTGAAGGAGTTGGAATTTTTCAAAAATAAAAACGCAATCATTTTTATTGTCGCAAAAACCTTCTAAAAAGTTATGATATCCCAAACACTCTCATATTGCATCCAAACATATTTACGTTTTCCACTAGTTCTAAATGTATATATGTTTACAAGCAAACATAATTATATTTCCAAGCAAACATATTATATTAGAAACATGGGAAACGGAAATGTTTTCCAAACAAAAGTATATTACCAGCATTTATATTTCCAGCAGGAAGTTTTTTTTCAGCGTGCAGTAAGCATAGTTGCATAAGATCGTCAAAGGGTTAATGTACAATGTTCTGTATGTGAATTTAATTATTTAATTATTGTTGCCAAAAAATGGGAAGGTATTTAAAATGTAAGGGAATGCTCGTTTATGTGACTTTGTTTTTATTTTACATAACAACAAAAACAACAAAGTGCAACGTTTCAAATCAAAAATCAGAAAAAATAATCGCTGTATTTTATTCCCAAAGCTTGACCATAAGCTATTCATTAGAATTCGGGCACAATGGGGCTAAAATTTTCGATGTACATTGACATTACCTAAATAACTTAAATAACGTTTTCCTTAAAATTCAGTTACCGAAATAACTAAAAGCCCGTTATCCCTAAAATAACGTTATGGAAATTAACAAAAATAGCATTACCGCAAAAATATCGATATCGAATTTTAGCGTTAACGCTAAAAAACGTTACTGAAATAACTGAAATATCCTTACCACCAAAAATACTGATACCTAAATAAACGAAAATAGCGTTACCCTTACCGATACCCGCATCGTTTCGGTTACCATCCATCATAAAAACTCTCTAAAAGCGTATACAATAGTTAGGAAATTATGTAAAAACGACAAAAATGTTTATTTAAATTAGAATTGTCATGAATAGTGCATTCGACACTTTACCGTATAATTGCCGAAAAGCTCTTTCATTATTTTTTTTTTATAAATTTCATATAAAAGTATACTGTGCTTTAGTTATAGACAAAATTAAATAAAATAATAAAACTGTATTAAATAAAATAATGAAACCATTTTATTAATAAAATAATAAATTATTAAATAAAATAATAATATTGAGCTCGTTTAGGTCTTTCGCTGTTTTCGTTCACACAAAAAAAAATCTAGGGGAACATTTATCAAAAAAGGGTAATATTACCAAGTAAGTAGGACCATTTCAACTAATAACTATTTTCAGTAAAGTTTGTCAATCAACTTAGGAAAATGTATTGTACAAAAATATAATGACATTTAACTCCAAGACTTGGTAATTCTTCATTTTTTAATTTATGACTATTAGTTAAGCAGAAAATTCTAATAAAATTGTTCATCCTATTTCATAAGAATCCCTATTAGTTTAATAAATGTTCTCATATATTTATATCAAAAATGCTGTTCTTTTTGTTATTAAAAATTATTTTATTTATAAATATAAAAAAATATGACATATGTTAAATATTACCTCTACTAATTATTTAATTTACATTATCACTAAGAATAAAAATACGCCATCCAATTTCCCATTTGCAACGACTTAGAACTAGAAAAAATTAAATAAAATTAGTGTTAGAATTCAGATGTTTAATAAATAAAAAAAATAAACTTACTTATTTTTTAACAGATTTTAGTTCCGGCTACTAAAACCACGTACTAAATTTAATTTAAATATTTGATGTATTTACGTCAAAATAATGCTATTTTTCATTGAGATAAAACTTTTGTAAAAAAAAAGCATTTCTAGCTTTTAACACTTATGTGCAAGAAAAAACCTGTTACCTGTTATATTCGTCCATATTTATTATATTACAAGTAATGATTGATTAAAATATGAACACAAAATGTTATAGGTATGTAATATAAGTTTGACATTTTCTAAAGATTTGGCATAACATTAATAGTTGTATAAATAGATAAAAATGTAAAAGTAAAGTGATAAAAGTAATTTTGTATAATGTATGAAATTACTTCTCACGTAGAAAGTAGTTCAGGAAAATTTTGCAATATGCGGTGTATGGAAAAAAATTGTCCTCATCTAATACGCTAGATGTATGAAAAGGCGCGAAAACTTTGGGGATAGTCCCCAAAGTAAGCAAATGTCCCTAAACTATGCGGGGGAATGAATAAATGTCTCTAGACTATGCGCTGTGCATACATATATATATATAATATATATATATATACATATATGTTTATTATAAGTATGTTTGCATGTCCCAGACATAATATCTAAAAGTTTTAAAATTACAAATATATCTTAGATTTGAAACTATTAATCATTGTAAACATATATATAATTACCTGCAAACATATTCAAAAGTGTCTTTTTTTCTGCGGGAATGTGAACGTTATTTTATTTGGGTTATGTTTGAAAAACTTCATTAAAAATCGTTGCAATTGAAAATACGTAGTTATATAATGTAATTCAACAAAAAAGTGGATAATATTCTTTTAATTTACGTGGTTTTCATAATAACTAAATAATTAAAAATTAATAATTACAGTACATTCTAATGTTCTATTGGCAGTGTTGTATAATTATTTTTTTTATTATTTTTCTTTTGGTACGCCAATTATTCTGTTCACTACAGCGAACACAATCTGCAATATGTTTAAAGCCTAAAAAAGTTAAATAAAAGTTGTAATATAATTTTTTATTTCGAGATTTAAAAATATTTTTGCGAAAGTACGAACAGAATATTTGGCTTATATGATGATGACATTATATGATTTTCGGTAAGATTTTGTAAATTGTCCTAAGGTTTTTGCATGCGTTTAGAAAGAGTGGTGATAGAAAAAGTCAGAAACTACTTCATATAACTGAAATGTGTTGCACAACTTTTTAAGTATATTTACCACAGACCAAAATACCTGTAAATCATGAATGCATTTAGAAATTGGTATGGCTATTTGCAACAGAGTGTGAAAAAACCTAGTAATTCCAATTCCGGGGGAATAAAAAATACATTGAAATCGGATTGGGTTGAATGAAAATGTCGTTGTTTTTATTATTCGATTTTGTTTATTTATTTGCTTATTTATTTAAATTTATTTTTAGACTCTATATGCTGATTTTATTGCGACCACTGTTAAAATTTTTTTAAAACTCTTTTCACATTTAAAAAAAAACTTCTTACAGTTTTAGATTTAAAACAAATTTTTAAAGTGTATTTTATGTAGCACTAAATCCACAAAAAATTGTGATGCAGTTTAATTGGACAACAATTTATGAATAATTGTCATATTTATGATGTTTCCAATATTTATGATGTTTCGTTCGTAAACGTAGTAGTTCAATCGTACTCTTTACATTGAACTAGTTCGAATTCTTAAGCTCTTGTAGGTCTTCCGCTCTTTTTGTTCATTTCTCGATGTCAATAACTGTAATTTATTATAATTACTTACCATTTTAGTATTTCGAAATTCTTTGAATAAAGTTTTAAAATATTCTTTTGAAATTAATTTACAAGAAAGCTTTTTTTTATTTTTGGCTGTATAAAATTGTGATTCTATACGTTCGCATTAGCTAATTCAATTCAGCTTAAAAAGTTCGTGGCGCTTCGTTCAATTAAATATAAAAATCAAAGAGCGAACTAGATCTTTGAAAGGAGCTGAACTTTAAGGAGCGCTCTTTAGAAATACCTAAAATGCCCAAGGCATTTCATCATTCCATAGCCAAATGTCATTGATTTTTTTAATCAATACGGCCCATATCTTGAAAACCGAAAAAGACAGGGCTAAACGAAAAAATTGTTTAGTCCAGTGGAGTACTAACACACTCTAATAATAACATTGAGCCAGGTCTGGTCAAAATTTCGAAAAGTATCATATTAACATTATTTTTATGAAACAGTTTCATAAATCTTTATAACTTCTATAGCATATATACAAAAGAGTGCAATTTAGCGGTTCGCAAAATTTACTAAATGAAAACAATAAAATGTTTTTTTTTTATACATTGCACAACATGCACATGTGTAATTACAATATTTTAACTAATTTCCTTTGAAATGTCAAATAACGTTTCAAACGTTTTTTCTCGTTTCTTGTAAAGTTTTGAAAATGGATTATATTTTTGAAACGGATTTATTTGAATTCAATTGTTGTCATTAGGTCTACTATAGACAAGTTAAAGTATACTTTAATCGTTAAAGTCTGTTTTAAATTTAAAACTAACTAAATTGGCTTTAAAAAGTTTGCCATTTATTTTAAGCTTAAAGGAAGAGGATTAAATTGATATTTATTTTAGAATATAATATTTTTTCGTGCACACTGGCTCTTTAAATAAAAAATACATTTTTTTTTCTCAAAATCACAAAAAACTTTTCTCAACTTCTTTTTAATTTGTCTGTAAATTCCATACAGAACATTCGAGAAATTAAAATGTTTAGCGAAATGTCCTTCGATTTCGCTGAAATTTGGAACATATGTTAATGTGCACTCAAAAAAAGTTTACCAAATATTAGGTAATTTGAATTAAATTTTAGGAAATTCAGACAAGATCTGGCTCCAAAAAAATTTAACTTAAATCAAGTGTACAGTTTTCTTAAAAACAAGTAAAAGCAATTTACTTCAATTAGGTAAATTTGTATTAAATTCAGTAAAATTTTGTTTTAAATTGTATGCAACTTTACTAAAATGTAGTATATTTACAAATCATAGTGGTGCCAGACCGGATATTTTAAACTTCTATTACAATTTTCCTTTAAAAATACCAAAAATACTACTAATTGTTTGAATATAAATACAACACTACTTAACAGTGATCAGCTGTATATGACAAATAAATAATTAAAACAAATAAATAAAACAAAAGAAAATTAATAAATCAAAAGAAGAAAATCAAAAAAGTACAGCGTTTTTCAGCTGTGGATTTCATTAAGCTGAAATTTAAAGTTTTAAAAAACTACAAATATTCGTGTTATTTTGTTATCCATTCTTTTTTTTAAAAATATTTATAATTTTGTGTTATATCATTCATTCCAGCAAAGAACATTGAAAAAGAGGATTTTTTTTTATATTCTCCGATTTTTTTTATATTTTGTACATGAATACTCTATAGTCCCACTTGCACATAGCCTTTTTCAGATCTCGAAATTTGTAAAAATCGTGATTTTATGCACGTTTTTAATTTTCATAAATTTGATAAAAAATGCTAAAAGTATTTTATAAAATATTTCCATTTTATAGAATAAAAAAAATTTTTTTTTTTTTTAAATCATTAAAATTAAATTGTTCCATAAAAATCAGTATTATTATAATTAGCTAATATTCCATATTTTAGTAAACTGTATTTTTTTTTTTGAAAACCGTAGGGGGAAAGTTTTGAAAAATGCATTAGAAAACTGCATTTGCATTAAGTATGCATTTTTTTTAGCAATCATTTTGTTTAAAAATCCAGTTATAAAGTAGACAAGTGCATCTTCCAAATATCGTTTAAATTAATAACATGCGATATACAATTAAAAAGTTATGGCACTTCAAAGTGAAGTGCTTTTAGCATTTTTTTTTTGATATTTATGAGAACTAAAAACGTGCATAAAATCACGAGTTTTTACAAATTTGGAGATCTGAAAAAGGAAATGTACAAATGGGACCATAGAGTATTCATGTACAAAAAATAAACAAATTCAGAGGACCCGTGTTCAGATTTTTTGAGTTTTCTAATGGAATGAATGATATATTTTTTTGAAAATATTTTGTTACTCGAAAACAAAAAAGCAAGTGACTGGTTTTGACATTTACGTTCGCACTGTTGACAACTCGTTCGAAATAGAGAAACCCAAATTTTGTATGAAAACTGTTACGTTTTCATTCGACTTGTACTTCAAGTCATCGTTCGCATGGAAATTTAGTTAGAGAAACCCAAATCAATTTGCTTTCGCTTAGAAAGCGAACGAAAGCATTCTTTCGAAATCGAGAAACAGGCCATTAATCTTCTTAAAGACAATTTTTAAGAAGTATATTATACTTAATTTTATGAAGGGGTTGCCTTTTTTCTGTTTTTTAGTTTGATTATGTATTCTTGTTTTTGTAACGCTGGGAAACTTATAAAAATATGTAGCGTTATAACTTTTTTTTGCTAAATTTTTACCTATCAGCACGTAATGAACAATAATGTATTAATAATAGAAATCGCCTTTTCAGGTCATTTTGAAACAAAAACCTCCCGCATAAAGTGCATTTCTTTAAAATGCCTTTCTTTCAAGGTTTTTAACATTAAAGTTGTTTGAAAAGTTTGAAAAGTCTGTGTCCTTTAAGTATTATATACATCGTTATTGTCTAATTACTTTACAATTTTAGCTAAATATTAATTTTTAGTTTAATTATAACAAAAGAGGATTATGCGGAAACCTTTTTGAAAACCGCGAAAAAATCAATTGTGTTACTTTATATTTTTATGGACTTATCAGATTAAATTACATCCGAATAATGGCGCGTTACAATTTTATCCAAGTTTATAGTATAAATTTATATATAGCGGTATAAATTTATATCTGAAATGATACTAAAATATACAAAATAAGCTATAGTTGTATTCGATTTTTGATTTAGAACTTATTAATCCTTTTAGACTTTAGCCACTTTCAATTTGAATATTTAGTTTTTTTCAAATACTTTTCTTAAAATTACCTAAAAAAAATAAGTTGTTTGAGAAAAAACTTTGAAATGAAGATATAATGAAAACGAAGATTTTATGGAATTTATTTAGTAATTAAAAACTTTTAATGTTACAAATGTAACAAGTTCTTTTTTTGGGGTTCCTGCATCTTTTGTGTATGTTATAAGGTCTAGAAATTTAAGAACCAGAAAGAAATCAATTCAAAAGACAACAATTGCGGTAAATTTTGTGTATAAAATTATATACAAAATGATATAGGCAATTAATTGTACGATTGTATTGATGTAATAAATATTTATATCCAAAATATGATTGACAATTTTTCTAGTGTGACTCTGCATTTGGTAATATACAATTTTATCCAAAATTAAATTGTGTTTTTTTAAATATGATTTAATATTTAATATATATTACTTTGTATTTTGCAATGTCCAGGTATACATAACGTTATTATTATTATTATTATTTGGATTAGTTTTAGCGTATTATAAATGCAATATACAATTATATATTGAGAAGATGCGATAAGACGGAGCTATATATGATATCATATTAAAATTGTTCGACGAAATTAATTTTATAAATGAACTTATATAAATATGTCCGGTTAAATACACTGACAGACAAAAACTTACAAGTGTATATAAAATAATGTATTATTTTATGCAAACGTTTTTACTCGGGAAATTAAAGATTTATAACCGACCAAAAAAGTACATATTTTTTTATTCGTGAACTCAAAAGTTTCAGATTTTGCTGACAAGTTAAAAGGCAAATAACCTATATAAATTGTCTGACACTTACAAGGAAGCTTTACCGATGGGTTCCCTTTGAACTTAATAAAAGTTGGATAGGTGATAAAGCAAAAAAATATAAATAAGGCAAAAAAATATGATAAACTTATTTTTCAACGGCCCAATCCCATGTTTTGGGGTTTGAAAGAGGCTGTAAAATTTGACACATCTTTGTATGAAAATATGTTTAAAGTTTAGGCAATTTAGACTTATTTAAAAACAGCGTTAAAATACTCGAGAAAACTCATATTTTTAAAGCCATTTTGACACTATGTCTAGGACCCCAGTCTGCCACTTATTTGAATTATTTTAAATATTGACGAACAAATTATTCAATATTGTTTTCTAATTTTCATATATCCTACTTTTTTAAGATCGATGTCTCTGTATTAACAAAATCGTAAATTTTCCAGGGAAGCGTTTAAGCTACAGTAGTGTGATTGTGGTCTGAAAGAAATAATGATAAAGGCAAAATATACAATTGCAAAATTTTAAAATATACCTGACATCGCCCAGGTCTTATTTAAACTGAATTATGTATTTCCAATTCGGTTTGATTTATATTTTAGTACGATTTCAGAGTTATATTTGGACGATTTCAGTGTTTACCCTTAATTTTATCTTTTTTCGTCAATAATTTCATTTAATCATCTTTAATCAATTTTTTAAAATAAAAAGCCTTTAAAATTTCTAAAAAAACAACACGTTATAACACAAAGAGCTGCTTAATTTTATAATATCGCATTTTCAAGAGCGCCGATCGAAATTTGTTTACATTTAGTCTAAAAAATTAAAATTTAGGTCAAATAGGATCACGTTAACACATGATACATATAAATCAAAGTTTGAGGTTTACATTTATTTCGAAAAATTAAAAAAAATAGTCTCTGTGTGCTGAACACGAGTCGCTTTAATGGATTTTGAGATCTCGTAATATATGTCGTAAAAATACTAAAAACTATGGTACCAGATGAGTGCGTAGCAACCCAAAAATGTCCCAAATGAAAAAAATCGATTAAAGTAAAAAATTTGCTTTTTTTTAATTTTGCGGATTTTTTTTTTTAAATTTTTGTAATTTTGTTTTAACAAGGACACACATCTTATGTATTTTTTTTGTTTCCTTTCAGTTATTGCAAAAAAGGGTTGTATTGTATATATCATATATTGTTATTTTTTCGTTTCGTTTCCAGAATTATCTAAGGCATTTGTCTTCCTTTAAAAGATGCCATCATTTAGACAACCATTGATGTAAGCAGTTGAAACATAAATTTGTTATATATAATTATTTCCATATACTCTCAGATATTAAATTAATTCATGTCGTCAATGTGGGAGTATGATCATTTTTATATTTTGTGACGTATTGTAAAATATTTTCAAAAGAATCGCAAAGAATTTTTTAGGATTTTCAGCAAATAAATTAACTAAAGTATAGGTTTTGTACAAAATTTTTTGAGTTTTTTTCAGCAAAAATGTTGTTAGAATTTTTTAATCAACTAAGTGAATCTACTAATTTTGCAAGCACCATCCTGGCTAAAATTTTGTTAACTCAGCAAAATTTTTTGCTGACTTTGCTAACTTTTTTTTAGTGTATAATTTTGTGAAAATGTGGCAACATTAGTAAAAAATCTGAGAACAATAAGAGAGAATAAGCAATTCCGTTGAGAAAATCAAATAAGTTTTATCTCTCACAGAAATCGGTGCAGGGAATCTAATGTCCAATTGCATAAAAAATCTGAGACCATTCCATTGTGTCTATACCAAAGACCTGCATGATTGTCTTGTGACAATTCTGAAAACATCAAAAAAATTATAGTATCATATGAAATAAGCAAACTAGGCTATTTTTAGCTACTTTTAGTATTAAAAATCGTCGAAGCTGCATCAGTATATAAAGAGTCCGCCAAATAACTTTTTTTTTTTTTTGAAAATGCTATAAAAAACTACTGAATATTTTCTCAAATTTTTTTTTATTTGAAAGTACAATCCTTCCGGTTACTAATGGAAAATAATTTCATTCAAATGGCTGCCCTCGGCTGGCCATGCAGTATGAGCTTCATCTGAAAAGATGATTTTTTTTTGGCAAAATCGGCATCGGAAAACAAAAACGTTAGATGGCGGACCCTATATAAGAGAATGTCTTGCAAAACATTCCTGCAGGCCTTTGGTCTATACTCTAAGAAAAACAATATTTCTGTTGCACTTTTGTTTGACTGACGAAGTTCCAAGGAACAAATTATACGCAAATTTGATTTGTAGTGACGATTTTAAAAAAAGGTTATAAAATAACAGTTTTTTTTTTTTAATTTAACGGCTTACTTTTTAAATTCGAACGGCTTATTTTTCTGTTTTAAAAATTGTTTTAATAGCTTTTTTTTGGTTTCACTAGTAATAAGTTAAGATTTTGAGTAAATTTGACTATTTTTTATGGTTTACAAATAAAGAAAATCATACTAATTTCACAACGATATTACATAAGCACTTTAACTATGAATTTTTTCATTGTAAATTTCAATACCAAACTCTTTCAGTTGTCAAAATTTATTTACATTTTTGGTTTAACCGCTATTCTGTGGAAAAAATAGATTTTCCGGCTCATTATGGTCTGTGTTAAATATAAGCAAGTTTAAACGTTTTCATTAAATGAAACAATTTTATTACATTTATGATACGTTTCCTAAATGTGATGATATTTTCCACAAATATGATAATATATATATGTATTTTTATCTGTGTGTATAGTTTAGATAATTACCCAGCAAACATGCCAATATGAAGAAGATTCCATTCATATTGGTTAGAAGAAAAAATCTTTGGCGGAAATATATTCCGTCGGGCTGAACTGTTACCCGAAAGCAATACTTCCTAATGGATATTTAACACATTTTCAGACATTTTTTACCGCCTAATTATCGCTTGGAAGATAAGTCGGCGATATTTCATGACAATTATTATCTCCAATTTAGTACCTGAAAGATAAATCAAAATACTTTTATAATTTTTTGTGATTATAAAGGAAGATATTTTCGCAATAACTTGACAACATACTTTTCAAATGTTTGCAGGGTACATTTTTAAAACAAAAACTTTCTTAAGGCAACTTTTATGTTCTAGATATACATAGATAGTATCGCTTGAGAATGTGTTCACCATAAATCGTAATATTTGAATATGTATGAGAAAATGTGTTTGTTGTTAAAAGAAGAAGAATAGTTTGAGATCTATGTGATCTGTGGTTCGAGAGTACAAGAATAATGATGAAAATAAAGCATTTTTAATAAGTGAATTATTTTTTGTGGGTTTTTTTTGATAATTGTCATAATCACTATGTACTACTTAATCATTTGGATATTATAAAAATTATGCGTGTTTTGTTACGGTTTATTAAATTCTAAATTTGTTTTTTTTTCTGAATAATGGCAGTTTTTTTAGTACAATAACAAATTATGTATTTTTATATATTTAATGATCAACAAATATTATATTTAACTTAAATATTTAAAAATAATGCAAATGTAAATAAAAAGTATTTAATAATTTTAAAAGGTTTTCAAAATTTCTGTCATGCAGAGTAGGGCGTTTCGGCAACTGTTGAAGAGCAATATGAAAATGTATATCCCGAAAGATTTTTTAGAATTTTTTGAACGGGGTCTCTGAAATGGATTATGTGCACAAAAAGAGGTTGTCAAAATATTCGAGCTATTTGAAAACCCAATTTGTTAGTACTTAAAAAACACATTTTAAAAAAAACCGGGTTTTGGTTTTTTAAAAATAAAAACCGGTTTGAATAACCGGTTTTTTGGTTTTTTAAATAGTTTTGTTTTACAGATATATGAAATTTTTTGAACAAATTTGAATTTAATTTGTAGCCTGCTTAAAATTATGATTTAAGGTACAAGTTATAAGTTTAAGGATCAAAATTTTCTAAATTAAAAACTCAATTACTTCAGAAATAACCATCGTATTGGCGAGAAATATATTAAATCTTTGGATAGGTCTTTAAAATACTTTTCATTACATATCAAATTTGTTTTTGATACTTTCGAAGAAAAATTAAAAAAAAAAATTTCAAAGTTTAAACAAATAATTTTTTTCTCCCAGTTCACATGGGAATTGACTAAAAAGTGTGGAAATTTCACAAAAAATAGTCGGCATTAAATGAAAAGTATTTTAAAGACATATCTAGCAAATTTATTTCACGCCAATACGATGCCTATTTCTGAAGTTATTGAGGTTTGAATTTGAAAAACTCGGAATTTTTACTTTTAATGTCATCATGCCCGTAATTTCAAGCAATAGATACCTACCGGTGCTTAGATACCTACCCGATTTTGTTCGTGTACACGTTAGGTATCTAAGCACCAGTAGGTATATATTGCTTGAAATTACGGCCATCAGAGTGGTTAATTTGTACCCCGAATAATGTTTTTAGTAGGCTAGAACTCTTGAGTAGTGATGGATCTGCCTTTTGAAAAAACCAAAGCGCAAGAGAATAGAAAATAAAAAGTTTTTGTTTCATAAGTAATATTTGCAAAAATCTTTTGGAATATAAGTTTTTATATTCGAAACATCTTTTTAAATTTTTAAAATTAGATCGAAGTAGGCGTGTTAAACTATTGGCCAATTAAGCATACTTTAAATATAATATTTTATATAATTTAACGGAATTTGTGAAATGCTAGAAATCGTATTTAGCCTATTTTTAGTTAGGAAAAGTATTTGTATTCAACTTTTTTGAACATATCTGTGTTTTTTTATTTGCATCATATAGGGTAATGCAATCCGAAAAATCTTAAAGCAATTAGCTTACTTCCAAACATCAGCAAAGTATTTGAAATTTGTATCAATATTAACATCGCAAGTTTTGCGAGTACAAAAAAGTAGTTAGCGAAAGGCAATTCCGATTTAAATACAAGCACTCAACGATACATGCACTTCATTGCTTGTTTCAAATATTCAGTGGAATCTAAACAAATCGGTTATATACTGGTGCCTGTTTAGTTGACTTCGAAAGGAGCCTTTGTATTTTGATACCGGGGCTTAATTTACAAATTATTAAAATTTAAATTCCCACTACATTTTGCAATTCTCACACATAATATGTTGATTAATAAAACATTTTCAGTTTATAATAAAGAAACAGTTGGCACGGACAAATTACAATTGTCAATGGTTTACAACAAGGTACTGTCAATTCCCCATTTTATTTAATTTATACTTGTTTTATTGGAAGAAACAGACAACATTATTGCTTTCGCCAGACGACATTACTTTATATCAAGCCGACCAACCACAATTGAGAAAATTAATGATAGTTTGCAAAAAGCGTTTTTAAAGATTGAAAAATATTCCAACTATTGGGCACATGAAAATTAATTTGAATAAATGCGAGTGTATTTTTTTCAGACCTCCAGTTGGGAAATGCAATAGCAATATAAAAAGAAATTAGAAATCATTTGGTATTAAATCAATTAATAATATAAGTATTTCAGTAAAGCAAACTGTTAAAATATTAGGTATACAGTTATATAAATTTCTATATATTTAACAATCACATAATCCAACAACTTATCATAGCAAGGAAAACATTTTTCATATATAGAAAACTATTTTTTTCTAAATATATACAATCAAGGGTACCAGTTATTAATTAGACCAATTCTATCATACGGGTGCCAAATATGGTTTAACATATCCCCTTGTATATGAGAATATACGCTTATTCGAAAGGGAAATGCTTCAGACATTGCAGGACTTTACACAGATCCCAAAATAGTAATTACAAAAAATATATTTCTAACAAAATTCTTTATGAAAAAGCTGAAATATAAAGATTTGATAATTTCATTATTCTTTTTATAAGAGATCACATTTAAACAAAATTTTAAAAATGGATGCGTTCCACCGGAGGCTTTTTTCTTGATAGAAATGGTTCCATCCAAAATGAAGATGGCATAATATAGCCAATATCAAAACAAGACGAACCAATATCAAAACAATAAGTTGTAATGAACTTACGACAGAAAATCGTCGATTTGACACAAGTATTTATTCGGATGATAAAAATATTAAACCTAATATAAACCTTCAAAAATATTGGTGGCTCTCTTAGTAATTATCCTTTGTAATTTTAACCCTTGACCCTATTTTTATCCTTGCCAATATAAAAGTAAGTTTTTTTGATATTTTTTTTTTTTTTGTTTACACTTAATCTTATACGAGTATTAACATTGCTTCTTGTATTTATGGATGTTAGGTAATAGAAAAATAACTTTATTTTTAAATAAATACTAAACTTGAGAGCTCGTTAAAATGAGGACTTTGCATATAAAATAAGTTATCTTTATACTTTTTGTTTATTTGAAGTTTGTAATTATATAATTTACATTAAATAATAAACAATTACAAAAAAAAAAAAAAAACGCAATGCACACTGTAAGTTTGAAATTAATCCAACTGGCTTGGAAAGCCTCATATGAATGAGGAAAAATTAGTCCCATTGTGCCACCAAAAAAATTTAAACTTTTATTTAATATTAAACTTTAATTAATATCTTGTAAAAAATGGGCAAATCAGCAAAATTTACTAATGAAACTGACGTAATATGTTAAGTTATTTTTACATTTAGATCAGGATCAGATCAGAAAATAGTACTAAAGCTAAACTTTGTTTTATACTGCAAGACAGAGATGAATTGGAAAGAGAGACACTTTTTCTTTATATAAATTTATAACTCTACGCTTAAACTTTGTGGTTGACAATACCGCCTCCTTCAGGAGATTTGTAATTAGACGAAGTTCGTCATGATGGAATTGTTACCAGATAACCGGTTTTAATTGTTTTTTAAAGTGTTTTAATATGCTTAGCAGGCTACAGATTCCCTAAGAAAAGCGATATCGTTTTTTTCAAATGAAATTACTTACGAAAGCGTTAAACTAAATAATGGAAAATTTTTTGATTTTACCAAAAATGTTAACATAATTTAAAATTTGTGTGTAATAAGTGGACGATAATCGTCGATCGTCCTACAGAATCCAGAATCCTACAGCCAGTTCTTAAGTTCTTTTATTTAAAAAAAAACATTTTTTTTAAATTCATCGGCAGTGTTTAATTGTTTGACCTATGTATATGCCAAAAAGTTGACATTAAGAAAAACGATAAAGAAGGTTGTATTAAAATATATATGGGAAATATTTTTGTTGTTTTAACAATTAAATGAATATTCATTAAATTAAAACTTAATGAGCGATAAAGAAGGTTTGTATTAAAATACTGTGGGAAATATTTTTTGTTTGTTTTAACCATTAAATGCATATTGATTAAATTAAAACTTAATGAGCTTTTGCAAAGAAAGTATAATGAGCAAAGCGATAATAAAGAACTTTTCTAATTTTTGTATACAAATTTACTGCATATGCCAAACAGTGACATATAAATCAAATAATTTGTATTAAACGTTAAAATTGCGGATATAGCGAAAATTCAGTACTGAATATCTCAGATATGATACAAGATATCGAGAAACTGGTTTCGGAATTAAAACACCACATTTGCAATATATAATGGTCAAAATGCTCAGAGGGTCAAAGCAACAGTAAGCTGAATTCATTATTTTTTATACAGTTTTTACTACTAAAAAGCGTATTTGTTCCATTTACTAAATTGAATACTTCAATAGCCAGATTCATGTAATATTGTGTACTGTGTAAACATCGTATTTTTATATCATTAGAATCATACATGTTTTGGCAACCCTGGAAAGTTTACTTTACGATTTGTTTTGTTTTTATTTCACTATTTCAAACATTTCCAAAAAGGAAAGTAAATAAATGTTTTGCTTTTTTATCAAACGATATTATATGTAAACGAATATTTCGTTAACCCTCTAACCGGCAAGCCTGCCTCCAGGAGGGGTATTTTAAATTGACCATAATGCTCCTAGTGAGTATTTTATAATAAGAGCCATGTGTGCATGGCTCGATTTGGAAGCGAAGTTAAAAACATCGTAAAATTTCAAAAAAATGAATATTTTAAATTGAACACAATTTTCAAAAATTTTTCAAAAAATATTATGTTGACTAGAAACCGTTGATACTAAACACAGAATAAGATTAAAGTATTAAAATAAGCTCTAATTTTGGGCCAAGGACATACATGATTCCAAAAGGATACCTGTAAAGGACATCGTGTTAACTTGCAAACGTATGGAGGGATTTTTATGAAATTTGGCAGAAAGATTATATTAAGTAGTATTAGCAAAGCCCTTAAGTTTTATTAATATTTGTTGAAGTTTAGGTGCGTTTTCGCTCAATTTCGCGTTTTTCGAAAAACGAAAACCGCTATATCTTTTTAAGTATAAGCACAAATGGGGTAATTTTTGGATTGTGGTTATGCATTGGTAAGAGGAATAATTTAAGCCTATACTTATTTATTTTTATTGATTAGTTTTGGATATTCGCTCTTAACATATTCTTGTCCATATCGCCTAAAATAGGCAACGAAAAAAATTTTGGTTAGAAGAACATATTGCTTGCGAGTTATGTAACAATCAAGGTATTTAAGCAAAAATAAGCGAATAATATTAAAAATGCAGCAGCAATAGTAAAGGTACGTATCTGCAAATAATCATTGTGTACTTATACACCATCAGGTGCGGATCCAGGGGAGGGAAACTGGGACATTTCCTCTCCCAAAATTAAATTTTTCAGTACAAAAATGTGAAAAATATTTAAAGCTTTAATGAAAAATACTCTAACTTTCCTCCCCAAAACATTTTCCTGGATCCGCGCCTGTAAACCATATACGAACTTATCATGAATCCCGCCAATAAAAAATGTATAACAAATATTGTAGTAAAAAAGAGTGGGTACAAATTCAAACATTCCATTGGGACTTAAAAAGTTTTAAACTTGTGAATTTGAAAATATTTTGAATGACAATGTGTTTCCATATGTGAGCAATTCCATTTAATATCACTGTGAAATTAATGGATGTTTTCCGATTTTGATAAAATTTTGTGAGTGTGTTCGGTAGTGAACGGAAGTATTACAAATTTTTATTTTTTTTTTTTTTTTTGAAAAACTGGCAACCCTATAGCTTCAAATTGTGAGGTATTTACTTCACTTAAAAGGTCATAACTTTTGATGTGTAAAAAATATCGACAAATTTATTTTTGCATAAGAACGGCTAGGTTAAATAAAAAAAAATTTTACACATTTTTTAAAAGTAAAAATTTTTTGAAAAAAACTTTAAAATCATTTTTCTGGTGTACATACTTCTACATTTTTTCTGATATCTCACTAAGTAAGGAGCTTTCCACTCTGAAATTTTCAGGGGTTTTAGAACACATGTGTAGCTATTTGTATACAAATTTAAAATGGATTTTTTCCAAAATTTATTTAATTTTTTTTTTGTGTATTTTTTTTATACCCCAAAACCTAGCCGTTCTTATGCAAAAATAAATTTGTGGATATTTTTTTACACATCAAAAGTTATGACCTTTTAAGTGAAGTAACTGCCCCACAATTTGAAACTATAGGGTTGCCAGAGTTTTCCAAAAAAAAAAAAAATTTTTTTTTAATACTTGCGTTCAGCTAATCACAGGCTACTACTATATAGACAACCATGTAGTTACTACGATATTAAGCAACATAAAAAGGAGTAAAATGTGTAACATAGCAGCTGGTCGCACCATATAAAAGGCGGTGCACTAGCGAACAAAAGGCAGTCAGTCTACGGACGTCGTTAAGACAAGATCGACTTTGCTTAACTTTGGTGAGTTTTTTCCACTAAACGTCCTGAATTTGAAACTCGTTGTTGAGTTTACCAGCACTCTTTTTATTCGGAGTATTCATTCCCTGCCCTCTCCCATAGTCCCAGAACTGTTGTTGAGTTTACCATCAACCGTTCTCCCTCTCTGTTTACGTGCTTACCGCCGAACGCTCCCTCTCTTTCCTTTGTTGGTGAGCTTTCCGCCAAGCAGTGCCCTGTAGCTATTGTAAGTGTCCCATTGATCGTCATTCCTGTACCGCCCTCTTCCAAATTCTCAGAACCGTTGTTGAGTTTACCATCAACCGTTCTCTCTCTTTGTTGGTGAGATTACCGCCAACCAGACTCTCTTTTATTCGGAGTATTCATTCACCGCCCTCTTCCAAATTTTCAGAACCGTTGTTGAGTTTACCAACAACCGTTCTCTCTCCTTGTTGGTGAGATTACCGCCAACCATACTCTCTTTTATTCGGAGTATTCATTCACCGCCCTCTTCCAAATTTTCAGAACCGTTGTTGAGTTTACCATCAACCGATCGCTCTCCTTGTTGGTGAGATTACCGCCAACCAGACTCTCTTTTATTCGGAGTATTCATTCACCGCCCTCTTCCAAATTTTCAGAACCGTTGTTGAGTTTACCATCAACCGTTCTCTCTCCTTGTTGGTGAGATTACCACCAACCAGACTCTCTTTTATTCGGAGTATTCATTCACCGCCCTCTTCCAAATTTTCAGAACCGTTGTTGAGTTTACCATCAACCGTTCTCTCTCTTTGTTGGTGAGATTACCGCCAACCAGACTCTCTTTTATTCGGAGTATTCATTCCCTGCCCTCTCCCATAGTCCCAGAACTGTTGTTGAGTTTACCATCAACCGTTCTCCCTCTCTGTTTACGTGCTTACCGCCGAACGCTCCCTCTCTTTCCTTTGTTGGTGAGCTTTCCGCCAAGCAGTGCTCTGTAGCTATTGTAAGTGTCCCATTGATCGTCCTGCCCATATTCTCAGAACAAGTTGTTGAGTTTACCATCAACCGATCGCCCCTCGTTATTTGTTCTCAAATCGTTCATCCTCTAAATGTCGCTGTGTGCCGTCGATTCGTGTTAATATTTATGCTATTTGTACAACCAACAACCGTTCTCTCTCCTTGTTGGTGAGATTACCGCCAACCATACTCTCTTTTATTCGGAGTATTCATTCACCGCCCTCTTCCAAATTTTCAGAACCGTTGTTGAGTTTACCATCAACCGATCGCTCTCCTTGTTGGTGAGATTACCGCCAACCAGACTCTCTTTTATTCGGAGTATTCATTCACCGCCCTCTTCCAAATTTTCAGAACCGTTGTTGAGTTTACCATCAACCGTTCTCTCTCCTTGTTGGTGAGATTACCACCAACCAGACTCTCTTTTATTCGGAGTATTCATTCACCGCCCTCTTCCAAATTTTCAGAACCGTTGTTGAGTTTACCATCAACCGTTCTCTCTCTTTGTTGGTGAGATTACCGCCAACCAGACTCTCTTTTATTCGGAGTATTCATTCCCTGCCCTCTCCCATAGTCCCAGAACTGTTGTTGAGTTTACCATCAACCGTTCTCCCTCTCTGTTTACGTGCTTACCGCCGAACGCTCCCTCTCTTTCCTTTGTTGGTGAGCTTTCCGCCAAGCAGTGCTCTGTAGCTATTGTAAGTGTCCCATTGATCGTCCTGCCCATATTCTCAGAACAAGTTGTTGAGTTTACCATCAACCGATCGCCCTCGTTATTTGTTCTCAAATCGTTCATCCTCTAAATGTCGCTGTGTGCCGTCGATTCGTGTTAATATTTATGCTATTTGTACAACTAGTTATATTGAATTATCATTAGTTTGTTATAAATAAATAACGTCTATGTGGAATAAAGTAATGAGATAATCAAATAAGCGGTAAATGAAACGTGTTTTTAATTCTCTCTCATCGTTAGAAAAACAAATTACTTTGTAACGAACCCTGGGAGCCGCGAGCTCTACCCCAGCATTAGGTGGAAAACACGTCGTTACAAGGTTAAAGTAAACCTAACGGGTTTATCGTAATGTTGGAAGCATTTTTGTAGTCTATACATAAAAGATAGACACATATTGGAAAACATAAAATTTTGTAAAATTTGCTTAGATTACAAATAAATAAGTGAATTAAATTATAATACATTTTTTACCCATCGTCTTAGTCGATTTTTAGTCGCCGCCGAGGTTTTTTTTTCGTTTAGCCGCCGCCGGCGAATATTGTTCGGCTTTAGTCGACTTTCAGCCGCCGCCGAGTATATTTTTGATTAGCCGCCGCCGGCGACAATTTAATGTCGGCTTCGTTCTCTGTGTAAGACCTGATAACTTTATATGATAAAGTGATAACAAAGTATATGAAATTTTGACTCTAAAATTAATTCTCAAAAATTATTGTCCCTGGGTTGCCATATAATAATTAAAAACATGAAATTGTTTACATTTATTGAAAGGATATTCTAAAAAAATATCTAAAAAATGCATATGAATTTAACCCATGGACTAATTACCATTGACTGTCTTATGTGACGTTTCTTATAACAATAATATTTAAAACTCAATAAACGTCGGTATTAGCGAAAAAAGAAGTTTACTCCACGAATTGAATCAATTAACCGCATTTTAAAGTCATATTGATTTTCAAATTGAAATTACGTTGACAATGTAAAATATCAGCAAAGTTGAAAATTTAGTGTGAATTTGAGTTATTTATGCCGAACAAAATGTTCTTATTCTATTTTGTAAAGGGTCCGCCAAATAACTTTTTTTTTTTTGAACTCCTGAACCAATTGGACTTTGTATGGAGTCATACCAAGGTCTTATGCAAAATTCGTCTCAATGATGTCTCCGAAATGTTCAATTGTTGAGAACGACGGTGAATTGATGTTGATGGCGCTTCACGCACACTTTCTGCCACAGCAGCAATATTCTCGGGTGTGCGCACTGTTTTTGGCTTTTCATGCTTTGGTTTATCGATGAGGATGCCAGTTTCTTTCACTTTTTTCACAAGATAACGAACATACGGACCGGACCATATTCGTTCAGCGGAAGGATAAAACTAATTATCTGTCAAATCAGACATGAGCTAAGTGTTACCATTCACGAAATAAGCACTAGTTGAAAAAAAAAACGTTGGATGGCGGACCCTTTATTTTCGTAAATATTATTGTACTGAAAGTTGTAAAAAACAACCCTTTACCATGATTTGACTGGCGAAACCCATTTTGTATATTTGGTACTTTTTATCGGCAATCGAAAAGTCGAATCAAAACTTTCCAAGCTTGTAATAATTTTAAAATTTAGAAATTTGACGTGTCTTAATAATTTGTATACCTCATTCATACTACAGTCAAAAACTAGTAGTTTTTGAAAACTTCTAGTTTCTGATTTCAAATTTATATGGAATTTGACAAGTAAAAACAAGTAGATTTCAAAAATTAGTAGTTTTTGGCTGTAGTATAAATGACGTATTAAAGTAATTTAACATACAGTGTCGCGCAAAAGTAAAAGCACCAAAACATATGTAATTTTTTGTTTTAAAAATAACATCTTCCAAGTCGGTTAGACAAAAAAAATTTGAGTGGATATTTCATACTATTTAATAGAATATATAGGAAGTATATAAAAAACCTGCTTCAAATAAAGACGAATTATAAGGTAAACAATAAGATGGATGCTTCTACTGTCAGCCTGTGCAAAACATAAGCAAAAAAATTAAAAATGTTTAGCAATTTTAGAGAATATAAAATTGATAATCATTTTAAAATATTTTTATTTTAAACTTATTTTTTATCATTTTCTATTAGGTATTTGTAATCTTCAACGAAGTTAATAACAGGACCAAATTTCAGTGTTAATACACGTTTCAGAATAATTTTAACGTCTAATATAAAGCTCATTTCAATTTTCGCATACCACAACCCTTTGAAGTGCTAATAATTAGTGTCCAACCATGTATTCGGAGTTCGGCCCAAAAAGTGATGTTCAGCCAAGATCGGCTTTCGGCCAAATTTTGGCAGAACTGCATGTATTTTAAGAAATTTCAAAATTTCATTTTTAAAATTCACATTTTCAGAATAAATTCTTTAATGTCAACTGCAAACACAAGGATTTGTATTAAATTTGTTATGTATTTATACTATGAATTAAATAGAGAAATTCAAACAGCAATACGCATTGCAAAGAACGAACACCTAAATAGTCAATGTCAGGAAATCGAAAGATTGCTATACTTACATGATGACTTTAACCTCCATAGAAAACTAAATGAAGCGGCCGGAATATACCGCAAAACAACCCAAAACTGTTCAATAACAACAACGAAGCTGTTTTTGATATTACAGAAAAGAAGACTATCTGGAATGAATACATACAAAAATATTTACTGATGACAGCCGATCAAGCTACGAAACGAGCGCTCAGCAGCCACTAACAGGAATTTCTATCACTAAAGCAGAAGTGAAGTCAGCAATAACAGCCTTAAGAGACAAAAAAGCCTGTGGCCCAGATGAGATTCCTTCTGAAATATTTAAATTAATAGACAACGACAACATCCAACTTCTAACAGATTTGTTTAACTACATTTACGACACTGGCAAATTCCCACAAGATTGGCTTAAATCCACTTTTATAACCATACCCAAGAAAAGCCGCGCAAAATATTGCAATGATTATAGGCTTATTAGCCTAATGAGTCAAGCCCTAAAAATATATCTCAGAATATTTCAGTCCCGAATATATGAAAAATGCGAAAAGAGGATGGGTGAATCTCAGTTTGGTTTTAAAGAGGGTATGGGCACCCGCGAAGGACTTTTTTGTATACAGACACTGGTTCAGAAATGCAGAAATGCGCAAAAGGACGTTTTCCTATGCTTCATTGACTACGAAAAAGCTTTCGACACGGTGCAGCATGATAAACTGATGGAAATTCTTATATCTGCTGGTGTAGACGACAAAGAAATCCGATGCATTAAGAGTCTGAGTTGGCATCAGACAGCACAAGTTGATGTCAACGGTGACCTGACAGAAAATATAGAAATTTCCAGAGGAGTCAGACAAGGCTGTATATTGTCCCCATTATTATTTAATATCTACTCCGAAAGAATCTTTCAGGAATCCATATGTAATGTACTGAAAGAATATATACGAACGGCATAATAATATTCGATATGCCGATGACACCACCTTTCTGGCTTATAGCGTGTCTGGACTTCAAGATCTAGTTAACAAACTGACTACATACAGTGAATCATATGACCTGAAGATAAATATCCGAAAAAACAAAATATATGATTGTAAGCAGAAAAAGTAACCACAACATAACCACCTTAAGAATACAAAACTCCTATGTCGATAAAGTACAGGGCTTTAACTATCTGGGGGTTACAATCAATGACCAGTGGGATGTTTCAAAAGAAATAAGATGCCGTATTGAAATGGCAAGAGAAGCATTTTTTAAATATACGAAAGTTTCTCACCAGCCATGACATTAACCTTGAAACAAAACTTAGATTCGTCAAAACATATGTATGGTCAGTACTCCTATATGCAACGGAGGTGTGGATTATTAAAGCAGTTGAAGTAAAAAGAATGAAAGCCTTCGAAATGTGGATCTACCGACGAATACTGAAAATACCATGGACTCAATTTATATCTAACAACGAAGTACTAAGCCACTATAAAGATAAGAAAAACCTCATACTTGGGTCACATTATGAGAAACCCAAAATATAAGCTTCTACAAACCATTACGAAAGCTTATATTGAAGGTAGACCTACTAGAGGAAGAAAAGAAACTACGTGGCTTAATAACATACAAGAATGGACTGGTATCCGAGATGTGGGGAATCTCCTGAGCGAGGCGAGAAATAGGGACGCTTTTGACGAAATTATGAAAAATTTATGAAATTATTTATCATGCAATGTAATATAATCTACTTCAATTGTATTGGTCGCTAAAATTCGGAAAACGAATTGGCAAATAAAGAAGAAGATATATTTTATTAAAAATAACAAATTTCAAGCATTCCCATTTTGTTAAAAAGACAACATTAAAATAATTGAATTAAACTAGAAATAAACTAGCCAGTCATTACAATTCGGGCATAAGAGGGCTGAAACTATAGTTGTGCATTGACATTACCCGAATAACTAAAATAACGTTATCTGTAAAATACCGTTACCGAAGTAACTGCAAAACCGTTTCCCTACAATAACGATACCGAATTAATTAAAATGCAGTTACCGCTAAAATACCGATACCGAAATAAGTAAAATACAGTTGTCGCTAATAATCCGTTACCGAAATAACCGAAATATCATTACCCCTAAAATACTTTTACCGAAATAAAAGGAAATAGCATTACCCTTACCGATGACCGCATCGAATCGGTTACCATCCATGGTCTTTTGTCATTAAATAAAATACAATTTCATTTGCGCACATACCATTTCATCAACATTTTCAATAAATTTTGAAAATTTTTTGGGGTTTGTAAAAAATCGAATATTATTACAAGCTTCTCTTGCTGTTTAAATCGTAATAGCCGGATTTATGTAGTGTCATATATAATGCAAACAACGTATTTTTTTATCATTAATATTATAAATGCTTATGATATTGTATTTTTATTTGGATGTTTCAAACATTATAAAAAAGGAAGAAAAAAACGGCTTTGACTGATTATAATAAAATATTCTATTTTATAAACATAGGAATATTTTTCAAAAGAAATAAACGCGGAATTTAAGAAGAAACGAAAGAACAATTGTTAATTTATGCTTTCAAAATGCGCTTTGTCTACATGTGTACCAAATACGAAACGTATTATAAATCCCAACAATGTTATATCTACAAAAATTCCGAATGGATATATATTGGATTTCTGTGAGCTGCAGTTTAAAATAAACCTTCAATTGAACAAATTTGATTACTCCGAGAAGTAAAATATGGCATGGTTTCCAAACTATATTCAGGATAATATATTCAATCTGAAGAAAAGCCACCAACACGGACCTACCCAGTGCCTTTATTTAAGATATTTTGAAATGGTTTTTAAATCATATGTATTTTAGTATTACGACTCCTAATAATACAAATTTAGGATGCCCGTCTTAAAAATAGTATGAAAACTAAGTTCAAAGTCATACAAATTACAACCCAGTGAATTATGAATAGCCATAAACTTTATTATTACGAAAAACGAATACAAGATATTGAATATAAATTTAAAACTAATATTTTAACAAATATAATTAAAAAGGTACATAAAATTAAACTGTCATAATATTGCTAAACATTTTTCGTTTTGTTGCTTTTGTTTTGCACATCCTCATATTGGGAGCTTCCTTATTTTTGTTTGACATTTCCCACACATTAATTTTAATCGGTTTTTTATACAGCTTCTATATACTCTATTCAATAGTATAAAATATTCAATCAAAATATTTTTTTAACCGACCTGTGAGATAAAATATATCAAACCGCAGATATTCGTACGGTTTGTTGCTTTTGTTTTGCGCGACACTGTATTTCATATCTCGTTCATCTTGAATATTCTTGTTCCGCTCGGTCGAACGAATTAATTTTTAATTTTAACTTTTTAATAAAACATATGAAAGTTGAGTATTTTTTAGAGATTTTAATAATTAATAAAAGTCTTACTAAAAAGGCAAAAATTTACTTTTCATATACACATTTGGTAACTCTTTTGACAATTTCGAATATTTTTTCAATTGAGTTTGTAGTCAAGGTCTTAAGTTATTTTAGGGTTTTTTTTATTTATTTAGGTTTAAGAATAAGGATATTTTAATGCTAGAAGTAAAAGCTATAGCTAAAGCAAGGCCTTAAGCTATTACAAAGTATAAAAAAAATCAATTAAAGTGTTATGTGGTGTTACAATTTAATTAATCGTAAATATTTTGTTAATTCTTTAACAGATTCATTTGAGGGAGATGAGAGAACTAGGATAGGGTCAGTGTGTCCAAAAATTAATCTCCGTTCTTGTGCATAAAGCGGACAATCGGATATAATATGTTTAATATTTATTGTTGTAATTTGATCACAGTTGCATATGGCTTGGCTGCTGCATTTAGAATTCCACAAATTTTTCTTTCACAGAGGTGCACTTGTGTGGAAAGCTTTCTGTCTGCCATCCACTTGGGGATGGCAAGAAGCAATTCCTCTATCGAATTTCCCAAGCAGTTCACAACTTCCGGTCTTATGCCCGTGGTTTCAAGCAGGGATACCTACCAGTGATAAGATATGTCTTGACACCGGTAGGTATCTTTGCTTGAAATTACGGGCGTTAGAGCAAGTATCCCCTGGAAATGCTGTCCAGGGATCCGTCTGGCGGCAGCTAAAGTTAGAAGGCATGCAGTTGAGTGCCCGAATGGCATACTAACAACATGCGTCTCGGGTTAGTAGGTGTGAAACACTAAAACTTAACTATCTCATTAGCCGTCTTTTGGCTAACCTGCCTAGAGGTTGTTGGCAGCCCCAACACTAGGATCGGTCAAGGTGGCCCAATCAGTCGCTTTGACCTAAATTAAGTTTATTAATGAAACCACAACAAATATATATAACCACCGGATCCCCACGATGACGACCTTCAGCTTGAAAAAAATTTCGCGAGTTGGAATATGGAACGTGCGCACACTCCTTGATCCATCTAAACTGGCCCAAGTATGCAGTGAATTCGGCAACTACAACCTGCTATTTTTAGGATTGTGCGAGACTAGATGGCCAGATACTGGAGAAATTAACAACTCCAAAAATCTTAAGTTTATATATTCCGGCAAGCCGGATAACCAGCCTAGATCAAGCGGTGTCGGATTTTTATTATCTAAAGAAGCTTATGATGCTATGATCAATTGGAAGCCATACGGAGACAGAATAATAACAGCTCGATTCCGTACAAGAGCTCGAAATCTCACTTGTGTGCAGTGCTATGCACCAACTGAAGCATCGGACACATCACAAAAGGAACATTTTTACAGTCGTTTAAATAGTGTCCTATCCGCAATTCCCCGCGGAGACATCGTTGTCCTAATGGGCGAATTAAATGCACAATTAAAAAATACTCAACAACTACGTATTAGAATTGAGATCTGGACTAGCTGTGCAACAATCACATCCTGCCCCTGACTGGATGTTAATAAAAAGTCATTTTGTAGATGCTGCAAGAGAACACATCGGTATTAAAATTCCTAAGAGAACCAAATGGATGTCTGAGGCCACCTGGAACCTCATTCTCGAAAGGAAGGACTTAGAAGAAAAAATTAATGCAGCCAGAACACGCGGTGAGAAGTCCTCGCTAAGAGGGTCATATTCCCAACAAGACAAACTGGTCAAACGTAGCGCTAGAAATGACAAAAGAAGGTGGTATAACCAACTCGCGTCTGATGCACAAAAAGCTTCAACAGAGCATAGATCTAAGGATCTATATAGTATTACCAAGAGGCTCACCGGTAAAAAATTTTCAAATCAAAGACCTCTTAAGAACGCCGAAGGAGATCTAGCAACATCCACGAAAGATCAGTTGGAAATTTGGAAACAGCATTACTCCAATATGCTTTCAATGACAACCTCCAACTTCCCAAATATATGTACCTGTGATTCTCATGTAGTAAGGCAAGATATCTCCGTAGAATACCCAGCCTTAGCAGAAGTTATCGCTGCAATAAATTCTTTGAAATCAAATAAGGCCCCTGGAACCGACAATATATCGCCTGAAATGCTTAAAGCCGACTCGCATATCACAGCCAGCATATTGCTTCCCCTGATTCAAAATTTCTGGCGCACACACGAAATTCACTCGAATTTAAAAGAAGGAATTATAGTTAACATCCCCAAAAATTAAACCCGTCGGAATGTAGGAACTGGAGGGGCATCACCATCCTTAGTGCAGTTAATAAAGTAATAGCCCAGATAATAAACAAGAGAATATCCGACACTGTACTTGGGGACCTTAGACCCTAACAAGCTGGCTTCCGGCCCCAAAAGTCTTGTGTAGACCACATCAATAGTCTACGTACAATTTTAGAACAATCCACAGAACATCGCTCACCTGGTATTTATCGAGTTTGAAAAAGCTTTCGATACAATAGATCAAAACGCTATATGGGGCGCTCTTGCCTGGAAAGGGGTTCCTCCTAAAATCATTAGCCTTACCCAGTCTTTATACTGTGATGTTAAATGCCGTATTGTCCACAATAATGCTCTGAGTAGCAGTTTTAATGTCGTGGCTGGCGTTCGCCAGGGCTGTGTGTTATCACCCTTGCTTTTTAACATCGTTCTAGATGTTATAGTTCGCAATGCTACTAGAGTATATGAGGTATCAACTGGGGTCTCAACCAACAACTCGAGAGCCTTGAGTACGCAGACGATATCTGCTTACTTTCCCACAGCTATGGAAGTATGAAATCGAAGCTAAAGTGCCTCGAAACAGAGGCAGCAAAAGCTGGCCTGAAAATAAACATTGGCAAGAGTAAAGTAATGCGCTGCAATACCGTGAACAATAACAAATTTCGCATAGGAAATATTGAATTGGAAGAGGTCACGTCATTTTGCTACCTGGGTAGCATTTTAACAAATACAGGTGGTTCCAGCAAGGATGTTGCGTATCGGATATCTAAAGCCAACCAAGCATTCGGTACCCTCCGGTCAATATGGAAATCTTCTGCATTATCCAGGTACACTAAGATAAGCATCTTTAACTTCTGTGTCAAATCTGTGCTGCTTTATGCATGCGAGACGTGGAACACAACAGAACACGAGATAAACTCCCTACAAGTGTTTGTTAATCGATGTCTCCGAAGAATCCTAAAAGTTTTTTGGCCTAACACCATATCCAATGGAGAACTTTGGAGACAAACAAACCAGCGGGCAATCCATATAGAAATAATGAATCGCAAATGGCGTTGGATTGGTCACACGCTGCGCAGACCTCCAGGTGACGTTGCCAAAATCGCCATTGAGTGGAACCCACAGGGTAGGACGAGAAGAGTAGGCAGACCGTGTCACACATGGCGCCGTCAACTAAATATATAAGTCATATCTACTGATCAAAGCTGGCGAGAAGTGAAGAGAACATCATCCAACCGGTCCGAATGGAATAAATTCGTTGTGGCCCTTTGTTCCCAATAGGAACCACAGGACATAATATATATATAATATATATAACTTATTTTCGATACTATCAGCGATTTTACAATAATTATCAAAGATGTAATGTTACAATCAAACTTTTGACTGGAAAGGCACTTAACAATGTTTAGCTGGTTATTTAATGAAGTTCTCAAATAATCAATATGGGATCTCCAGTTGTACCTTCTGTTAAAAATTATACCTAGGATTCTCAACTCTTCAGTTTCCGCGATTTGTAATTGATTTGTTCTGAGTGTACATTTGCAGCTATGTTTTCTTCAAATATGAATATATTTGCATTAGGTCTGTGAAAGTACAGCTCCATAATAATTGCACCAATTCAGAATATCAGAGACTAACTTATTAAGATTAATTTTGGGGTTTTTTTGTCACATTTGATCTAATAATTATATTAAAGTCATCTGCGTAAGCACAGATTTTAAGATTTTTATAGGTAAGAATAACATCACTTAGCCTGTTATATGCTATTAAAAAAAAGTACGACCGACATCGGGTATCCCTGTGGGATCCCGTTGTCGGTCGTTCTGTTAAATACTATGAAATATCATAACCCGAAATGTCATTTATTATATACTCTTACATTTGGAATTGTCGCTTTAATATTCTGCAAATAAAGTCAGTCTCTTTTTATCTACAAAAGACATAACATATTGGCAACGATCAGTAAAAACTAAAACGGAAAAGAGTAAAACGCGTGTGTAAGGAAATAGAAAATGGGTAACGAAAATTAAGTGTTAAAGGAGATGCTTCTCCAACAGCAAGCTTGGGCAACGAAGATGCTTACAGAGCAAAAAGAATGTATGCAATCAATTTTAGGAGCATCTCAAGCTAATGGCTCTACAGAGGCAATCATAAGTGTGCCGGCTTTCCACCCATTTAACAAAGAGACTCAACCATGTGATTCATATGTAGAACAACTTTAACAACATTTTGGGGCTTATTCCGTGCAAAATCCAGAAAAGAAGAAAGCATTCTTTTTGTCATGGAGTGGTGAAGGTATTTTTGAGCTGTTGAAAAAATTATTTGGTGGAGAAAATTTGCAAAATAAAACAAATAAAGAATTATCAGAAAAGCTAACGGAACATTTCATGTCAAAAGTACATATTATTGCTGCTCGATATGAATTCCATAAACTCGTCATGAAACCAAATCAAACATACAGAGAATAGGTAGAAGAGCTGCGTAGAATTGCGCGTAACTGCAAATTTACTTGCTATTTGAGTAGCTGCGCAAATGAATATACCGATGAAATGATACGTGACATGATGCAGCACGCATCTCTGCTATGCAAAAGCTGCAGCCAACGCAGAAGTTCTTTTGATTGCTGAATCGTACGAAGCTACAACAAAGAGTGTTCAAGTTAACAAAGAAAATAATGAAGAGAGTGTTGAAGAGGTTTCAAATGTAAATGCTGCACAAACTAAACAAGAAATGTCAAAACGCAATAAGAGTTATAATAAAGAATACAACATAAAGTCGTGTAGTGGTTTGTGGTTTATCCCATGAAAGGGAGAATTGCAGATTTCGTTTTGTTATTTGCCGACAGTGTAATAAAAAAGGTCACATAGCTGCTGTGTGTATGTCACACCGTGGAAACTATCAAAAAAAAAATTAAAAACATCACAAACAATAATATCGAAGCAGATGAAACAGGTGACCATAATTTAAGTATAACTGGTTAATAAAAAACGAAAACAACAAAATGTTTATTGATGTGAAGATTGCAGATACAATAATGAAATTTCAATTTGATTCTGGGGCTGCCAAGTCCGTTATTACCAGAAAAACATATGAACTGTTGAATAAACCTAAATTAGAAATTTATAAAAAACCACTATATGCATATGGGCATATTCTTGGTCAAATAATGACTACAATTAAATGTGGGGATAAAGAAAAAATGGTACCATTAGTTGTTACTGATGTAGAGGTTGGAGACAATTTGTTTGGTTCAGATCTATTTGAACAATTTGGTTTTAAAATTATTCAAATTGCAAACATTACCCATGATGACACAGAAGAGAAATGTAAGAAGCTCTGTCAAAAATATGATCACATATTTCAAGATGGTATTGGTACTATAAAATCTTTTAAAGCTCGTATTTATTTAAAAAATAATGCTACCCCAAAGTTTTACAAAAGCAGATCTGTACCTTTTGCACAACTGAAGACGTTTAAAAAGAAGCTGAAACAATGGTAAATGCAGGTATTTGGAAGCCATACAGTTTAGTGACTGGGTTTCACCGATAATTTATTTAGAAAATCTGATGGTACTCTACGTATATGTGGGGATTTTAAAGTGGCTGTGAATAATCAGATCGATATTGAGCAATATACATTGCCTACTTGTGAATCTTTGTTTCACAAAATTAGTTATGGCAACATATTTTCTAAAATTGATTTGAAGGAAGCATATCTTCAAATGGAACTCGACGAGTCATCAAAAAGTCTTTTGGTTGTAAATACTCCAGCTGGCTTATTTCAGTATCAGCGTATGCCTTATGGTATCGCTAGCGCATCAGCTATATTTCAAAAATATTATGAACAATTGCTACAAGGTATTGAGGGATGTGGTAATTACTTGGATGACATCATTATTTCTGCTTCTACCATAGAAGAACACCTAGATCGCTTGTAAAAGGTCCTCAACATTTTATCAGAACATGGTATAAAATGTAAAAAATCGAAATGTGAGTTTATGAAAAACAAAATAGAGTATCTTGGGCGACAAATCAATGCTGGAGGGATTCTTCCAGATGAAGCTGGAGTGCGAGCAGTAAAAGATCTTCGTCCGCCACGGGACGTTAAAGACGTTGAAGCGTTTATTGGTGAGGAAAATTATTACAATAATTTCATAACAAATTTTTCACAAATTGCAGCACCTATAAACCAACTGCGTAAAAAAAATGGTAAATTTATCTGGGGAAAGCAACAACAAGTTGCATTCAAGCTACTGAGATGGCTCATTTCCAGGAACATTTACCCGTTGTTTTAGCAACTGATGCCTCTTCACATGGTGTGGGGGCGTTTATTTCTCATTTGTATCCAGATGGTTCCGAGCGCCCCATTGCTTTCGCTTCAACGACTTTAGATCAACATCAACAAAAATATAGCCAAATTTAAAAAGAGGCGTTTAGCATTGTTTTTGGGGTTCAATGTTTTCATAATTATCTTTATGGTCGAAAATTTATTCTAATTACGGATCATAAACCCTTGGTAAATATTGTTAGTCCAAACAAACAATTGTCCACAATGACCGCGTTGGGCAATAATTTTAATGGCCTATCAATTTGATATTAAGTATCGTCGTAGTGCAGAACATGCGAATGCGGACGCACTGTCTCGGTTACCGCTTGGACCAGATCCCGAATTTGATAATGGCGAATATTGCAACTCTATTATTGAAGTCAATACACTTATTGACATCAATATTATAAAGGAATATACCTGTAAGGATCCTATACTTAGCAAAGTAAAATCATATACAGAAAATGGGTGGCCAAAATTCATTGCGCCAGAAGAAGAATATTTACTTCGTTATTTCAATCAAAAGTTAATTCTAGTTATAATGACGTCCTCTTTTTACAGACAGCAACCTGTTCTCGTGTTATCATACCTACAGCAATCAAAAAAGAAGTTTCAAATTTATTACATGATGACCATTGGGGCATAGTAAAAATGAAAAGGTTAGCTAGACAGCATTGTTGGTAGGTAGGCATTGATAAAGACATAGAAAAAAATCGCTACTATTTGTGAAATTTGTAAAGTGCATGGGGCAAGTCCGGTGCATGAATATAGCAACTGGCCCAACGCAGTACGTCCATGGCAAAGAGTACACATTGACTTTGCCGGCCCTATTTTTGTTAGTATGTGGCTGGTTTGTGTTGACGCATATTCACAATTCCCATTTATTTGTCAGATGACTTCTACAACGTCTACAGCTACTATATCGTTACTTTCCATAATTTTTTCTATTGAAGGCCTTCCAGAAATGTTAGTTAGTGACAATGGTCCTCAGCTCACCTCGGAAGAATTTAAGAAATTTTGCTCTACTAACGGTATTCAACATTTAACAAGAGCCCCTTTCCACCCAGCGTCTAACGGGTTAGCGGAACGTTTTGTTCGCACTTTCAAAACTTCGGTAGCCAAAAATA
The DNA here is from genome assembly GCA_021234595.1 of Delia radicum. Taxonomy (NCBI): domain Eukaryota; kingdom Metazoa; phylum Arthropoda; class Insecta; order Diptera; family Anthomyiidae; genus Delia; species Delia radicum. The sequence continues at coordinate 66,998,810 of CM037855.1, forward strand.
TTGAAGACGGGTTGTCGGTTAGAGATGCTGTGCTAATACTTAACGACTTATCTATCCATGTCAAATGGCGAAGGGAAATCTCCATCCGAATTACTTCATGGTCGTAAAATACGTACGCTTTTAACTCAATTGCCTAGTCATCATTCAAAACTAGAGGAAGAAAAAGAAAAAGAAAATAAGGTTACAAAATACAAAATGAACGAGCCCGTATTTCTCCGAAATTATGGAAGAGGCCCGAAATGGATTAAAGGAACCATAACAAAAATTATTGGAAAAATGCTATACATCATAAAAACTGATTTTCGAAATTGTAAAAGACATCAAAACCAGCGGAAGCCTAGAGATGTAGAGAACGAACCAACAAACCCTTTTCTTCATCCTGTTAAATTCAACGTAGATGACGGTAACACTATTCATCAAGACACAGCAAACGAGGTACTAACCGAAGTAAGTCCCGGGGCATCAGAAGACCCAGAACCAGAAGTTAGAAGAAGCCAAAGAACTCGTACAGCTGTGGTCCGATTTAATCCTGAGGATTTTCGAAAATAAGAGAGGGATAATGATATATATTTGAACTGTACTGTATTATTTGAATTTTAATTTCTGTTAAATACTATGAAATGTCATAACCCGAAATGTCATTTATTATGTACTAATCTTATATACTCTTACATTTGGAATTGTCACTTTAATATTCTGCAAATAAAGTCAGTCTCTTTTATCTACAAAAGACATAACACTTTGGGTTAAACTGTACCCAATGGGCCTTATCAGTTAAAAAATGAGGTTTAAAATGAGATATATTCTGAATTTGTGAAGGGAAGAAAGAAATTAAAATTGTAAAATTATCACTGCCATGCAGATCATCATCTACACTCCAGTTAGAGTGGACGGCTAGTTCAGGTGAACAAAACGTTATGGCTACGTGATTAAGTGTATTATGAGTTGAAAAGTGCATGGGAAACTAGTCGTTCAATAAGACGAAGTTGGCTTGTGAAATATATTTATTTAAAATTATTCCTCTTTTGTTGTTTTCCGGGGATCCCCAGTTTTTATGCCAACTGTTAAAATTGCCTGTCACTAGACATGGCAAGTTAAACATATTAAAACGTTTTGAAGGTTATTGTTTTTGAAATTAGTTAAGGGCGAAATGTATGCAGATATAATGTTAAACTTCAAATTTGAATTAATCTCAACTGCGACGACATCAAAGTCGTTGTTAGTGGCGATTAAAGCGTGTTGGATAGAATTATGTATTAATATCCCAACTCCTCCGAAAGAGTTAGACTTATTAATATAATTTTTAAGTTGTGTTTTTTTATTTGTAGTGTTAATTCATTATAATTATTTAAATTGTCTTTTAAGTTCCATTGAAGAATTTTAAATACCATGTATGTAGTTAGTTACTTTAATAAATTTATATAAAAATCAAAAAAATTTAAAGATAAGTCCACTGATTTTACTCTAAATCCATAGATTCGTTCAAATCAGTGTTTTCTTTGTCTTTTTCGATGTCTTCCTTGGAAGAATTACGACTTTATTTTTGGGCTTGGGAGTAGTTTTGTTGTCTTGCGTTGAATGGTTGATGTCAGACTAGTTTACTAGCTCCCTTACAAGAGAACTTTCATTGCCGTTTTGTATTTTTTTCCCACTGTACGATGACTGAAGGTTACGTTCTTTATAACAGTCATTTGCTTTCTTCCTATCTACTTTCTCTAAAGCCATAATGGCTTGGATTTCCTTAAAAAATATGGGGCAAGTTTTTTCGTATGCTCTATGGTTACAATTTGGGATGTTGTTATCTTTACAGTTTATACATTCTGTTTCCAAATCGCAAATGTCGTCGTCTTCTCCAAAGTGAAAATTTTTTCAATTTCTTGTTGTACGTATGGACGGAGTCTAATTTTTTGATATCCAATAATAATTTCTTCGTTTAGGATTGTAGAGGCGAATGTTATTATTATTAAACCTGTTTCTTTGAGAGTAGAATCAGTTCCTTTCTTAAGAATTTTTAACTTCGAACACATTTTGTGATTTTAACTCTTCTTTAATTTCTGACGGAGTTTTTTTTTCGAGTGTATTAATTCTCTTCATTATAAAGTATTTTGGACATTGAGTTAAAATCGTTAAATATTTTTTTTCTCTACTCCAAAAGTCATTTGATCTGTTGGTTTATTCATTGTTGTTTTTTTTTTTTTTCCTCTATGAGTTTATGACACATTCTGTATGTTTTTTTTTAATCCAAACAAACAATGTTTAATTGTTTAATATGTTTGGGGTAGCGAGCTTAATTTTTGTTTGTCCTAAAACGGATAAAACTAGCTTGTTATTCTAAATTCGGCCCTAGGGGGTTTAAGTACCAACCGCGGACAAAAAACTGGATAGAAGTCGCTCCCGAACAAAAGGCTAAAATATGGTTTTAAATGTCAGAAGAAGGAAGAAAACTTACGGTGCAGGGTCTAAATAACCCAGTACCGGCGGCTGGTGAAGGTGTGCAAGCGGGCCCCCAGGCGTCGTCATCAACAGACTGCAAGAACCCTGTGGAGGAGCGTAAATTGACCTCCATAGACGGTAATGTGACAAGCGACACTGAAAATCCTATATGTAAAGATTATAAGGACGCCGGTTAAGATGAATCGAACTCCTCAAATGAGACAGACGAAGTCAAGATGGTAGAAGAAGTAAGTGCTGGTATAGCCTAACTCACCACAAGGAAGGTGAGATTATCCGGGCTCAACGCCGTAACCTCGCCAAATTAAACCGGACGAAGAAACCTCCGATGGCTAGCAACGACACGAAAGCTAAACAAGATTGGACTTAGGAGAAAGAACAATCTACACCCACATCCTCGGATGTAGGCAAGAGAATTCGATCCCCCGAGGAACAAAACATTGTTATCGCTAAAAAGAAGAAAAAGTGTTCCCGTTCACCAGTAGTTCGGCAACCAAAACGTCCATCTCTGGCCAAGGAGGCTCCATAACGGATACTCAACTGACCGGAATGAACAAACCGTTGGCGGCTACTGAACCGACGGCGCCCAAGACGATCTATTCACTGAACGACAGGGTTCCCAGTCTTTAATGAAGAGAAAGTCAGAAGCGAAATCAGGTAAGGAACATCCCATCTCTTATGCGAAGCTATCTTCGAGTTCAGTCATGGACGAGCTAAGCTACGCAGTGATTGACCAAAATAAATCTTCGGGAAAATCAGCACAGCCCAGAGACAATGTCTCGAAGAGGCAATTAATACAAGGAGAGTATGCAGTATGTCTTAGAAGCGGACGACGACGCAGCTGCAATCCAAATTAACAGCTACAACTTTTCGATGGATGTCCTTATGCTACAGCTGGCCTCGAAAACTTGCATAGGTATCCTGAGAAAGTTGGTGGAAGACATTCCTGTCCCTTGGGAAGGCGCTAAGCTGGTCCTCGTTAATTAGGCGGAAATTCCATCCCTGACCAAGACGTCGGTTTTTATAAAAGGTTGGGGTGGCAAATATTCTACGGAGCAGATCCTAAGGGTCCTCGGCAGACAAAACAAGGGTCTAGTCGTGGCAAAATAAGAGATTTTTCACAGGGGGGAAAACACAACGGGGGATAAACGGTTCACATCTCCGTTAGGGTCAAGTATCTGGGATTTGTTCTTGATAGGAAACTATCATGGATTGACCATATTAAGAAAAGGGTGAAGAGGGCCCACATATCGTGGGCCGTCTGTAGAAGGACAATAGGATCTAAATGGGGGTCTGAATCCCAAAATGACACACTGGCTATACATTAGCGTCGTCAGACCTATACTGACGTACACTCAAAAAAAAAAGTTTGTAAAGTCAGCAAAAAATTTTGCTGAGTCAGCAATATTTTAGTCAGGAGGATGCTTGCAAAAAAGTTGCTAATGTCAGCAAAATCTTTTGCTGAAAATCAGCGAGCTGATTTTAAGCATCAAAATTTGTAGATTCAGCAAAAGTTTTGCTAACATTTAGTAGATTAGAAATACAAAAGCCTTGCTAAAAATTAATAAATTTTTTGCTGAATTTTAGTAGACTGAAAAAAACGCAAAAAATTTGTAGAAAAATTGTAATTTAGTTAATTTATTTGCTGAAAATCATAAAACATATTTTTGTGATTCTTTTAAAAATAATTTACTATAATAACGAAATATAAAAATTTTCATTTTCCCACATTGACGACATGAATTAATTTAATATCTGAAAATATATAGAAATAAATATATATAACATAACAAAAATTTTCTTTCAATTACTTACATCAATGGTTGTCTAAATGATGCTATCGTTTAAAGGACGCTTCGGCCGAAGATAATTATAGAAACGAAACGAAAAAATAAACAAAAACAAACCAAACGAAAAAAACAACCCTTTTTTTTGCAATAAGAAAAAGGAGCCATACAAATCTACCTAAGATGTGTGTCTTTGTCTTTCGCTTTACTCTGTCTACATTTCTGTATATGTTTGTTTGCAATTTGACCACACTATTATTAATCTATAAGTTATATATAATATATAAGTTTAAATAAATAAATATTTTATTTTGTCTTTTATTTAATTAATAGACAATTATTATCACAAGCCGGTGACAACGCAAAATTTAAGTTGTTTTAATACTCAATTTTGTTTTATGTATGAAAAAGAGATACAAAAACTTCCATGGTTGATTTTTTTATGTCTTATTAGAGTTGTACTTTTTAGTATCATTTTCCTCTTCTCTACTACATCTTGACATGCCGCGACATCTACTTCATTCTGCGTATATCTTTCAATCTGGTTGTCGTCCACACTATTAATGTGCTTATCAGCACAATTTTTTTTTAGCAAAATTAATTAGTAAAACATTAGTATATTTGTAAAGCATTAGTATAAAACAGTTAAGTGCTGAATAAGTAAAACAAAAATTTTAGCTGAAACACGATTTTAGCAAAAAATTTTGCTAAAAAATAGTATACCTGATTTACAAGACGTTTTACTAACTTTTCTACTAACTTATTTTTTGAGTGTACGTATCTGTAGTATGGTAGACGTCGATGAGATTTGGTTCGTATGTGGGACTATTGCAAAAGGTACAGCGCCGCATCTACTAGGGCTGTCGAGACTATTCTGGCAATTCGCCCAATTGGGGTTCAGGCGAAGTACGAGTCCGCTTTCACTATGATGCGGCTGAGGGCTACCGGGGAATGGGACAGTAATGGCCATATTATCGGTCACCGTACTATTTTGCGACATTATTTCAGAGAGGTCGCTCACGACGCTCTGTGACACGTTAATCCTCGACAGGGAACCATGGTTAAATGGCACATTCTTGGGGAACCACCCGGGGATCCACTTTTACACGGATGGACCGAAACTGGATGGGAGAACGGGTCTGGGCTTCTGTGACGCTGACTTCAATGTACGCAAATGCTTCCGTCTTCCTGACCATAATACAGTACTACAGGTGGAGGTCACCGCGATTACGGAGGGCATTAGGCAGGTAATATTGTGATTTTCACGGATAGTTAAGCGGCTATCCATGCGCTATCTACGGACTCTGTGGGATCAATGACGATACTCAGGTGTAAAGGGGAAATTAACGATTTCGCTGCACGGGGACGCATTGAGATTACATGGGTGCCGGGACACTGTGGTATAGCGGGGAACAAAGTGGCTAATGATTTGGCTAGGGGAGGATATTCCCTGGAGTTAGTCACTTTGGCAAACGCTAGACCTTTTCGGGCTCTCAAGGCGGAGCTGCTGGATTGGGCTGACACCATGCAGGTGTTGGGAGGACCACGGGTATTCTCTGGGGCAACCCGGAAAGGGACAGGACGAAGGAAATTATAAATATCAGTAGGAAGGAACTGAGTCTTTTGATGGAAATCCTCAAGGGACACTAGACACTAAGGGCCCATCTACACCGTATTGGTAGGGTGGACTCGGGAGTGTGAAGGGCCTGTGGGGAGGACGAGGAGACTTTGGAACACTATCTATGTGAATGCCTGGATCCGGGTCGAAATACTGTCCAGTGACCCAATATCCACATTGGGGGATCTTAATGGCATAGGATGGAAGATGTTGAGGAATTTCGTCAGTGCGACGGAGTTCCTGGGTTAGGAATATGACTAGGACCGATTTTTAGAGCGCCCAACAAGCCGACATTCTGGCTCAGGTGTAAGTTGAGTCGGACTAGGGAAGCATTTCCCTTCACCGAATCCTCTTGACCTAACTTTACCTAAAGAAAGGCAACCGTTTGAATGGACTGGGTTTGAAATAAAATATTGTGTCAATATGCTCGGAGTTAACGTATTGGCAAACATTTGTTTTGATTTATACATATGTATATATTATTTTTTTAAATTCCGAGTTTACACTAGGGATGAAAAATGGTTATATATTGTTCAAATTTCTAGATTTCGAAAATCGAGGAACTGTGATTCGCTTTAAATCCAAGGATATTTCGGAATCCCTTCATTTTTTAATATTAAAACAAATGTTTTTTTTTCAGTTTTTCACAAAAATATATGCAACACTGCACAGTGTGATATAAAACAAGATTTTTGGAAATAATTCGGCCATTTCTTAAAAAAAAATATTGAAATCAAATTTAGATGTTAAACCTCACATACCCCCTAAACTAGGGCACTTTTCCTACACAAAATATTGAATGCTCGCCATTTTTTTGGTTCTTATCCGATTTTCATAATAATTAATATACTACTCTAAAGGTTCGTACATGTAACGAATATTTTAGCATTTGATTTGCATCTGTTGCAATTTATGCTATTACTGTGGTATTTTTTATAATAGATTACCACGAATACAACGCTGGTTGAATAAGTACCTTTAAAATCACATTTGCCAAATTTTACCACTAAATGTTCGTACTTTAAAGAAACTCCCGTTACTTTTGCATAAAATTAAGTTTATTTTTCAAATACTCTTTTCTTGTTCTTTCTTGTTTTTAGTTGCAAAGTGAAGTGATGTTCAGTGAAAATAAAAACAAAAACAATTAATCCCACTAAAAAAAAAATTGAAAATCAAAGTCAAAACTAAGCCGAAATGAAAAGCAAGAATTAATCAACAATTGTAGAAACTTTTATATTGAACTATGTTACCAAGTGTTAAAGCGCTTTGATTTTGAAGATAAATTTAAATTGTTAAGTGAAATTAGTCCAAATTTAATAATTAGTGGCAAAAATTCTTCAATTCATGAAATTGTCAAACAGTTTCCAAATTTTATAAAAGAAATAGATCAACAAGAAATAGATTCGGAATTCAGAGAACTAAAATTTTAAGATTTAAAAAATTTCGTTAAGGAGAGTGAAACAAATTTACTAGACTTTTGGAAAAAAATCTGTGAAATAAAACGAAATAACTCTAATTATTTATTTCCATCTCTGACAAAATTGATTAAAATTATATTAATTTTACCACACTCCTCCGCAAATGTTGAAAGAATATTTAGCCAAGTAAACATTAATAAAACAAAGTTGAGAAATCGATTGGAAAAAGATTCGCTTGAAGGAATTCTTTATACAAAAGATTATTTAAAATTAAAAAAATCGAATTGCTTTAATACACCTATTAAACAAGATTTATTAAAAATGTATAATAATAATATATATTTTTAAAATATAATTATTTACTGTAACTTATTTCTAATTTAAATAACTGCCACAACTAGATCAGATCTCAAAATGTTTTTGATTTATTTTTATGAATTTTTATGTGTTTAAAATATGATTTTAAACAAGTTTTTATCAAAATCTTATGTTTTTGTGTTCGTTTTTATAAGCATAATTTAAATTTTAAAGATAAACTATTGTAAACTGAATTATAACGTCTCTTTATTTTGTAAATAAAACTTTATACCACTAAAAAGAATGTTTTTTATTTTGACGATTTTTCGAATTTTTTTGACGATTTTTTTTTGAAAATTTGACGATTTTAAGACCAAAAGACCTGGCAACACCGATACCATAATGGAATACATTTAACACTTTTTAGGGATTTTTACACACCGGCTCGGTGTTAAAATTAAACTAAAACTTTTAACGTATACGTTTTATGTAGGTTTCTACCGTTTTTTACAGTTTCAGCTAATATGAACGCTAATGAGCAATTGACCTGAATAAGTGTTAGGTTTTTAAAAAGAGGCAATTAATGGAAGATATTATGAAAAAATGTGTTTTTTGGTATACATATTTACCAAAATTATGGTAAAAATTTCAGACCCAGCCAATTTTTATGAATTTAACTATGCACTGACAAGGGAAGTCTCCTGATGGGTTCACTCCACGTATTTTTTTGCGGCCCAATCTCCAGTTTAGTGGGACCAAACATTACCCAATTTTTCGTTTTTTCGGCTAATTTTGAATTGCTTCAGAGAAATTTTACACAAATGGGATACCAAATGAAAGAGCTTTTGGAGACGCATTAACTGGTATAACTTAACATGTTCGACATATAGTTCAATTAAGATTATAAATATGTAAATTTATGAATATTTAATTATATCGTGGGGGTGACTGAGCTTTTTTTTAACATATTTGAAAAATGTTATATAAATGGCAGCCCTAACACACTATATACGCAATATTGGTATCAAATGTTTTGTTTTCTTGAGTACATTAAAACTGCGTCCAAAAAAATTTCCATTTCATTAGTTTCAGACAAGTTTACATACAAAACTATTTTAATTTTGGCCCCACCTTTTTTCACTTAAACGTGAGATTCGTACGCTAGAAAAACTAGCGAATTCGGAAAAAGTCATTCTAAATAGATCGAAAACTTAAGTGGTAATAAATATATTTTTCTAAAATGTTACAAATCAGTACACGTACTGACCAAATCAGAACGAAATGTTAAAAATCAGTACAATCAGTACAAATTTTAAAAATCAGTACACGTGATCAAAATTCAGTACATGTACTGATCAAACCAGTACGAATGGTCACCCTAGTTTTGATACGTATAACGGTATGTATCGGTTGAAAACCTTGCTAAAACAAAATCAGCTAAAAACGATTTATCACACAATATATGTTTACTTCTTCCCAGCCTTAAGATTTATTGATTTTATTTGTTTGGATTGTTGTACAATTTTTCAAGCCCATTATTTCTGTATTTAAGAGAATATTTTTTTGTCGCTTGGTGTATGTTGTATAGTTAGTATTTTGTTTTAAAAAGTGTTTAATGTTTTTATATAAATGTATGCGCACAAATATGAAATATGAGCATTTCAAAAGTTCCAACATCAATAAATTTAAATAAAGCTACTTTTACTAATACAGGTATTCCTCGATTTACGTGGTTTCGATATAATTGGGATTTAATAATAGTGAACATTTTTCTGTATAACTCATTTTTTTTACGCGTTTTTAGTATAACGCGATTTAAAAATAGTGACAACCCTCAAATTGAGCGCATTACACAATTTTTTTTAAACATTATCAGCTGTTTGCAAAAAAGAACAGGTTAAATTTAATTTGCAGGGAAACTACCAGAAAATACTTAAAAACTCTTAACAACGGCTTTTATAAGGTTACAACTTAGTTTTGGCTCTTTTTACATAAAAATATTGCTGTTGTGTTATAGTTTTCAATAAAGAATTAAATTACCTTTAATTAAAAAAAAAATTATTTGAAAATGTTATTTATTGTGAAAATATAATCTATATAAATTTGACCATTAAAAAGGACAATTAAAAAGACCATTAGTTGCTACAGTAGTATTTAGAATCTGCTACTAGAAACCTGGCCATGAACTCTGTAGGACGATCGACGATTATCGTCCACTTTACGACCATATTATATACAAATTTTAAATAATGTTAACAATTTTGGTAAAAAACAACAATTTTCTATCGTTTAGCTTAACGTTTTCGTTTGTAAAATCGCTAAAACGATAGTAATTTAGGTCTCGCTTTGATCAAAACGATATCGTTTTTCTTAGAGTCCCCCTTTATACCTGCTGTAACATACAAAATTCCAGGGACCGAAAATGAACGTTATTTTTGAATTTTTAAACAAAATAACCATAAAGAGGAAAATGATGAAGAACTGGTTCAAGTATACCATATTCATCCTTAAGGAGAAGTCTTTCAAAAATGCTCTGCTCTGTTCAAGTATACCATATTCATCCTTGAGGAGAAGTCTTTCAAAAATGCTCTACTATTTAAATTTTGGATTTTTTCCAGCAAATACAAAAGTTGTTTTTGAACTTTTTTTTTGTGCAAAAATAAAAGTTATTTTTTGACTTTAAATTTTTGGAGCAAAAATAAAAGTTTTTTCTTTACTTTTATTTTTTAAAGCTAAAAGAACAGTTATATTTTTGTCTTCATGGGAATTTTTAATTGCCATTAATTTAAAAGCAAGAAGAGCAAAAAGTCGCTTAAAAAATAAAGAAATAACTCTTATTTTTGCTCAACAAAATTAAAATAAAAAAATAACTTTTATTGTTGCTCGAAAATATAAAAGTCACATATAACTTTTTGCATCTGACTTTTATGGTAAAAGAAATAATAATTACTGTCCCTGCAAAATTTTTATGAAATTTAATCTTCAGCCGATTAGCAGCCGCCGCCTACAGTTTTCCCTTCTGGCGGCTACGATTATGCCGCCGCAGTCGACTGCTTTGCCACGACTTTCATCTCTGTAGTGCGATTCCGTAACTTATTACCTACAAAAGTCGGTTGTTACATTGTAAAAATTCGATAACTACCCAGGTAGAAATTTCCAAACGTACAAAAATAATAGTACTGGCAATCCACCATTAGTACAACTAATATTGTAATAGAAAATCACTATTTTGTTTGCAAATCATGTGTTTCACCAGTACCACCCGCTAAATTCTTTGCCAATATTGTTTTTACTAATATGACAACCAATTAGAAGTATTATCTTTCTTCTATATATTATTACACTTAACACATTTAAATATGATGTAAATGATCAAGACGGAACTGTATTGCTGCTTTTTAAATATGTTTTATTATACATATTTCTCAAAACTAATTAAATTTAAGGTACCAAATTTTTTGAACTTCCAACGTTATGCCAACGGTGCAAGTTCGCTTAAACCACTGGCCACCGTTATCAATTGGGTAACAGGAAAATACTGTCAATATTGTTAATCTTACGTTCTGCCAATGCATAGCTGACCGTCGCCGACGCTTTGCCAACACTGTGTCGATAGTATTTTTCTGCCTGGGCATTTTTTTGAAGTTCAAGTTAACGATTTTTGTCATTACTTCATAAAGTTTCAAAGCAAATAAAATTCAAATTAACAACTTTAGTCGGTATCTCTTGTAAAATATTAAAAAAATACAGAACAACATTTTTGGTAATTCAACCGACATTTACGTTAGTTAACGAAATCGATAAAAATCATTAAGAAAGTTAGAGAATCGCTCTACTGATCACGTAGTAATCGGTACAACTTTTTTAAAAAAAAAAATTATCCCTAATGCACATGGAAAATAAGTAAGGGATTAAAACATTACAACAAAATTTATATTTAGTATGTTCGTTGCTAAAACATTTTTGTCTAGTAGTATTATAATAAGGTCATTCACAACGGGGTGTACTAAATGTTGTATGTGTTGTATAGTCGTGAAGAAAATTCTTCTTCTTCTTCATTTCCGCTTAACTCCCTGTGGAAAATTTCTCCAAGATATGATGTCATTCGCTAGTAGTTTTAACTCGTTCCAGCTTCTTCCGCTGTGTTCAATATCTTTGAGCAAGCTTCTTTTCCGTGAACAAAATAGAGATGGTAAAATTTTGTTTTAAAATATACAACAATAGATGATACCATACGATACAACATTTGTTCCTCTGTTAAGTGTATTATGTTCAAATGTGTTCTTGAATTTAAGCAACAGATAGATGCTGGCAGCCCGATTTGTCGCCAATTGAAAATTGTATTTGGGATCAGCTCATTTGTAATAGGGAAATTTATGTTGCATCAATCGATTTGCTGTCGTCAAAATCTTAAAATGCGCTTGCTCACATCGAATCACACAAGTCGATTGGCAACCAATTCGACTGTCAGCACAAATCAGCTTTCTTTGTAAAGAATACATTTGTAAAAATTAAGTTTTTTCGACATAAATATTTTGGATTTTCTACTTTGTATTTGGAAAAGAAAAGCAACAACAAATATATCTATTTGATTGTAATTTCACTCATTTTTTAAGATTTTGTTTTACAATAAATTAACTGGAGATGATTACAAAAAATAATTAAACACATATTAACTAAAATACATACATACCATAGCTACGAATGGGCATACAAACAAAAAATCGTTGCCAAGGAATTCGTAACATTTCAAGTTGAAAAATCTTTTTTCGTCTAACTTATTAAAAAATTAAGTGGAAAAACTAAAAAGTTGGCAGAGTGTCATTAGTTATCGCATAAAGTTTTGCGAAAAAACTTTATTAGTTGAAATGCTTCTAAATTACTTGTCAACAATTTTTTGTGTGTAGGCAATCGTTAATTCATTCATTCATTCGTTCATTCATTCATTCTGTCAGTCAGTCAGCCACTCATTCATACCCACAGTGGGTAGGTACAACTTAAATTAGAAAAATTCAATAGCAACATGATTTAGAACAAATTAGTAAATGCATGATAAAATGGATTTCGTTTTATTACCCGTCGTTAAGTGGAGGATTAAGTGGGTGCTTTTTTGTGTTTTATTTCTCAATCTTATTTACTGTACATATTCTAGGATTTGAGTTTTTAACTTAATTTTCTAATTTAATATTCACCATAAGTACCTATTGTTTTGTTTATGTATTTGTTGAGGTTTACAAAAAGGTTCCAAAATTCTGGGTTTAACAAGTTCTACGTAGTTAACGTTTCAGAATTTGAATTAAAAATGCCGTTAGCTACTTATATTCGATCCTCTTCATCTTCTTCCTCGACTTCTTCGCCATTTTCTTCTACCTCTTCCTTGTAGCCGGGATGTTCGGAGATCGCATAATAGTTGCCATTATAAATGACACCTAATTCGCGCAGCGCATCGCCGCGTATTGTCGCCTTTATCGTCCAGTTGTAACAATCATCCGATTCAGACTCTCTGTCCAATCGTTCCACATCAAGGATTTTTGAATTCAGGCGCTCCAAAATTATGCCGATATCTTTAATGCTAAGATGGCGTTTTTGATCCACTGAAAGTTGATCGATTAGCAGTAAGAACTTTTCCGTCGTTATCTTCTCATCTTCCATAACCGTATTTTCTGTTTCGCTTTCGGAACTGTCACGCTCCGGCGCAATGTCCAGGAACCGTACATGACCCTTTGTCCCCGACGAGCGGCGTTGCATGCTACCGACCATCATAGGATCCACAACCGATGACATGCCCATTGTTGATTGCTGTTGAGGCTGAGGGCTTGTGGTACCATCTTGAATCGGAGAGGTCGCCACGTTTTTGTGTACCGCAATCTTACGACCCTCCTCGTGCAAGGCACAGCAATGGAAGTCGCATTCCGTGGTACTAGGACTGCCCGCCCGACTAGGTGTGTGTGCGTGGTGGGCACACTCGGGTGTGTGGACATGAACCGCGCCAACAGCACTGTCAAAAGAACTCCCTTGTTTCGAGAGCCTTCTACTACTGCCAGGTATAACAACGCCGGGCGGAAGTACCACACCACCGGGATGGTATATACTCGCGGGGCCTTCATCACTTATGACTGTTATTTGTGGACTTGTGTACCGTTGCTGCGACGATTGTGACGATACTGATTTGTTATCCAATGAACTTTGTGCTGAAAGTCCCTTCTTCGATGGTGAGTACTTTTCAGAGGACATAATACTATTGCTACTGCTTGCTCCACTACAGCTCGGCCCACCCAGGCCACCAGTTGCGCCGCCTCCACCACCTTGACGCTGGTCCCAGTGCAGAACCACCGTGACACGACCCTTATTATCCATAATTTTCCAAGATGGCGTCTCATCGTGCAACTCCAATGCATGAATCGTCTCGCAGACGATTTTTGGTATAGCTGATATAGCTAGAACGGATGAAAGAAAGAATACGACAAGTCAATTAGGTAAATATAGTAGTGTATACGACAAAAATATGTCAATGGTCATGAAATCATAAATTAATTTCATAATAATATTTAGACAAATATTTTAGTCATTATTTAGACAAATGTTTGGTAAATTAAAACGAAAGCTTTAAAAACGCACCGGGCGAAATGTTGTGGCTTAGTTTAAATTGACATTGTTTAAAATTCAACCTTTGCTGAATAAATAAAGCAAACAAAACTAATCTAACAAAACCTAATGTTACCATTACTGGGAACGAATTGGGAATCCGGCATTAATACTAATATTTAAACATTACATTTTCTATATTTTTTTCTTTTCATCTGCTCTTAGTGTTTTCTATTTGTAATAGTAACATTTGAATTATGATCTCAAACCTGACAATTAAATGTTGCTTTGAATTTTAACAAATTTTAGACCAAACACACAGACATTTATTCTCAAATGTATTGAAAACTATCTAATTATGAAATGAAAAAATTTCACAACATTTAAAAAAATAATATTTTGCGAACGATAAAAAAATTGTAAAGAAATTTTACTGCAGAAAATAGAAGCCTTCCGTATAACGAATTAATTTTGTTGGCCCCTTGGAGTGTATCTTAATTGGTTTTACATTGTATTTTGTTTTTTAATGTTTTTTCATTAAAAAAAATATAATTTTTGTTTGTTTCTTTACTTTTGGATTTTTTTTAAATACTCGAGTAAAAACGTTCATATAAAATAATATCTTATTAAATATAATATCTTAATTTATATGTCAAATTACCTAGTTTTTGGTGCGACCTTCTCGATTTCGCTCATTTTTGTTTTGGTACGTATTTAAAGCAACTTGCACAGTTTTTTTTCAGCTTTTTGTTCCAAAACGGTTTGGAGTAATCAATTTTTAAAAAAAAACATTAAATATATCAAAACATTACGGTATCATATTAAAATTTTGTTTTACATCAATTCTGAAGTGCTTAATTTTGTAAATTTTTTTTTTTTTTAGTTATTTTTTGTTTGATATTTCAACAAAATCTCATTGCGTTTGTAATTTAACCTAACAAAAATCTATTGAAATTCTAAAAAGATTGTGCCCTGACGATTTCCAAGATAAGACTTAAATCCGGACCAGCCTACAACAAAATACAATTTAAAATTATGTTACGATCGAACTTCAAGTGCTGCCGAAGTGCACAAAACACAAAAAGGGCTGTATGTAGGGGTGTGGTAAAAAAAAAATATATATGTTTATAGAATCGTCTTATATATAATCCTAGGGGGTGACTGGCTCAACTTTTTTTTCTTGTATGTGGACCGACCCACCTTAATGTACACTACACCCAGCATTGGTCGAAAATGGTAAATTTTTAAACTAAAATTTGACTTTGCAAACGAAAATTTGACTTTCACGCATTTTTATTTCGTAGCCTTTAAAAAAAGGTCTATTTTGGTGACAGCATCCTGATTTAGCTTAAGACCATAATATGTATGATCAATCTCTAATTATATAAAATGGCGTGACTGAGTGATTCAACATCGCCCAGCCAAGACCTCTGCACCTAGGAACTTGAAATTTGGTACATTTGTTCCTCCTCCGACTTAGACTCCACTAAGAAGCGATTTTTTGATATTCCAACGGACAAGACCAAAAAATGGAAAAACTAATCCTTTTTCGGAAACTAATATACATATTTCCAAAGAAAAGTAACTTTTTCCAAAAAAAAAAATACCGAAAACGAAGTACCAAGAAAAGTACCTTCTTCAAAAAAAGGCCAAAAATGCATTGGAAAGAAGTACATTTTCCAAGAGAAAAAGTACCAAAAACGTGCATTTTCAAAAAAGAAGTACCAAAAAATGTTCACTTTTATCAAAAAAAAAGTACCAAAACTATTGGCAAAAAAGTACCAAAAAAATTTAATTTTCTGAAAAAGTACCAATTTCAAAAATGTCCCTTTCCAAAAAAAAAAGTACCGAAATTTTTAAAAAAATAATTTCCGAAAAAACTCCCTTTTCCAAAAAAAGTACAAAAAAAAATGTACCCTTTTCAGAAAAAAGTACATTATCCAAGAAAAAAAGTACCGAAAAAGTTCATTTTCAAAAAAAAGTACCAAAAAACTTTCCTTTTTACCAAAAAAAAAGTACCAAAACTATTGGCAAAATGGTACTTTTCTAAAAAAGTACCAATTTCAAAAATGTCCCTTTCCAAAAAAAAGTACCGAAATTTAACAAAAAAAAAAATTACAGAAAAATGTCCTTATTCAAAAAAAAAAAGTAAATCTTTTACCCTTTTCAGAAAAAAGTACGAAAAACTATTGTAAAAAAAGTAAAAAAAAGTTTTCTTTTTCTGAAAAAACAGTAGCTTTTCCAAAAAAAGTACCAAAAAAGCTTCTTTTTCCAAAAAAAAAAGAGGTACCAAAAAATCAAAAAAATTGAATTTTTCTAAAAAAAGTACCAAATTTAAAAAAGTACCAAAAAATATTGGAAAAAAAGTACAACAAAAATTAATTTTTCTAAAAAAAGTACTAATGTCAAAAAAGTACCTTTTCCAAAAAAATATCTTTTCCAAAAAAAAAGTATTTTTTTCAAAAAGTAGTTTTTCGAAAAAAGTACTTTTTCCAAAAAAAGCACAAAAAATGTATTTTTCTAAAAAGGTAACAATTTCAAATATGTACTCTTTCCAAAAAAATTAGATTTTCTACAAAAAATTTTTATTTTTCAAAACAAAATGTACCAAAAAAATTACCTTTTCCAAAAAAAAACGACCAATAAAGATTAATTTTCAAAAATGTACTTCTTCCCAAAAAAAAACACCTTTTCCTAAAAAAGGAACCATTTCCAAGCAAAAAAGAAAAGTAATAAATTTTTCGAAAAAAAATACCAATCAAAAAGTAAATTTTTCATAAAAAGAACACCTTTACCAAAAACAGTACTTTTTCCTAAAAAATTTCCATTTCCCACTTAAAGTATCTTCCACAAAAAAAAGTATCTTCCAAAAAAAGTACAAACAAAATTTAATTTTTCTAAAAAAGTACCAATTTCAAAACAGTACCAAAAAAAGTACATTTTCCAAAAAACTTCCATTTTTCAAAAAAAAAAATTAGCGAAAATTTTTTAGCTTTTCCAAAAAAAAAAATACTAAAAAATTAACTTTTTCTAAAAAAGTACCAACTTCAAAAAAATACTTAAAAGAATTGAAAAAGCACATTTTCCAAGAGAAAAAGTACCAAAACCGCTCATTTTCAAAAAAAAAAAATACCAAAAAATTTTAATTTTTAGCAAAAAAAAGCAGCAAAACTATTGGCAAAAAAGCATCAAAAATGTCACGTTCCAAAAAAAATGTACCGAAATTTTCAAAAAGTCCCTTTTCCAAAAATATGTACCCTTCCTAGAGAAAAAGTACATTTTTAAAAAAAAGTATCAATAAATTTTCCTTTTTACCAAAAAAAAAGTACTAAAACTATTGGCAAAAAAGTACCAAACAAATTAAACTTTCTAAAAAAGTACCAAACTAAAAAAAATTACCGAAATTAGTTCCTATTCCCAAACAAAGTACCAAAAAATGTACCCTTTTCAGAAAAAAGTACCAAAAACCATTGTAAAAAGTACTAAAATAATTTTCTTTTTCTAAAAAAGTACCAATTTCAAAATAGTACTTTCTCCCTAAATAAGTACCTTTTTCCAATAAATAAGTATATTTTCCAAAAAAAGTACCTTTTCCAAAAAAAGTAACGAAAAAGTTCCCTTTTCAAAAAAAAAAACTACCAAAAATTTAACTTTTTACCAAAAAAAAAAGTACCAAAAACATTTTATTTTTCTACAAAAGTACCAATTTCAAAACAGTAGACTTTCCAAAAAAAAAACTACCAAAAAAGTTTCTTTTTCCAAAAAAAAGAGGTACCAAAAATGTACCTTGTTCAACCAAATTAAATTTTTTTAAAGTACCAAATTTAAAAAGGTACCAACAAGTATTGGAAAAGAGTACAAAAAAAATTCTATTTCTAAAAAAAGTACTAATGTCAAAAAAGTACTTTTTCGAAAAAAAATATATTTTCCAAAAAAAGTAACGAAAAAGTTTCCCTTTCAAAAAAAAAGAACTAACAAAAAGGTATTCTTTCAAAAAAAGTACTTTTTCAAAAAAAAATAAATTTTTCTAAAAAAAAGTACCAATTTCAAATATGTAATCTTTCCAAAAAAAAAAATACCTGTTCAAAAAAAATTTCCATTTTCCAAACAAAAAGTACCAAAAAAATTTAATTTTTCTAAAAATTTAGCAATTTTAAAAAGTACTTTCTGTATCTTCCAAAATAAGTATCTTTTCCAAAAAAATACCGAAAAAGTACCTTTCCCAAGAAAAACTGCCAACAAAATTTAATTTCAAATTTTTTCTACAAAAGTACAAATTTCAAAACAGTAACTTTTCCAAAAAAAGTACCAAAAAAGTTTCTTTTTCCAAAAAAAAAAGAGGTAACAGAAAGAAAAAAAAATTACAAAAAAAATTTAATTTTTCTAAAAAAGTACCAAATTTAAAGAAGTACCGAAAAGTATTGGAAAAAAGTACAAAAAAATAATTTTTTTCTTAAAAAGTACTAATGTCTTTTCAAAAAAAAGTATTTTTTCAAAAAAGTACTTTTTTCAAAAAACGAAAAAAGTACAAAATAAAATAAATTTTTCTAAAAAAGTAACAATTTCAAATATGTACTCTTTCCAAAAAAAACTATATTTTCCAAACAAAATTTTTTATATGTATTTATAAAAATATTCAAATGGAGAGGGCTAAAAAGTGGAAAAAGTCTTCAGTTTTTGCAAAAAAGGTAACGGCATTTTTAAAAAATGTAACCGTTACTTTTATTTTTAAAGTAACGGTTTTTTCAAAAAGTAACTGTTTTTATTTTATAAGGGTTTATTTATTTTATAAATAACGATAAAGGGTTTAAAAAAGTAACTGTTGTTTCAAAACAAGCGGTTTTCAATAAATATAATGATTTTTTTTTAAAGTAACTGTACTTTTCAAAAAAAAAATGACGGGTTTAAAAAAGTGACTGGTTTTTAAAACAAAAAGCAGCGGGTTTTTTCAAAAAATAAAGTTTTTTATTTAAAGAAGTAGTTTTTTCCAAAGTAGTTTTTTATAAGTAAAGGTACTTTTCAAAAAAATAACGGGTTTAAAAAACAGTTTTTTTCCCAATATAGAACTTTTTTTAAAAAAATGTAACTGTATTTTTCATCTGTCTATATATAAAAGAGTAGTGTGAGATACTGACTGACTCAACATCGCCCAGCACCTGGTCCTAGAAACCTGGGAAGGAAACCTCCACTAAGACTGGATTTTTTGATATTCCATTAGAGATAGCAAAAAAGTGGGAAAAGCCCTTCTTTTTTCTCACTGGATCAACATCAGCTTTGAACACTGAGCCAAATAACCGAAAATTTAATATACAGTGTCCTCCTGGAAAGACTGAATTTTTTGATATTCCAACGGAGAAGCACTAAATGATAAAGTTGACCCAGTTAATTTAAA
Source organism: Delia radicum (assembly GCA_021234595.1). NCBI lineage: Eukaryota > Metazoa > Arthropoda > Insecta > Diptera > Anthomyiidae > Delia > Delia radicum. Next base: position 67,018,358 of record CM037855.1, read on the forward strand.
AATCACAGGTGTAGAAAACGGTTGTTATTCAAAGTGAAAATAGTGAAGAAAAAGAGAAAATAAAAAATGCAATAGAAAATAAATTAACTGAAGGATATGAAATTAAGGTGCCCAACCCAATTGAATTAAGAGTTAAAGTAACGGATATGACTTTTAAACATGAAGAGGAAGAATTAATTGAGAAAATAAAAAAGCAGAACCCAAGTATTTCTAATGCAGAATTCAAAATAATAGAAAAATACGAAATTAAAAGAAATAATAAAACAATATATAACGTAAAAATGGCAGTCGATAACGAAACATATACAAAAATGATAGAAGCAAGAAAAGTAAATATTGGATGGGAAAGATGCAGAGTGTTTGATGGAACAGATGTGACGCAGTGCCTTAAATGCAGAGGATATAACCATATCGCAAAAGAATGTAAAAATCAAGAAGTATGCTTAAGATGTCATGGACAACACAAAACAAAAGAATGCAAAAATATTGAACAGATAATGAAATGTATTAATTGCGGAAAAATGAACAATAAACTTAATATGGATTTAGATGAAAATCATTTTACAAATAGTAGAGAATGTCCCGTATATCAAAATAAATTGAATTTAAAAATGAGAAGAATTGGCTTATCAGTTTAACAATAAAAGAATATACGTGCTCTATACACAAATGTGCAAGGGTTAATAAATAATTATAATCAAGTGGAAGTCATTGCGTCAACAGAAAACCCAGATTTGTTTATTCTTTCGGAAACACATATTACAAAAGACGTCGAAGAAACTGAAATAATATTAGAAGGGTATGATCATATTGTGTCGCTATCAACATCTACAAGAACTGGAGGAGTCGTTATTTATTTTAAAAAGACATGGAGATTTACTAAAATTATTGAAAAAATAGATGGTGTTAAATACTGGATTTTAGTATGTAAAGCCACATGTCAAGACAATCAAATGATAATTGCAGCAGTATACAGATCGCCTAGTTATGGAGAGTCGGAGTTTTGTAAAATTTTTGAAGAATTGCTTAAAGAAATCTGTGATAATAACTGTGATATTTTAATAACAGGAGATTTTAATATTGACTGGTCTAAAAATTCAACATATAAAAATCAAATGGAATGCATACTAAATGATAATGGTCTTAGGCAATTAGTTAGTGAATATACAAGAATAGCAAACAGTTCCAGTACCATAATTGACTTTGTAATAACAAATAAATATAATATATCGGTAAACAACAGTACTACAAATAAAATAGCTGATCATGAGATGATAAATATTTTAATTAAGAGTGAAAATAATGATCATACCAACATAGACAATAAAGAATTGGACATTTTTAAATACAACAAAGAAACATTTAACACAGAGTTAAGTAAAAATATGATATATGATGATGATAAAAACATTAATGAAAATGTAATTTATTTGACAATTGTTTAAAAGAGACTATACAAAAATTTACTAATAAGAAAATAATACAAGGTGGCGCAAAAATAACCTTCCGATGTTTTTTGGCTGTAATTTAAAAAAAAAAATGAAAAACTTTGATTCTTCTTGTGGATTATTTTTATTTGGTATTTTAATTTTTTTTACATCATGTCGAGAATATGATGTCATGTAAATGGCCGCCGCCACAGTTGATTGTCATTTGAGCCCTTTTTATGGCATTTTCCATCACTTTGGCCAAAACTTCCGGCGATAGGTCCTCACATTCTTGACGGATATTTTATTTAAGAGCTGCAAGAGTCTGAGGCTTGTTGACATAAACCCGCGACTTCAAAAAGCCCCACAAAAAGAAGTCTGGAGCGGTCAAATCAAGCGATCTTGCTGGCCAGTGCAAATCGCCAAAACCGGAGATTAGGCGCAAGGGAAATGCATCCTTCAGCATATCGGTTGTGGCACGTGCAGTGTGTGCCGTTGCACCGTCCTGTTGGAACCACATGTTTTCCAATCCCAATTCATCAAGTTGCGGCAAAAAGAACTCGTTGATCATTGCTCTGTAGCGCTCACCATTCACAGTAACCGTTTGGCCCGCGACGTCTTCGAAGAAAAAAGGTCCGATGACTCCTCCAGCGAAAACAGCACACCATACAGTGACTTTGAGCGGGTGTAATGGCTCTTCGTGGGTTACACGCGGATTTTCAGTGCCCCAGAAGCGTAAATTTTGCTTATTTACGTACCCCGCTATTATTGGTCAAATAAATAGTCACCAATATTCCGCGTTCTGGAGCAGTGTAGCGTAACATTGTTTATTAACGTGTATTTCGCATGTGTTTACTACACACATGTCAAAACAGAACTGACATTAGGGGCCAATCGCAAAATTTATAGCATTTTCTGATAGGAGGATTACTTTTGCGCCACCTTGTACAAGAAAAAAACAATGTAAATCGGTGGTTTAATAATGAATTGCGTTTAATAAAGAAAGATAAAATAATAAAATATCAAACAGCAAAATTGAAAAACACGAATCAGGCATGGACCAATTATAAAACAATAAGAAATTTATATAAAGTAAAAATCGAAAACAAAAAAAATAAATACATTAATAATAAAGTTAACAATGCAGGTGATCAAAAACAAATGTGGAGAGAGATCAAGGATCTAGTAATTAAAAAAAACCATAACGTGATAAAAACTGTGATATTTAACCAAGTAGAATATAAGGATAATATAGAAATCGCTAGTCAATTCAATAATTATTTTGTAGATAGTATTAAATTAATAATATATTTAAATTCCGTGCAATAAACATTTTAGAACTTAAAAATATAATTATACAAATGAAAAATAAAACAGACTGTGATAAAATTTCCAATAGAATAATTATTGATAACTGGAACGTAACAGGAGAAACAATATTAAAAATTATCAATAAATCATTAGAGACAGGTGTATTTCCTGAAAACTGGAAAGAAACTACAATAACACCAATTGAAAAAGTACCAAAAACAAATAAATGCGAAGAATACCGGCCAATAAATACATTAAAAACCTGTGAAAAAATTTTGGAAAAAGTTGTGAAAGAACAATTAGAAAAATATATTGAGAATAATATTATATTGTCAAAGTATAAATCAGGATTTCGTAAAAAATACTCATGTGATAAATAAATGGAAAAATATAGAAAAAACTAAAAAAGTGATGGCAATATTTCTAGATTTTAAACGAGCATTTGAAACAATCGACAGACAAATAATGGTGAAAAAACTATATATGTATAGAATACAAGGTACAGAATTAAATTGGTTTGAATCATATTTGAACAATAGAACACAAATAACAAAAGTTAATAATGTTATATCAAATAAAATTGAAAATGATTTCGGAGTACCACAAGGTTCAATTTTGGGAGCTCTTTTATTTATTATATATATAAACGATATGCCAAAGGTATTAGACAAAAGTGAAATGGTGCTATACGCAGATATACACGGAAGGAGACGATGATGAAAGTTGTAGAGAAAATATGACATCAATAAAATCAATACTTGGTTAAAAATGAATAAATTAAAACTAAACGAAAATAAAACAAAAATAATTGAAATAAACATGAGTTCTGAAGCAATATTTAAAATTAATGATAAAATAATAGAAAAGGTTGAATATATAAAATATCTCGGATTTATAATAGATAAAGAATTAAAATTTAAAGAACATATAGACTATACATGTAAAAAAATCGGCAAAAAAATCGGATTTTTTAAAAGAATAAGAAATAAAATATCAAAAACAACTGCAATAAATATCTATAACACTATAATTAAACCACATTTTGAATATGGATCGACGATAATATATATGTACGTGCTGTAATGATAGTCAGGTAGAAAGAATGCAAAAACTACAAAACAAAGCAATGAGGGTTATACTTAAACGCAATCGATATGCACACATTAATGAAATGGTTGGAGACTTAAAATGGATGAATATTAATCAACGGCTAAAATTCAACACTTTAAACTTTATTAAAAAAATGAAACAAGGTGATGCCCCAGAATATCTATGCGATCAAATTAAATATGTTGGAGAAGTACAACCGTATGGGTTAAGAAATACTGAAGATTTTCGAATCCAAAGAGTCACGACAACACACATGCAAAGATCTCTTTTTTACAAGGGTTTTAAACTATTTAATAAACTACCAAATAATATGAAACTTGAAAGAAATTACAATGTATTTAGAAAAAAATGTGCAAATTGTATAAAATACAATTTATTTTTATAGACCTTACATCATATGTAATTATAATTTATGTATTATTTTTGAATATTAAAAGTAGTTTTAATACTAATAAATCAAAAAAAAATAAAAAAAAAAAAGATGTCCTTAAGAACATTTGTGGATACTCCGAAGAAACGAATATTTTGTCCGTTTTATAAAAAAGAATATTTTTTGAAAAAATTCCGAGGCTCCTGGTCCTAACCATGGTCCAATTTTGGATATGCATGTCATTATCACCGGCGCACAGTGGGATAAATCACAAAATTTGTGGAAATAATTCGGCCATTTGTTAACTTGTGGTCCGATTGCAATGAAATTTGGAACATGCCTAAAAGACATAAAGTGGAGTTTAAGTTTTGACTTTGAACCTTCCAGACCCTTTGGGGGCGGCAAAATGGCTGCCCAAAGTTGGGTACTTTTTTCATAAAAAATTTTGAGTGTTTGCCATTTTTTTGTTTCTCATCCGATTTTCAGAAAATTAACATATTAGTAATCTTCTTGTAGAGATGAACAAAAAACATGCTTACATGTGTGGGTTACCTCCAACAGTTTCCGAGATATTCCTATTTGAAAATGTGAAATTCCAAATTTTGTCCCACTCAGGTCCAAAGTTCTTCGAATATCGGGAGAAAATTGGGACCAATTTTCGTTTTAAAACAACGGTTATTTAGCCAATAAAATTCTTGATTGAATAAAATTAGTTCAATATCATGTTTCAGTCAAAAATTACATTAGTTTAAAGTAGAAATGAAGGTAAAAATTTCAGTTTTTGCTTAAATTAAAATTTTCACTATTCAATAAAATATTTATTAATAGACATAATCCAATGATTTTTTGGATTTAACTAGACTTTAAGGTCAACAAATCGAAACAAATGTCAAAATTTATGATTTTCTGAAAACAATTCCACAATTCCTAAAAATAAAATTTCCAAAAATTGGATTTTTTTCGTTTTTTGCTGCCATGTCGTCATTTAAAGCGGGGATTGGAAATGACTTCCACACTACATTAGGTATCTGTTGGAGTATCTAAAACCGGTTTCCACTACCGAATTGGAGGCGTGCACAAATTTTAACTGTGAGTTAAAGTTGATATTTACCTCAAAAATATGGCAACTTTGGAAGCGGATGGAGGGAAAAGTATTTACAAATCAAAATTTTTTTTAAAACAACTCGCATTTATATAAAAAGAGCTTCCAGAAAATTATACATACTTTATATGTTCAGAAGAAAAATATTTGTCTGGAACGATAAGAAGTTTGGTGCTTTTTGGGGAAAATATCGCCAAAATTTACTTTTTTTTTTTAATTTCTACTTTAAACTAATGTAATTTTTGACTGAAACAATATATTGAACTAATTTTCTTTTTATTCAATCAAGAATTTTATTGGCTAAATAAGCCAATTTTCTCCCGATATTCGAAAAACTTTGGACCTGAGTCGGACAAAATTTGTAATTTTACATTTTCAATTCCGAATATCTCGGAAACTATTGGAGGTAACCCACACATGTAAGCATGTTTTTTGTTCATCTTTACAAGAGGATTACTAATATGTTAATTTTTTGAAAATCGGATGAGAAACAAAAAAATGGCAAACACTCAAAATTTTTTATGAAAAAAGTACCCAACTTTGGGCAGCCATTTTGTCGCCCCCAAAGGGTATGGAAGGTTCAAAATCAAAACTTGAACTCCACTTTATGTCTTTTAGGCATGTTCCAAATTTCATTGCAATCGGACCACAAGTTAACAAATGGCCGAATTATTTCCACAAATTTTGTGATTTATCCCACTGTGCAGCGTAACACGTAAAATAATTACAGAGACTCTAAAAAAGTGCTACAAAAACGTATTCTTTATTTGTTATACATAAAAAGCATAATGAAATAATTCAGTGTCAATTAGCTATCGTTTGGAAATAGCATGATTTTTAAACCCTCCATCCCATAGTGCAGGAGGGTATATATCACTTTGTCAAATGTTTGTAATTCTTTTAAAAAAAATCTGGGACCCCATAAACTATATATATTCTTGATCAGCATGAATAGAGAAGTCGATATAGCCATGTCCGTCTGTCCGTCTGTCTGTGTTAATACAAAATACTCCGCTAATACAGAAGAGGTGTTGCTAATTTTCAGTCAAATTGTTTGTTGATATCATGAGCAGTTTGCTAGTGAAAATGATCAAAATCGGTTAACGCGTTCAAAAGTTATGAGTGAAAATGTGGGAATACCTCTTAAAATTTTGAATCAAATTTTAAAATATTCTATTTATTTCATCATACATACGTACATTCAATGCTTATACACAAGAATATACGCAATCAGGGATGGCAGTCAATATCGCTAAATTACTGTAACCGATTCAAACCCCTTCCAACTGACCATCGTTAACCCAAAAATACCGTTACCGAAATAATTGAAATACCGTTATCCGTAAAATACCGTTACCGATATAAATAAAATATCAATATCTTAAAATACCGTTACCGAAATAATTGAAACACCGTTATCCGTAAAATACCGTTACCGATATAATTAAAATTTCAATACCATAAAAATACCGTTACCGAAATAATCTACCAAGATCTGAAAAAACTTCTTTAAATATATATATTTTCCCAAAGTATGATCAGAAGCAAGAAAGTAATCAAAACTCGGGCATAATGGGGCTAAAAATTGTGGTGTGTATTAACATTACCTGAATATCTAAAATAACGTTACCCTTAAAATGCCGTTACCAAAATAACTGAAAAATCTTTTCCTAAAATAAAGTTACCGAAATAACTAAAATGTAACGTTATTTTATATCTAAAATACCGCTAGCGAAATAAATAAAATACCGTTAACGCTAAAAGCCCGCAACCGAAATAACTTAAATATAGTTACACCTAAAATAACGTTACCGAAATAAAAGGAAATAGCATTCACGAAGCCAATAACTACATAGAATCGGTTACCATCCGTGGTCATAATCAACACGTACAATAACAAAAAAACCCACAAAATATTGTTGTTGTTTTTTTGTTTTGTAATACAGTGTGGCTGATAAATGCCACTACAAAACAAATACGTAATAACTTTTTTTCTGAGTTATTATTCGGTTCCATTTTTTTTGTTTTTTTGTTTCATTGCTTCGTCTTTCAATTTAAGGAAAATGAACGATCGGCGTAATCTAACTAAAATTTATTGCTTTTCAAATGAAAGAATAAAAAAATATTTATATGTATTGAAAAAAAGTTATTTGATTTTCTTAATGTAAAAATATTTATCAGCCACCCTGTATCTATGTAGGTTTTATAACTGGTATGTATGTTTAGTAGCAATCGCATGCAGTGTTGCCAGGTTTGACGATTTATCGTCATTTTGACTATATTTAATACCCAAAATAACTAAATGATGATTTTATGGGTTTTGCTGCCAACAAAATTACGAATTTTTGCCAAAAGTTTAATATATCAGCAAAACATATTTATTTGTCACTGGATCAATTTTTCGATTTATATTATTTGAAAAAATACCAGTTTCTTTAATTTTCTCTGTCTCGAAAACACTCTAAACACATAAACTATTTTCTTTTTTAATTTTTTGACAAACTTAATTTTATTACACTTTTTGTTTGATTTATGTGATGTATAGTATAAACATATGTGTCGTAATGTAAATGGGTATTTAATAATTATTTCATTATGTATGTCTCCGCAAGCGTGTTTGTAAAAATAATTTTCCATCCCATAGTGCGGAGGGTATACACACTTTGTAAAAGTAGTTGTAGTTCTTTTTAAAAAAAATCTGGGAAAAACCCACAAAATATTGTTGTTGTTTTTTTGTTTTGTTTTGTAATACAGGGTGGCTGATAAATGCCACTACAAAAGAAAACGTAATAACTTTTTATCTGAGTTATTAATCGGTTCGATTTATTTTTTTTTTTTGGTTTCATTGATTCGTCTTTCAATTTAAGGAAATGAACGAATGGGGTAATGAAACTAACATTTTGATTGTGCGCCACTACAATGCTTTGGGGGCTGGCATTTCCGCATAAACAAACTTAACGGGCACATTAGGCGGCACTCCTCCGAGCAGATTGGGCTCGTAAATTATTTTGTCAATCGTGGAACAATCATTAGGACGCCTTTTAATCAAAATTTCTCAGTTCGAATGTAAGAAACAATTGTTGCCATAGTTGCTGCAATACAAGTCAATTCTAGAGTTTCGACATTGAATATTTTTGCTCATATATTTATCACCAGACAGTCAATACGGACAGTTCTGCTTAAGGATTTTCATTTCTCTCCTTTAAAAAAATCAAACAACAAGCAATTGAACGCAGTACACTTGCCCCTTTGCTTGGAATTTTCTCTGTAATTTGCACGGAATTTCGCTTGCATTTGATGTCATCAGGCGTGTTAGTCATTTTAAATAAATTGTTTCTTAAAAGCCATTAAAAATACTTATTAAAAATGTATGGCTTTTCAAATGTAAAAACAAAGAAATAAAAATAAAAAAGTTATTTAAATTTCTTATTGTAACAATATGCATCAGAGACCCTGTATGTATGTATGTATGTATGTATGTATGAAGGTTTTTATAACTGGTATGTATGCAGGCACGTAGCTAGGGGGGGGCTTGGGGGCTAGAGCCCCCCCCCCCCCGCGAAATGATTTGACAAATTTAAAAACTTAATACAATTCGTTAGAAAGTAACAATGTTATTGATAAATTTAATATGAAAATAATTATTTTTGACTTGGATCAAATAGGAAATAGTTTTATATGATTCGAATCTTAAAATTTCGTTAGAAAACATCACCTGCAAATGCGCGGCTATTATTGTTAGAGTTGATTTTCGACAAAAAGCAATAAATAAAATCTTTTCATAAGAGATTTCGAAGTCTTTGACTTAAAATATAATCAAAAAATTGTTTGAGACAATGCAAACTAAACAGAAAAAACTAAAATTGAGTTTTAATTAAAATATTTGTTGATTCAGCAAAAGTTTAACTAAATTCGGTCGTGTTGATGCAATTGTAGTAACAACTAAAATAATTTGTATCTATTTAATTAATATTATTTTCAATTACATTTAGTTTTTTTTTTTTAATTTATAACGAGCTTTCAACCTCCGTATATTTACAAAAATAAAGCAAATCAAACATATTAGCTAGGTTGATACTAGTATTTCGATCTGGCTAAAGATCTCATCAGAACCCGAAGTTTTAGAAAAGCTAGAGCCTATATAATAGGCAGAACTTTAACAAAAAACCTATTAATAATCAATTTTGCTCCATTCTTGTCTTCTTAGTAATCAACCACGTGGTTAGGTCTTTTCCTAACAAGCATCATGACGTTACTAAACTTTGAAGACCAAAAATGTTCTATTTATATAAAAAAATTTTAGTTTGTACTCTGGCTCAAGTAATATTTTTTACAGTTATATTAGTTTTTTGTTTTTATATACATCGAGATTATTTTTATGTTATTTTTAATTTATAAGGAGCTTTCAACCTCCGTATATTTACAAAAATAAAGCAAATCAAACATATTAGCTAGGTTGATACTAGTATTTCGATCTGGCTAAAGATCTCATCAGAACCCGAAGTTTTAGAAAAGCTAGAGCCTATATAATAGGCAGAACTTTAACAAAAAACCTATTAATAATCAATTTTGCTCCATTCTTGTCTTCTTAGTAATCAACCACGTGGTTAGGTCTTTTCCTAACAAGCATCATGACGTTACTAAACTTTGAAGACCAAAAATGTTCTATTTATATAAAAAAATTTTAGTTTGTACTCTGGCTCAAGTAATATTTTTTACAGTTATATTAGTTTTTTGTTTTTATATACATCGATATTATTTTTATGTTATTTTTAATTTATAACGAGCTTTCAACCTCCGTATATTTACAAAAATAAAGCAAATCAAACATATTAGCTAGGTTGATACTAGTATTTCGATCTGGCTAAAGATCTCATCAGAACCCGAAGTTTTAGAAAAGCTAGAGCCTATATAATAGGCAGAACTTTAACAAAAAACCTATTAATAATCAATTTTGCTCCATTCTTGTCTTCTTAGTAATCAACCACGTGGTTAGGTCTTTTCCTAACAAGCATCATGACGTTACTGAACTTTGAAGACCAAAAATGTTCTATTTATATAAAAAAATTTTAGTTTGTACTCTGGCTCAAGTAATATTTTTTACAGTTATATTAGTTTTTTGTTTTTATATACATCGATATTATTTTTATGTTATTTTTAATTTATAACGAGCTTTCAACCTCCGTATATTTACAAAATAAAGCAAATCAAACATATTAGCTAGGTTGATACTAGTATTTCGATCTGGCTAAAGATCTCATCAGAACCCGAAGTTTTAGAAAAGCTAGAGCCTATATAATAGGCAGAATTTTAACAAAAAACCTATTAATAATCAATTTTGCTCCATTCTTGTCTTCTTAGTAATCAACCACGTGGTTAGGTCTTTTCCTAACAAGCATCATGACGTTACTAAACTTTGAAGACCAAAAATGTTCTATTTATATAAAAAAATTTTAGTTTGTACTCTGGCTCAAGTAATATTTTTTACAGTTATATTAGTTTTTTGTTTTTATATACATCGAGATTATTTTTATGTTATTTTTAATTTATAACGAGCTTTCAACCTCCGTATATTTACAAAAATAAAGCAAATCAAACATATTAGCAAGGTTGATACTAGTATTTCGATCTGGCTAAAGATCTCATCAGAACCCGAAGTTTTAGAAAAGCTAGAGCCTACATATATAATAGGCAGAACTTTAACAAAAAACCTATTAATAATCAATTTTGCTCCATTCTTGTCTTCTTAGTAATCAACCACGTGGTTAGGTCTTTTCCTAACAAGCATCATGACGTTACTAAACTTTGAAGACCAAAAATGTTCTATTTATATAAAAAAATTTTAGTTTGTACTCTGGCTCAAGTAATATTTTTTACAGTTATATTAGTTTTTTGTTTTTATATACATCGAGATTATTTTTATGTTATTTTCAATTTATAACGAGCTTTCAACCTCCGTATATTTACAAAATAAAGCAAATCAAACATATTAGCTAGGTTGATACTAGTATTTCGATCTGGCTAAAGATCTCATCAGAACCCGAGGTTTTAGAAAAGCTAGAGCCTATATAATAGGCAGAACTTTAACAAAAAACCTATTAATAAAGTTTTATTCACATCTATTAAAAATTTAATTGAATATTGTTTACTATTGGGAAAAATTAGACCATTTGAAAAATCGCAAAATTTGAAAAAAAAATTGCCAAAACAATCCTCAAAATTGCAGAAATTTAAAAAACTGTCAAAATAAACGCCAAAATTCAAAAAAAAAATTTAAAAAAAATGACCAAAATTAAAGAAACGCGAATTTTCAACTTTAAAACGATTTTTTTAATTTTGGCGACTTTTTAAAATTTTTGCACGGTTTTTTGTTTAACAAAAAACAAATGATCTTGAACTCGAATAATCTTGCTCACATCATAATGTATGATAAAAGATCGAAAAATAAACTTTTGGTTTTAATTTTTAAAATTTAAAAGTAAAACATTTTTGCATTTGTTTCAATGTTGTTCAACGTTATAAAAACTGATAATTTTTTTATACCAAATTCATTTTCAATTAAACAGTTAATTGAAAGTAAGTTTGAAATCGAACAAAAGTTTAATTGAATTTTTTTTTTTGACAATGATTTTTTCTGTGTATTTTGACATAATCTTTTAAAATGGAGCTACCACTAAGACTCAAAAGTTTTCCGCATAATCCTTTTTTATTTAATTAAACTAAAAATTAATATTTAGCTAAAAATTTAACGTAATTAGACAATAACGATACATATCCAACTTAAAGTACAGAAACATTTTCAAATTTGTGATCAAACAGATTAAAGCGTTGTTTCGCAATATAGACATCAAAATTCGCAAAATAATGAACACAATAAGTAATAAATGAAAAAATGCATTTTAAGGAAATGCACTTTATGCGGGAGGTTTTTGTTTCAAAATGAAATCAGAAAGCTATTTCTATTATTAATACATGATTGCCCATTACGTGTAGGTAAAAATTTAGCAAAAATTTAGCAAACAAAAGAAAAAGCTGTTACTTTAGTGTGCAAAAAAAAAAATATATAATCAAAAAAAAAAAATTGAAAAGCCCAGGTCCCCCCCCCCCCACCCCCCCGAAACAAATTCCTAGCTACGTGCCTGTATGTATGTATGCATTAGAAGCAATCACATGCAGTGTTGCCAGGTTTGACGATTTATAGTCATTTTGACGATATTTAATACCCAAAATAACTAAATGACTAATGGACGATTTTTGCTTCCAAAAAATTTACGAATTTTTGACAAAAGTTTAATATGTCAGCAAAACATGTTAATTTGTCACCGGATCAATTTTTTAATTTATATAATTTGAAAAAATACCAGTTTCTTTAATTTTTTGTGACACGAAAACACTCTAAACACACACAGTATTTTCTTTTTTAATTTTTTGACAAACTTAATATTATCACACTTTCCGTTTGACTTATGTGATGTATAGTATAAACACGTGTGTTGTAATGTAAACGGGTATTTAATAATTATTTCATTATGTATGTCTCAGCAAGCGCATTTTTTTTAAATCTTTTTTTTTAATTCGCGTATGCTTTTTAAACCCTAAATTCACTAAAACTAATTCACTAAAACACTAATTTCCCTCTGAAATTCAATAAAAATAAAATTGCAAAATGGATCTTTGTTATAAAGAATTCATTTTATTTAAATTGTTTGTCTCGTCAACAAGACTCCGTACAAATGATGTCTGATATAACGGACTTCTTATATCCACAGATTTCATAAATACTTCAATTTGCATTTCCCTTTAGTTCTGTCCAATTCAACTGAATATATGTAACTGAAACGATTGCCACTTAAACTATGTTAATGTAGTATTTACAAAACAGTTCAAAAGTTTCTACGTAATACCTTCTTGGACCCCTAAATGCTTTTTTAAAAGTCCATGTGAAAAAAGCATAACTTTGCTTAAAATGTAATATTAAATTCCTGTCAGTGCATGCAAACGATTTCTCAACTCTTTCCACAGTTTTTATCAATTCTGTAAATTGTCACTACTGATTTTAAAACCAACTATTAATTCAAAAAAAAAAAAATTGCTTCATTGAGAACAAACCTGCAGAATAACTTTGAACAATAATTTGTGTTTCAGTGAAACATAAGATGAAAAACATTTAAAGTTTTTATTAATAATATTAAAATATAATATTCCTAGCATGTTTAGATCAAATCGGTATGTTTTCCGCTAAAATTAAAGTGTTTTTGTATTTAATACAATTCATTTTCCTTACATTGCTAAAAGCCTATTTTGTGGCTTTTTTCTACTAAAATCACGGGTTTTGTTTTATAGAAAAATAATTATTTCAGTGCTACATTATATGTAAATATTTCATGTACGGATAATATTATTTTCTACAAATATTGGCTACTTTGAGACATCGATTTGTGCTTTTCCCCTATTTCAAGTGTTATAAGCAAACTGCATTTTATTTTTGACCACATAACCCTCGTTAATCGAGTGTTAGATTTTTTTCTACTAAATTCGTTTCATTTACAAAACAAAAGTTTTTTTCCTAAGAATATTTTTTTTCTATTTTTTTTTTTTTTTATAAACTTCCCTTCACAATTTAAATGGAGGAGCCAGTTATTCTTCCAATTAGGTCCTTTCTCAATTACAATTAGATATTAAATTAAATTACTAATTCACAATATTTATTTATTTTATTTATTAATTAATAATCACATAATTACAAATTATATAAATATTACCCTAACCGAGCACTAGCTACTATGGCCTTCGGCGCGTTGTAGCGAAAACAGACCAGTGCCTCTGGTGGGAATCGAACCCACGACCCCCGCACTGATAAGCCAGCACGCTAACAACTAGCCTACCGGGGCGCACAATTCACAATATATTTATTATTTTTAAACAATTTTTTTCTTATTACTGCCCCTTTAAACCTATCCCTTTATAACTTAATAGATGGCGCTATTGACAATTTTCCCAATTGGACGTTTCCATCAATTGCAATTGGATTCTTAAAAGAATATTAATTGGATTTTAACTCCCAATTCAAATATATATTTAATATCATAGAAATAAACATTGCGATTTCAGCGCCTGAATATCGACGATTTTTTTATAGCAAAGACACAAACCATATATATTGAATTGTGTAAATCTTTATCTGTATTTATATACAGTGCAGTTCGCTTTTAACGATAATTGATACAACATTTTTTTCTTCACCCCAAATACATTAATTAATCATATTTTATTTTACTTATAAAAACAACATTGTTATTGTTATTTTTACAAGGAATATAGATATATATATATATATTATTTGCACTTGCACTGGTTAATTCAAACAATCAGATGGAGGGTATCCAAAAATTCGGCACAGCCGAATTTAATCTTTTTTATACCAAATTCGGCACATCGTACTTAATGCTTCCACTTGTTAAAGTTTAAACCGTACAAACTTTTCAAAAATTATGGTATTTTACAATAACAGCACTAAATTACTTCAAAAAGAAACAGTCTGAATAAAATATAGTGCCACGGGTTAACTTGTTTCCGTAAGGCAGAGATTTTTCTTTAGGGTCTATTATAACGTTATCTATATTTGGCTACTCTTTTCTGGTATTACATTACATGGTATTACATAATAGTAAAAATAGATAATGGTACACTCAAAAAATAAGAAAGTAGAAAAGTTAGTAAAACGGCTTGTAAATCAGGTATACTATGTTTCAATATTTTTTTTCTAAAATTACATTTTCAGCTAGTTATACTTATTCAGTACTGTTTTGAACTTATATTTTACTAATGTTTTACTAATTTATTTTGCCAAAAAAAATTTGAGTTGATAAGAACATTAATAGTGTGGACGACAACCAAATTGAAAGATATACGAAGAATGAAGAATTTTTTTTTGTATTTTCAGCAAATAAATTAACACAATTATAATTTTTCTAAAACTTTTTCAGTTTTTTTAAGTTTTTAAATTCGTCAAAAAATTTATTAATTTTTAGCAATGATTTTTAAGTTTTAATCAGCTAAAAGTTTTACTGAATTTACTAATTTTGGTGACATTAGCAAATTTTTTGCAAGCACCCTCCTGCCTAAACTTTTGCTGATTCAGCAAAATTTTTTGCTGACTCAGTTTTGAGTGTATAATTGTTATTTTAATACACAGAGGAATTTTTTATGTTTTTTTTTTTAATTTTATGCGCCCATATTAATATATGCCCTCTGTATCTTTAATCTAATCTTTATATTAAATGCCCGCTGTATATTTAAAAAACTTCCTGCTGCTTTATTTCAGGGATGGCAGGCAATACCGCTAAAATACCGTTATCGATTAAAAATCATTTCAACTGACTATCGTTATTCCTAAAATACCTGTACCGATATAATTGAAACGCCGATATCCGCAAAATACCGTTATAACAAAAATATCAATATTCTAAAAATACCGTTACCGAAATAATTAAAATACCGTTATCGATAAAAACAACCGTTACCGATATAATTGAAATAGTGTTATCCTTAAAATACCGCTACCGAAATAATCTGACAAGATTTGAAACACAAATCGCTGTAAACAGATACATTTTCGCAAAGTTTGATCAGAAACTAGAGTCATTGGACCTCATGCATAATGGGGCTAAAAAAATCGGTGTGCATTGACATTACTTTAATAACTAAAATAACGTTACCCTTAAAATAAAGTTACAGAAACAGCTGAAAACCATTATAACTGAAATAACGTTACCGAAAAAATAAGAATACCGTTAAAGCTAAAATACCGATACCGAAATAAGAAAAATGCCGTTAATGATAAAACCCGTTACGGAAATAACTGAAATATCGATACCCATAAGCTACCGTTGCCAAAATAAATGAAAATAACTTTACCTTTGCCGATACACACAACGAATCGGTTACCATTCATGCTTTATTTTGAGCTTCATTAAAATGAAAACTTCACTAGTGTGTTAAGACAACCCAAGCGCTCTTTAATAAAATACAGTTTTTTAATAAATATTTAGAATTGTGCCTTTTATTAATCATTTTATTCATTTTTTTAATAAATATTTAGAACTGCGCCTTTTATTAATCATTTTATTCATTTAAAACTAAAAAATGCGTTTTTATGATATCGAAAAAAACGTAAATATAACTTAAAAAAGCTTATATCAAATACATAAGTATTTATATGTATTTATATATCAAATGATATATTGTTTTTGTCCCTAATTCGTTTTATTTTTGTATAACGGACAATTACAAATTTTGGTTTTTTGGATTATTTTAAAAATCTTCTTACTCAGTTTTTGTTTATTTAGAATTTCACATCATACCGTTTTATTCAAATCGACACTGTTGGGCAGTTGAGGGATAAAATATGCACTTAAAATTAAAAAATATGCACTTAAAATATTTTTTTTAATTATATTAAAAACAGAAACATAAAATTCGGTCTCATTGTTTTTTAAAATACAAATTATATAGAGATTACCATGGAAACTATTCTAGAACAGCTTTTTTTACCACCGATTCTAGAACAGGTTCCTGGGAGTAAACATGTTCGGCTTCACTGTCCCAGAACCAGTTCTATAACTAGTTCTAGAACCGGTTCTAAAGAAACCTGTTCCAGTTTGGAGGTAAAGAACCTATTGCAAATAGGACAAACTCCATATAAAAAGAATCGGTTGGAGAACAGAAATTAGAACCAGTTATACATAATTCACTGTAAGTTGTTCTGCAGCCTGTGATTTGGATTTTACTATTTTACTGGGCATTCATCTACCCGAATAAAAAAAACTGATATGGATTTTTATATGGTGCAAACGAGTTTAATGTTGTCCAGTACATAATTATATATGAAATTTTATCCGAAGAATGGCCCGATTAAATTGTATCAAATTAAATCTAATTTGATCGCATTAGATTTGTTATGATACAATTAGACGTGATTTAATCTAGCCAATCCAATCTATATAAGATATGAAGACAACTTACAATTTATATTGAAAATGTTCATTTGTAATTGACGAAGTTATAAATTAATAAAAGATTTCTTTTCAGTTTTTAAATGATAGTGCGAATATTTAAATAAAAATTTTTGAATTATTTAATATTCTACTTAAAATTTTCTCAACTTAAAATAATAACACTTTAACTTGCAAAAAACAAGTTATAAATCAAAATTCCAATTATGTTCTTAATTTTATAAATTTAAAATATTTTTATAAAAATAACAAACAAGTTTTCAATTTATTTATATGAAAGTTTGATGTTTGGCATGGGATGTTCTGATGATGGGAACCTAGAAAAATAGATCTATCAACACATTCCTGAAAGGGTCAAATAAAAAAATTGAAAACAAAAAAACTCTAGATTACTTGTTAGGACCATATCCGAATAAAGAAATATAGAGTATGGCCTCGAACTTGAATAATTTTCATTTTCATTCAATTTAAAATATATAACAAAAAATTGTAATTATATGCTTTGATTTTTAAATCAGAAAATTACATCCAAGGCCGAATTTTTGGGATGTCAGTTAAACTTGATTTAGTTAAACCGATAACGAATTTCGTCTGCCATATCTAAGTTTATTAACAAAAATTTGTCGGAACCACGTTATCTTGTTATAATTTTTGTCTTTATTCTAAAAATCCAAAATAAACCACATTTCAGAGCGGTATTCCATTTACAAACTTCGTTAATCTGAGTTTAATCTAATAATCTACACACTAAAAACTCGGCCTAAAACTATAATTTTAAAATTTTGTTTAACTTATTAACATTTGAAACATTTTGCATTTTTAATGCAAATCAATATTTAATATTTCCAATGCAAAATTAAAATTTGGTGTTCCCATTGCACTTAATCCCACCGAAATAAAATAATAAATCAGGGCTATTAACCAAGCAGTTTCAATAAGTTCGCCAACTCTCCATCAGGTGGCGAGCAACAACTGTTCTAAGATTTATGGCACTTCAGTGTTGCCATGTTGGAAGCCCTTCATCTTTCCGCTCTTTCATCTTTCCAACTTTGGAAGCGGATGGAGGGAAAAGTATTTACAAATCAAAATTTTTTTTACCACAACTCGCATTTATATAAAAAGAGCTTCCAGAAAAGTATACATACTTTATATGTTCAGAAGAAAAATATTTGTCTGGAGCGATAAGAAGTTTGGTGCTTTTTGGGGAAAATATCGCCAAAATTTACTTTTTTTTTAATTTCTACTTTAAACTAATGTAATTTTTGACTGAAACATGATATTCAATCAAGAATTTTATTGGCTAAATAACCGTTATTTTAAAACGAAAATTTGTCCCAATTTTCTCCCGATATTCGAAGAACTTTGGACCTGAGTGGGACAAAATTTGGAATTTCACATTTTCAAATAGGAATATCTCGGAAACTGTTGGAGGTAACCCACACATGTAAGCATGTTTTTTGTTCATCTCTACAAGAAGATTACTAATATGTTAATTTTCTGAAAATCGGATGAGAAACAAAAAAATGGCAAACACTCAAAATTTTTTATGAAAATGTACCCAACTTTGGGCAGCCATTTTGCCGGTCCCAAAGGGTCTGGAAGGTTCAAAGTCAAAACTTAAACTCCATTTTTTGTATTTTATGCATGTTCCAAAAATCGGACCACAAGTTAACAAATGGCTGAATTATTTCCACAAATTTTGTAATTTATCCCACTGTGCGGCGTATGGTGAAGCTAGGAGTAATCCAAAATCTCGAAATCTTGAATGCTCATAATGAAAATGTCCTCTTAAAATTGAAAAGTGAAAAATTTTAAAAACAAATTTAGGATCGAGATATAAAAATCGTCTAGCACCAAATTTTGTTTACAGGTTCCAAATTTCGTGCTTTTGTGTTCATTGGTTGTGCAGGACCAAATATTTTTTTACAGATTCCCAACTTCATGCTTTGTTTAAAAGAGTAAATAATTTTGGCGCAATTAAAACCTAAAAGTTTTAAGTGAATAGGTAAATTTTTTTAAGAGTTTTAAACAGTACCATTTACCACCTTTTGCTCTTTTTTATACCCATAACTTCTGAATATCCAAAATTTTTTATAAATTAAAAATTCTAGACGACGTTAACGGTTGTTTTTAATATCGGAATATATTAAGATTTCATCTTTTAATAATTAAACATTAAAATCGTTTGCCTTATTCGAAGTTCTTAGCTCCAGTGGTTTGAACTTTGTGACTAATGGCCATTTATCCCTTTTGAGCCATGTCTTACCATGGTTTTATGATAAATTCATCGTCAACGATGAAGCAGGAACTCAATGCCAAATTTCATGTTCCTAGCTTCAGCGGTTTCGACTGGGTGATTAAGGAGTCACTTTTTTCGTTCTACCACGTTTTTATTAAGTTTTTGTTTAAAATTCCGAAAACTTCATTATCCCATACTCTACACCCAGAAAAAGTACTCGGTCGTGGTTACCGTTGTAGTTGGGGCAATCGAAATTCTATTGTCTTGTCAAAATGTTCGTTGCTTCAATCGAATAATTTTTAACACAATCGAAACTGAATCATTCGATTGTGATGAAAATCTTTCGGCTGAAGCAACAGTAATTCTGACACGACAATAATATTAAGATTGCTTCAACAGAAATTTGGTGATAACTACCAAAAAATTCGATAGCTACTACCCAAATACGGTTACTACGACCGAATCTATTTTCTGGATGTATTTGAAATTTCAGATTTCTAGCAGAACGTTAAGTAAAAGACTTTTTATCTTTTTTGTGCAACCTTTTAATTATTTCCAAAAATCGTGTTTCCGAAAATTGTGTCAAGCTCATGCGGTTTAAGCTGGGTGATTAGGCGGCACTTATTAACATTTGAACCCCATTTTTACTATGTTTTTATTTCAAAAAGCAGTTAATTAGTCTGTACATCAAGGAACGCATATTTTATACTAGCGGACAATGTCCACAAAGTTGTTAGCGTAAATAAAACGTTTTTTTTTGCGTTAAAGTTCAAAATGTAATTTTTATCGGAAAATACAATAAGGTATTACGTATTTTATTTTACAGATTTGCAGAAATATTTTACTCAGCGAAGTCTGCTTCGCACATACCACAGAGTAAAAAACCTCGAAGTTCGGCCGAAGGCCGGCTACGCAGAATAACTTTAATATTCACACAATGTTCTTTTGAAAAATTTGGAATTTAGAATATGTCTATTTTTTAATGGGGATTATTAGCATAATCATGTTAAGCATAGTTAACATGTTTGTTTGGGGGTTATGATAGAAACATTTTAATCCATAATCCCCAAATCGGAAATTTGGATAATGTTATGTCATTCCTGCCTAAAAATGTAGATACCCAAAGGATTAACTTCGTATAAAAATCGTCCAGAACCAAATATTTTTTTTTTTTACAAATTTTGTGCTTTTGGGTTCATTTGTCAAAAAGAGTATATAATTTTGCAGCACTTGGGATCTAAAAATTTCAAGAGAATAGGTAAATGTATTTAAAAGTTACGCATTAGTAAAAACTTTTACCCCTTTTTATACAGTTAACTTCTCAATATCCAAAATATTTTATAATTTAATTTTTATTATTACTCGACTAGCTAAAAAGTCCGATATATCGTTACGAATAGTTTTTAATGTATTCCGACATTAAAAACTATTGTCTTAAAAAGAAAATGATTTCCTGTTTTAATTATTGTGTTTAACCATTTCGAGTAGATGTTTTAAATTTTAAGCATAAAGCAATTGTACATGTCGCTAAGAGGACACTTTTCCCCTTTAAAGTTTCGAATAAAAACGCAAAAAGTATATCTTAAGTGAATTACGATATAATTACCTAATGGTTTTGGTTATGACGTAAAGAAGATATTGTCCGTTTTTGCCCCTCTCTTGGTTGATGTCTACGCTTAAGGAAGTACCTACATGTCAAATGTCAAGTTCATAGCTCCTGCGATTGGAGCCGGGCTATTAAGAATTTCCATAGATCGTGATTAGTTGTATACGATCGAGAAGGAACCTACATGACAAATTTGAAGTTCCAAGCTCCAGCGCACAGTGGAGTGAACCAAATAAAAAGTGGTAATAAAAATAGAACTTTTTAACTACTGGACCGATTAAGACCAAATGTATATGTAATCGTTAAGGATGAGTATAGCTTTCAGAAAATAATTTTAAAGTCACCCTGTGTTAGCACAGGGTGAGCACTAAGGTGCCAAAGTAGACCACCTCGAGTACAAAAAAAACTTTTAAAATGTAACTTCTACAATTAGCTGTAACTTCTACAATTTCGATGATTTTAGACTTTTTGAATCCGCTTCATGATTAATAAAAAACATGCCTACGGTAATATGTTACCTCTTAAAGTTTGAAAGTTGTGTCATGTTGAACATTAAAATTTAAATTTTTTGAGAAGTTTTTTTTTAGGTTTTAAGGTAATAACTCCTTTATAACTTTAACGTAATAACTCCTTTATAATAAGTTAAGGTAAGGTAAGACATTAAAACAAAATTTTGTGTATTGCCACTTTTATCATTAATGTTGTGCTTAAAGTTTCATTTAATTATCTGTAACCGTTGAGTAAAGAAAAATCTGCAAATCAATTTTTTGAAATAGGTCAAAAAAAATTTTAAATTTTTGAGAAAAAGTAGCTTCACTCATACATTTTTTTTATAATCTAGTAGAAGAAAAGTAAATATTTTTGTAAATATTCGAAAAGAACAGGCTTTGAGAATAGTTTTAAATGAAAGTATTATTAATTTTGGACATACACCCAGCATTGATCGAAAATTACCAATTTTCAAGCAAAATTTCAAGTTTACACACGTGGACAAAAAATGTCACGCCCATTTCTTAACTTTTGAAAACGTAATATTATAGACTAATAAAATGCTAATTATTCTTCATCAAGTTTGCATCCGGGAAATGAAAAGTGGGGTCCTGGGAGGTGTTTTTGTAAAAAAAGTCAAATTTTGAAATTATTTTTTTGCGCTTTTAAAAAAATCATATTTAGATCCAATTTTTTACTTTCATTTATTTTTTATTAATTAACGACAATATAATCTTTAATACATATTAAAATTGTTAACATAGCATAGATACCTATTTAGATATTATTTATCAAAGTTAAGTTGTTATAATACAAAAAACACTAATTTGTTCTAGAAATTTTTTAAAATTTACAATAAATTATTTTTTTTTTTAAGTAGAGGTTTTCACCTGTTCAACATGTCTGGTGAATACGTTTACAAACGTCTGAAAACTTTTTTAAATGTATCAACTCGACCAAAAATTTTATTTATATGAAAATTCCTTTGTATGAAAATCATATTTGGTTTTTTTTATTTGTTATTTGTTAAACATTACCTTAATTTTAATATGATGTATATGATTTTTTAATTAATTAAATTTAAATCTTAGGTACAAACTTGTAATTTTCTACAAAACAATCTGATATATCAAAGGATAATAAATTATTAATATCCATGGCTTCGGGATCGTCCTTTTCTAGTTCATAACTTATTTTTGGTAACCATTTAGTTCTAATAGAGGATATAACTGGGTCGGATGATATTATTAAGTGTCGCATTAAATCTGAGTTTTGAGCTGTTTTGCAATATTTTCGTGTGAATTGCCAATAGTGCTTTACATCTCTGTTTCGAGCTTCCTGCGCTTCTTCCGTTAGATCTCCTAAGGGCAAGATATTAGTTTCAACTACTTCTTTCCCATGAGTTAATACTTTGTGTACAGTTGGAGTCATTGGTCTCCAAGGATACAGATTAGTTACTAAAGCTTTGGTTTCCTTAGCAAATACTTCAAATTTTTCCACATTAATATGCTTTTTGCTATTAATAACTACTAGTATTATTTTAAATACTAAAGCACAATTGGCAATTCAGCACACGAAAATATTGCAAAACAGTTCAAAACTCAGATTTAATGCGACACTTAATTGTAATGTGTTTGGTTTGGCAGGATGTAATGTAATGTTTTTGGTTTGGCAGGATCTGTTGTTGGTTTGGCAGGATGTAATGTAATGTTTTGGTTTGGCAGGATCGCCATGTAATGAGTTTGGTCCTTACAGTTTATGTGAGTGGCAGAGTTCCCTATAGCCCAGTTGTATATTTTAATAGCTGTGTGGGGGTCAGCTAATAAATAGGCGTTCAAAAGAACTGCCAAAATATTGAGACTCAAAAAGTGTGTTGTTTTATAACTCTAAATTGAAGTCTGATTTATTTCCAAATTTAAATGTTCTATATACTATTCTTACAAGTCTAAAGATACGTTCACATTAATCAAATATTTGAACAAAATATTTGTTTACATATTTGCTTCCACTTGTGTCAAATAAAAAATTATTTTATTTTATGTTCAAACTATGATCAAATATTTGATGGTTTTTGTTTGTTCAAACAGCTCTCAAATAGTGTCAAATAAAATAAACGAAAAAATATGTGTCGAGCGTTCAGATTGAAACAAATATTTGTATTAAATATTTATTTAATCAAAATGTAAAAAAACAGATTAATTTAATCGAAAAACTAACTGTTTTTTAAAAAATTGATCACTCGGGATCTCTCTCGGACCTAGCCTATTTATGTTATAAGGGTATATTAATACTCCATAGGAGCAAAAATGTTTTGGTCTATCTCGCTTAGTTTTGGAGATACTGGACATTTTAAAATATCGCCACTTTGTAAAATGGCTTGTATCTCGAAAACTAAGCATGATATCGCAAAATGGACAAAATTTTTGAAAACCTTATCAGAAGGCGCCATACCAACAACACAAATGTGTACAGTGTTCCGATTCCAATCATTCCCCGTTTCATTCCATATCGTTCCATTTTGGACCAATGCTCCAATCCATTATCTGAGTGATTATTTTTTTTTAATATCTATTTATATTTCAGTTTTTTATAGTCTTTTATTAATAAATTTATTAACAAAATTTATAATTGACGATTTTAGCACCTGTTATTTGCCATTGTTACATTTTTTTTGTAAGATGAAATAAATATTTGCTCAAATCAGAAGAAAATATTTGATAGCTAGTGTTCACACTATGGTTAAGTTTGTCAAATATTTATTTGGATGCAAATAAATTTGTTTGACCAAAATCAGCTGATTTGCTGTTTGACACACAAACATTTTTTGTGTTCAGATTACGGCAAAGAAATATTTCATGTTTTTTGTCAAATATTTGACTAATCTGAACGGACCTTTACATTTTTTTTGTAAGATCAAATAAATATTTGCTCAAATCAGAAGAAAATATTTGATAGCTAGAGTTCACACTATGGTTAAGTTTGTTAAATATTTATTTGAATGCAAATAATTTTGTTTGACTAAAATCAGCTAATTTGCTGTTTGACACACAAAAATATTTTGTGTTCAGATTACGGCAAAGAAATATTTCATGTTTTTTGTCAAATATTTGACTAATCTGAACGTACCTTAACTTATTGTCTAGTATTGAGTGATTTTAGGAATCACTCAATTTATTTTTATTCTTAATTATTTTTATGCATTGTTCTCTTATCGTCAACATACGGTCACCAGATATCTGAGTGCAAGTGAAAGAATGCAGTCATAGGTTTCTGATTAGTCAGTGCCGCTAGACTGTTACTTGATGCCACTTGTAATGTTTAAACACATGGTGATGTGTGTGGCATTCACTCTACAGTATTTGAGACGGTATGTTGGGAAATCAATATTAGTGGTTGGTATGCAGTGTTCGCTTAAGGAGTACACTACACCCTTACCCTTAAGAGAAAAATTATAAAAGTGATTTTTTCTAATTTTTCTATATATTTGGTTAACCTGTGATTAATTTTATAATGTGTATTAATTTATTATATATATATTTGTTTTTAATAAAGGGTCCGCCAAATAACTTTTTTTTTTTTTGAACTCCTGAACCAATTGGACTTTGTATGGCGTCATACCAAGGTCTTTATGCAAAATTCGTCTCAATGATGTCTCCGAAATGTTCAATTGTGGAGAACGATGGTGAATTGATGTTGCTGGCGCTTCATGCACACTTTCTGCCACAGCAGCAATATTCTCGGGTGTACGCACTGTTTTTGGCTTTTCACGCTTTGGTTTATCGATGAGGATGCCAGTTTCTTTCACTTTTTTCACAAGATAACGAACATACGGACCATATTCGTTCAGCGGAAGGAGAAAACTAATTATCTGTCAAATCAGACATGAGCTAAGTGTTACCATTCACGAAATAAGCACTAGTTGAAAACACACATTAGATGGCGGACCCTTTAGTATTTCCTTAATTAACTTTGTTTTTATTAATAAAAAGTTTTTGATTATTCATTAGTTTTTAATGCTATATAGGATTTTAATTGATTATTATGTATTTCTTTTTCTTTTTTTTTTTTTTTTTTTTTTTAATAATGTTTATTTACTGAAAATTTCATATGTTCAAACTATAAATAAACAAACAATAGAAAATATATCTTACAAAGTAAAGTACGTATCTATATACAATATTTAAATTATCTTTTGAAATTAGTTATTTACATTTTTACAAAATATATACAAGGATTTATATGTAATATATATAATTAGTATGTAAAGAAAAAATTTAAAAAAACCTTACTAATATATCGCAAAAGATAAAAGTCATAGTCATTAAATAAAAATTTAAGATAGGGAGTTATTCGGTGAGCCACCAAAATTTTCTAATATCTATGTTTGGAATCATATTTTTGTCTCCTGAGTAAACACTAGTGTTAAATCTGGTATTATCAATTGTAAGTTGGTTGCTTAGAACAGCTTTAACATTGGCTCTTCTATAGATGTGATAGAATATTGGAATGCCGATTTCGTTTTGTATGTAACCCTTACTATCGAGGTACAAAAAGGCCTCAGGTGGTACATATCCATTTTGCAAGGTTGTATATATATATATTCAAAATTCTCATAATAAGGAGCCATTATTAAATTGTTTTTATAGCATTCTAAGCTATTCTTTATGTGATTTCTAATTAAATGTATAATGAAATTATCAATCCTACTTACTTTAGCTACATTATATAATCTTTGATTAGAGATATATTTTATATGAGTAGTATTTGGGGACCTGTAAAGAGACGTGCAGGCTCTTAGACATTTTCTTTCGAAAATTCTCAACTTTTCCATATATGATGGTGAAATGTTGAACCATATTTGACAACCGTATGTTAGGATCGGTCTTATTAAAGATTGATATAAAATAATTTTAACATCTGATTTAATATGTTTTGAGAAAAATAGTTTTTTTATGCATAAAAAAGCTTTTCTTGCTTTTATTAGCTGTAACTTAACGTGATCATTAAAATACAAAAATTTATCCAAGTTTATTCCTAGATATTTTACCACTTGTTTATTTGGGATGTTGGTATTGTTCTTGGATTTTATACCAAAGTATTTCCAGTTATTTTTTATATTGTTATTACATTTTCCAACAGGAGGACGAAAAAAAATAGTTTCACATTTATTAATGTTAATTTTCATCTGCCAATCTGCGGCATATTGTTCTACCACTCTAAAATATTCTTGTAATTTTCCGTTTATTTTTTCAATTTTGTTATCGGCATGATATATAACAATATCATCAGCAAACGCAATAACATTGTCAATTTTAGTAAGAAGTTTAAGAACAAACAAATTAAATAAAACTGGAGAATTGACTGTACCTTGTTGTAAGCCATTGACTATAACAAATTTTTTTGAACTTATCTCGTTTTTATTACAAACGAGAAATGATTTATTATTCAACATATTGTGTATAAGAATTATTAAGTGAAGGGGAAACCTATATTTTAGAAGTTTATATATTAGACCCGGTATCCAAATACTATCGAAGGCTTTTTCAAAATCCACCAGACAGGCACCGGTGCATAAAAATTTATTAAAATTCCAATGAATATTTGATACCAATAATTGTATGGCATGAATTGTTGAATGCTTATGTTTGAACCCGAATTGTCTGTTATTAATTAAATTCTCCTTTTTACAAATTTGTATTATATTATTGTTAATGCAAATTTCAAAAACTTTGCTAATGTTTGGTAGTAAGATTATTGCACGTAAGTTTTTAGGAGTACTTGTGTCTTTATCTTTTTTATGCAATACAACAACTTTTGCTATTTTCCAAGCCCGAGGAAAATACGAGTTGTTAAGCATATTGTTAAATAGTGTACAATATTCAAGAATTAATTCGTCTGGAATGTGTCTTAAAATAATGTTGGGAATGTTATCAATTCCCGAAGATAGTTTCTTTCTAAGATTTTTAAAAATGTAAAAAATTATATCTTTTGTTATAAAAACATCTTCCGCAAGTGACTCATTAAATTAATTCGCCTTTTTATCTGAACTAAACGTAGTTTGGTAGATTGATTGCATTCATAGTCAGTTTTATATTCTAAAAATCTGGTGAAACAATTATCAACTTCAACATGTAGTATATTTTCTTCATCAATCTCTTTGAAAGAGTGAACAGATTCCAAGAAGGCTCCTATTACGTTCAATATTTGATATTGATCTCTTACAATAAAATTGTTGTTTTCTTTTTCTATCTCAAGAGGATTAATTCCAACTTTTCTGAACAAATTTGCTTCTTCATGACTAATTTTCAAAATATTTATATCTAATCCCTGATTTGTTTTAAATTGTTTTTTAACTTCGTTAAACACACAAGAAGAATTTTTTTTTATTAATTTTTTTTAAGTTTTTCTTAAAAGTGGTATTTACCGATAAAACAAAATTATCATTTATCAATTTCTTTATTAGTTTAAGTTTAGTTTTGAGTAGATTTATTTCTGTGAGTGAGCGAATATTTTCTAATCTATTGTGTTTTTTGATTATAGTCAGGACTTTACTTTTTTCTTTTTGTAGTTTTTTTATGGTTGGGTTAACAAATTTCCTGATTGCATCATCACTTTTAAATTTTGGAACAGATTTTTCTGTAGCGCTTAGAATATATTCGTTCAGTTTACATAAATAGAAATCTATTTCTGAATTAGTTAGGTTCTTATTGTTCGGTATTGGTTCATCATTTCTAAACGCATTTGTTATATTGTTTTTAAACTTTTTCCAATTTGTCTTTCTATAATTAAGTTTAGACTCATGATGCTCTTTGAAAAATGCAAGAGGGTGGTCATTTTCATCATTTAAAAGTAAAATCTGTAACGCGTTGTGGTCACTATCGTAATCAAGTGTTTTTGAGGCAGTTCAATGTATTATTTTCTTTATGTATCAATAATCGAGAGTCCGCTAAACACAGATCTAAAAACGAACCACATCGAGGATAAGACGGTTTGGTAGAGGCATATAAACTGCATCTGAAAATTATTTCGTTGCTTTGTAACCATTCTTTAAGAATATTACCTTTAACATTATTTGAAACATTGCCCCAATCTGTGTGTTTGCAGTTTAAATCCCCTGATAGTATATAGAAGTTATTAGGGTTCTCTAGATTTAGGGATTGAAAAATTTGGTGTAGTTCTGTTTTTAAAAATCTATTATTGTTGCCCGATGGGTAATAAACTGATATTATAAACAGTGTTTTATTTGACATTAATGGTATTTTAACTATGCATGTTTCCAAACATTTAAAGGCGTTTATGATGTTATTTGTAAAAGTTTTATATCTAATTTCATTTTTTATCAAAATTGCAGTTCCGCCTCCTCTAGAGGAGTCGGTTCTGTCATTACGTATAAATTTGTAGTCTTTAAAATTAACCTTGTGTCTTGCGTTTAGCTTTGTTTCACTCAATAGAACTATGTCCGGTTTATATACATTTAAAAAATTACATAATTCATATCTTCGACTTAATCCTATTAAGGAATTAACATTTATTTCAATTATATTAAGGTTTTTTACAATTGTTTCTTCCATATTGATAACTTACACTTCTAACATCGCAAAAATAGTATCTATTCTAGATGTTTGTAATTGTAACTGTTTGTGAAAATTTATGATCTGGTTAGATAAGTTTTGCATGGAATTGTTTAGCTCTTGTAAAGCTTGTTGAATTGTGTTGATAGCAGTGTTTCCAATTTGCGTGTTATTGGTTTTTAAAACATTAGCAAAGCTCATATTGGGAGTTATATTTAAAGTTTTATTTGCTGACCTATTCTGTGATAGGCTTTGTTTTTTGTCACGAAGTCTTTGTTGTAATTCTTTGTATTTCTCGCAACCTTTGTATGAAGCTGGGTGTCCGTATTTATTGCACAGTACACAAAATAATTTTTCCCTTTCATTTTCAGGGACCTTTTGTTGAGCACATTCTCCAATTTTATGCTCTTCATTGCAT
The DNA here is from genome assembly GCA_021234595.1 of Delia radicum. Taxonomy (NCBI): domain Eukaryota; kingdom Metazoa; phylum Arthropoda; class Insecta; order Diptera; family Anthomyiidae; genus Delia; species Delia radicum. The sequence continues at coordinate 67,048,015 of CM037855.1, forward strand.
TTAACACACCTGGGTGGCAAAAAACAATTTGATGCACTATGGAAAAAGCTTTGGCATTTCCTGCACTGAGGAATTTCCGATTTCCTTAATGTTTTCCAACGGATACAACGGTAAAACAATCCCTTGAATGCTTTAAGTTCATAAACTTTGCTTTCACCACTTATTTGCACAAGATAAATTGGAATATCATAACCATTGGAAATCGCTTTTTTTTATTTTAAATTGGCTGACTTTTAAAAAATTTAAATTTTCGTTGTTGAATTTACGAAGTTCATCCAGAATAGCAGAGGGATTAATATTAGCACTAAGGCCTTTTAAAATATAGGTTTTTGTTTTCATATTTTTTGGAGTAAATGTGAAAAAATTAGTGTGAGTTTTTTCTAAATAAGCTTTAAGTCCCCATTTAGACGTGCGAACATTTGGAAGGAAAACATTTGGAATTCTCTTTTGTTTTTTTCTTTCGCGTTCACACAGTCGAACATGTTGCCGGCAACATTCCATTATTATTATTTGCTTTTTTGACATTTGTCTTATTGTGCTGTGTTTTTTATCTTTAATAAGTGTTTTGTTATTTTAAATAAAAAAAAATAATAAAAATAAATCAAGATTTTAATAAACAAATCTAAAAATAAAAAAAAAGAAAAAAGTAATAAAGCAAATGTAAAAAGCAAATTAAGAAAACGGCAACAAAGCGAGTGTCCGAGTACCGGAGACAAAATTGATACTCTCTTCCCCACTCGTAATTTGCTACCAAACTAAATGTTTCCCTTCCAAATGTTTTCCTCGTCTAAATGGGGACTAACTCTAGTGTAATCATCCATGGATGACACAATTAATGACGTTTTTTTGTACTTAATTCTTTGATTTTGAACTCCTTAATATTCAACCATCTTTAATGAAATGTATTAGCTCATTAGGTTCCACATTAAAAATATTTAGAGGAGGTATTTTTTGTTTTTTTGCTGGTTGTTGTTATTTGTTCTTTCTTGATTTAATATTTGTCTCTACATTTGGTGTAGAGACTTGTGAAGTTGTTGCTTAGATGTTGATGGATTATCATGCTCTTTCACATGTTTTTCGAATCGTTTTTAAATATTCTTGATTGCATAGAGTATCATTATCAAGAATTGCATCGTAGTTGCCTTTAAGCTGTTTGCTCACTGATTCAATCTGCATTTCGCTTTTTCTTTTTCTATCGTTTTCTATTATATCATTATTATTTTTTAATGAATTGTTTATTTTTGTTTTTGTCGTTATTAAATTTTGAGTTTAGAGCATTGCGCTCACTCATTTAATTTTTTTAAAGATTTTGTTTTGATTTATAAGAGTCAATTTCTCTAGGTTTAAAAAAATAAACAAAAATATGAAAACCACAACGTACTGAACAAATGCGTTAAACAATAAATACGCATCGAAAAAAACTCGAAAAATAGCTTATCTCCGCTATACGTCCGTCTAATTAGACAGTCCCGATCGAACTCCTATTTCTTTTTCTTTTCCATTGTAATCTATTATCGTATTTACACCATTATTCGTAACTATTTTGTAATGTCCTTTATATGGACTTTGGTTCTTTTTCTTATATTCTACTTTGACTAAAACTAAGTCTCCTATCTTTAAGTTTAATTTATTGTTGTATCTATTTTCCAATATTCTTTTCTCTTTTGTTCTAATTGTTAATTCTTTAGCTCTGTCTAAAGAATATTGTAATTTACGTTTTAGCTCTGTGGCATAATCATCGTAATTATATAGTTCAGTTTCTTTAGTGTCATATATTTCAGATGGTAAACATGGTAGTCTTCCATATACAAGTTCAAATGGCGTGTAGCCAGTGTCTATATGGGGTGCCGTGTTGTAGGCAAAAGTAAAATATGGAATCCATTTATCCCATTCATAATCAGTTGCTGATGTTAGCAAGAATTCATTTAAGACTCTATGATTTCTTTCTAATGATCCAATTGTCTCATGGTGGTAAGGTGTCGAAAAGGTCTGTTTAATTTCAAGTAGTGAACATATGTTACGCAAAAGTTCGTTTGTAAATTCTGTACCGTTGTCTGATTTCAGTACTTTGCATTTACCAAATTTTAGAATTAGGTGTTCAACTATTCTTTTTGCGGTTGTTAGTGAATCTTTCGTCGCCATGGGGAGTGCAATAACAAATTTTGTTAGTTCGCATTGTATGGTCAAAATATATCTGTATTCATTCGAAATTCGAAGAGGTCTTACGGTGACAATTGATACTATTTCAAAACTGTTATTTGGAGTGTTTGTCAATGTAATTGGTTCCTTAATGTGTTTAGTTTGCTTGTTCTTGTTGCATTTGTCACAATATTTTACAAATTGCTTTACTATTTTATTCATGTTTTTCCAGATGTAGCGCTTGTTTTAGTTTTATAATTGTCTTTCTTATCCCCAAGTGGCCTCCATGCATGGCATTGTGGAATTCGTCGATTAGTTTGTATTTTAGAATTTCTTATATGATTCTTTTGGGCTTATTATATATTAATATTTTTAGTTGAGGATACTTGTTATTTATTTTTATCTTTGCATATGCTTCTATCAATTCCTTTTTACTGTAATTTTCAAATATTTTATCTTCACTTGCAAGTGCTAATTCTTTTATATTCTCTTTATTCATTTTTGATATCACTTTCTTCAGTATCGAATCTAGTTTCGCTGAATTATCACTGTATCTTGCTAGCTTTGTATTATTTATGATTTGGGTACGTAATTTCTTCTTAGTCAAAACTGGTTTTGATGAATTATCGTTACGACCTATGTGCACAATATTATTTTCAATAAATATATCTTTTTCATTTATTTTTTCAATTGTATTAAACTGCAGTTTCTTCATATTTTTTATATCATTAATGGATATGCATTCCCATATTTGCAGTTGATCAGAGTTCTGAGAATCGCATTTTTCCATGTCGTTCTTTTCTATACGTCTTTTATTCTTGTTTTCCTCATTTTCTTTATTTTTTATTATGTTTTCCTCATTGCGTTTCTTATTGTTCATTGCCCTTGTTATAACTAATGCTCTTTTTTCTTTATCGACGTTTTCCAACGGTATCATCTGTTTTAGTATGTCTGAGTTTATTTCAATTCTGGACAATGCGTTCGCATTGGTATTTATGTTCCCTTTTTTATATATTATTGTAAAGTCGTAGTCGCTTAAGTCTAGTCTGATTCTTGTCATTTTTGATGATGGAATTTTGTGTGAGAACAGAGAGAATAATGGTCTGTTACTACTATGAATTTACGTCCGTACAAGTATGGTCTAAAAAAATTAATACTCCAATGGATTGCTAAAAGTTCTTTTTCTATTATTGGTTTATTTACGTCATGTTTTTGTAAAGATTAACTTGCGTAAGAAATAGGTAAATCTTGACCCTATATCACCTTGCGATAATACAGCACCTACCGCGTAGTTTGAAGCGTCAGTTGTTAAAATGAATGGTTTTTCAAAATCAGGGTATTGTAAAATTGGAGGATTCATTAACTTGTTTTTGGCAACCCTGCTTGTAATCTGTCAAAACGTACTGACTTTTTGCTGTGATTTTAATTAATTCGTTTTTATAAATATACTAAATAAATACGGTTTAAACTATTAAAATATTTATTTTTGAGTGGTTCGTATTTACAAATTGTTGGAGTACATCACATTTACTGGCTATCAACCCTTATTTGGAAGGTGTGTATTATTTTGGTGTTTTCGAGGCTCCTTTTGTTTTTCTTTTTCTCTTTGTGCCGCCATTTGATAGTTACTTCAGTTGTTTACTAATGGCGTTTTCTTTTCTGGCAAAAATGTAACATTTTGTTTGCCCTTTCTAAAAAATTGCACTTTTTGTGTTCTTTTCTAAAAAATTGACAGCACTTTAAAAAGGAATCATGTTCTTTTTAAAAATATGTCGCCCTATTAACATGCAAAAATGTTGCCATTTTCACCCTTTATAAAATGATGGGGTGAAAATGTTGCACTATAAAACAGCTGATTTTATAGTTTTGTTTAAAAAAAAAAATATTTAAAGACGAAAATTAACAAATTTTGTTTTATAAATTATAATAATTTTAAAAAATAAACATTTAAATTGCTAAAAATGGAAAAAGCTGTTGTAGTGATATGCGTAAACAATGTTGTTGGGGGTACTAATGGATTATTCCTCATCATCAGATGAAGAGGAAATGATTAGTGGTCCTATTGCTGGCATATATTCCGCATACAAATCCAAAAGGAGTCTGCTTTCTCCATCCGACCATACTAAACAAGAGAGATTAGATATAATTTTGTTTTTTCTTTATAATCTTTTCATTTGTACATACGCTGAACTTTTTTATACAAATACGAGCTTGCATCAATTCCTGAATCCATTTTAAATAAAAAAATAATTAATTAAAAACATTTTGAATGCCAATTTGCAATTTGCCGCTTTTTTATTTTTTGCAACTTTTTTCTTTTATAAACAAATCAGCTGTTCTAAAGCAGGGCAGCATTTTTTTGTATAAATTCATGTTTTATTGTGACTATGAATATGGCAACATATTAAGAGGGTCATGACAACATTATTTAAATGTCACTTATAAAAATGCAACATTTTTTTTGTCAGAAAAGAAAACGCCATAAGTCTCCAATCTAGTCTTATCTTCGGTTCCGCCTAAACATATGCTTTAAAAACCTATGAACAATAAACGACTATTGTCACCAGATCAGCTGAATAACAACAGCCCGTATAAAAAGCAAAATACCCAATATAACATAAGTAAACCATTACATCAAAATATGGAAAATAATCAAAATGCCGCCCGCAGATGTTTTCTCGTGGAACAAACTTTGTAGTTTGCTTGATGACAAGCTAAAAGAGGTTGCGAGAAAGGAAGATGTTCTATCGATAAAACAGAAATTGATGAATTAAGGGAGGAGAATAAACAACTTAGAAATGAAGTAAATATACTTTCTTCCCGTATTGAACAAATTGATCGGAGGTCACGTTGCACAAATGTTGTTGTCCGAGGACTTGTAAGCCCTAATCCTGCTGACGCTAAATCGAAATTTAATGATCTATGCACAAAAAACTTGGAGTTAATCCAAACGTAGTAACTGTTCGTGCTCTACCAATTCAAAACACTTTTTTATTCACACTAGAAACGTACTTACAAGCTGTTAATGTCCTAGCTGCCAAGGAAAAGTTGAAAGGAGATCCGATTTTTATTCAAAAAGATTACACAAAGGATGAGCTAAATCTTCGCTACAATTTAAGACATTAAACAATTTCTAAATTTGATACGAATATAAAGGTGAGACTTGGAGAAATTTTGCACTTACATTAACAACAAAAAATACACCTGGCTGTTCGGAAAAGTTGTGTAGCCTATTCAAATAATGATGCTGAATTTTTGAAAAGTTGATGTCATTGTAAAGGACAGTATAGCTGTAATAACTTTAATTGATTTAATGAAAATGAAAATTATTCAAGTTCGAGGCCATATACTCTATATTTCTTCATTAGGATATTGTCCTAACAAATAATCTATAGAGTTTTTGTTTTCAAATTTATTATTTGACCCTTTCAGGAATGTGTTGATAGATCTATTTCGGGAATTTTCTAGGTTCCCATCATCAGAACACGTTTTGAAAGCCGGTAACAATCCCATGCCAAACCTCAAGCATTCATATGAACTAGTTTACTCACTACATGAGAACTAATATACATATGAGTTTGAAATTAAAGATTATAACCATTGATCAAAAAATAAATTGAAACTTGTTTGATGTGCAAGATCCACCTCTGGTGGATATTCAATACACGTTTTTTTTTTTTTTGTTTCTCTCTCCTTTTTTATATTTTGTTAAGTTAGTTAACAAACAGGGAAAGTAAACTAGGCGGTACTTTGCCTTTTTTCACAAGTTTGTTATAATTTTTATTAAAAATAAAAATTATGTTTTTTTCGACCTTTAATTGTGCAATGAAAATGAAAATTATTCAAGTTCGAGGCCATATACTCTATATTTCTTCATTAGGATATTGTCCTAACAAATAATCTATAGAGTTTTTGTTTTCAAATTTATTATTTGACCCTTTCAGGAATGTGTTGATAGATCTATTTCGGGAATTTTCTAGGTTCCCATCATCAGAACACGTTTTGAAAGCGGGTAACAATCCCATGCCAAACCTCAAGCATTCATATGAACTAGTTTACTCACTACATGAGAACTAATATACATATGAGTTTGAAATTAAAGATTATAACCATTGATCAAAAAATAAATTGAAAACTTGTTTGATGTGCAAGATCCACCTCTGGTGGATATTCAATACACGTTTTTTTTTTTTTTTTGTTTCTCTCTCCTTTTTTTATATTTTGTTAAGTTAGTTAACAAAACAGGGAAAGTTAAACTAGGCGGTACTTTGCCTTTTTTCACAAGTTTGTTATAATTTTTATTAAAAATAAAAATTATGTTTTTTTCGACCTTTAATTGTGCAATGAAAATGAAAATTATTCAAGTTCGAGGCCATATACTCTATATTTCTTCATTAGGATATTGTCCTAACAAATAATCTATAGAGTTTTTGTTTTCAAATTTATATTTGACCCTTTCAGGAATGTGTTGATAGATCTATTTCGGGAATTTTCTAGGTTCCCATCATCAGAACACGTTTTTGAAAAGCGGGTAAACAATCCCATGCCAAACCTCAAGCATTCATATGAACTAGTTTACTCACTACATGAGAAACTAATATACATATGAGTTTGAAATTAAAGATTATAACCAAGCATAGTTCATATGAATGCTTGAGGTTGGCATGGGATTGTTACCGCTTTCAAAACGTGTTCTGATGATGGGAACCTAGAAAATTCCCGAAATAGATCTATCAACACATTCCTGAAAGGGTCAAATAATAAATTTGAAAACAAAAACTCTATAGATTATTTGTTAGGACAATATCCTAATGAAGAAATATAGAGTATATGGCCTCGAACTTGAATAATTTTCATTTTCATTGCACCAATTAAAGGTCGAAAAAACATAATTTTTATTTTAATAAAAATTATAACAAACTTGTGAAAAAAGGCAAAGTACCGCCTAGTTTACTTTCCCTGTTTTGTTAACTAACTAACAAAATATAAAAAAGGAGAGAGAAACAAAAAAAAAAAAAAAAACGTGTATTGAATATCCACCAGAGGTGGATCTTGCACATCAAACAAGTTTTCAATTTATTTTTTGATCAATGGTTATAATCTTTAATTTCAAACTCATATGTATATTAGTTCTCATGTAGTGAGTAAACTAGTTCATATGAATGCTTGAGGTTTGGCATGGGATTGTTACCGCTTTCAAAACGTGTTTCTGATGATGGGAACCTAGAAAATTCCCGAAATAGATCTATCAACACATTCCTGAAAGGGTCAAATAATAAATTTGAAAACAAAAACTCTATAGATTATTTGTTAGGACAATATCCTAATGAAGAAATATAGAGTATATGGCCTCGAACTTGAATAATTTTCATTTTCATTGCACAATTAAAGGTCGAAAAAACATAATTTTTATTTTTAATAAAAATTATAACAAACTTGTTAATTGATTTAAGTTATTATCAAAAATTAAACACATCAGTAATTTTAATATTAATATTTATTTAATATTTCTTAATAAAACTAGAACACAACGTTCTACTCAAATGCAAAATTAGAATGAGAACAAAGAGATTTATTATAACTGAAGATGGTAAACAAAAGTTACGATGTTACTATCGATAACGTTAATAGTGGAATTCACCAATACTTTACACTCCTTAACACCCAGTTGGATCGTAGAAGGCTGGAGGACGTCTTACTCGAGATGATCGTCTAGGTGTATCATTATCTGAAACTGCTGATTCTATTACAGGATAATTTTGATCAGATGTTTCACGAGGTGTTTCAGATTTATATTGTTTGGAACTCGATCATTTGATACATCTTCGGAGTCTCCGTTGGTTTGGTCGTTTACTGCAACATCATCTTCACCGTCTGGTATGTTCATGTCGTTCCATTTTGGTTTTATGCGTTTCCGAATTTGATCGATGTGTCGTTTTACAATCTTGAATCTTTAAGTTTTATTGAATATGATAAAGGACCATTATTTGAAACAATAATTCCTTCAATCCATTTAGGGCCGGAGGAGTAAAGTGTATTCTTATCAAAAATATAATTTTTAACTAAAATTTCATTAGGGTGTATTTTATCGAAACAAGATTTTAAGTTGACGATTAAAAATCATCTCAGCTGGTGAAAGGTTTGTAGTACTATTTGGGGTTATATGTTGGTTAAATAGGAAACGTGATAAATTTAATTCAACATCGGTATTTGGTTGCATCTTCTTTAAGATAATCTTTTGTGGTCTGCACCATTCGCTCAGCCCTGTCCATTTGATGGACGGGTGGAAAGGTGCGACTCGGATGTGGCGGATTAGATTATTATCCATAAATTTTTTAAATTCATCTGAGGTGAATGCAGTAGCATTATCGGATACAATACTATCCGGTAAACCAAAGGTAGCAAATAAAGATCGTAGTGGTTTGATGGCAATTGAGATGAAGTTGATTAGACAACAAATACTTCGAGCCATTTCGAGTATGAATCGACAACAAGAAAAAATAACTTCCCCCGCAAATCGATATGAAGACGAGACCACGGGTTTTGAGTTGTTTCCCAGTAGTGTATTTTCTGCTTTTGGGTGATCGTGCCTAGTTTCCTGGCATGGTGCACATAATTTTATGGTACGCTCAATATCAGCATCAATTTGTGGCCACCATACGTAGCTTCTAGCCAAAGCCTTCATCCTAACGATACCAGGATGAGCAGTGTGAAGGGCATCAAGAACACTTTTGCCGAGATTGTGGCGGAATAATTAGTTCTGTTTCCCCATAACAGACACCCTTTCAATGTTGAAATTTCAGTACGCCTTGAATAAAATGGGTAGAGTTCATCATTACGGGATACCTTATCTGGCCATCCCCTTAACGCCCAACTTAAAACTTTGGCGAGTGCTAAATCTTTTCTGTTTCTTTTGCAATCTGATATGCATCTACAGTTGGGCTATTCACTAGTTCAATAAGTAAAACTTCTTCTTCTTCGTTGGACGAAGATTCTTGTAGAACTGGACAACGGCTTAAAAAATCAGCATTGCCCATTTTATTTCCTGGACGATAAATCAGATCGAAATCGTATGCATTAAGAAATATGCAGCGCCCGTAGCATTTGATTTGATATAACTACTGGAACAGGTTTTGATGTTCTAAAAATTCCTAATAGGGGGAGGTGATCAGTCACCAAAGAAAACTTCCTATCATGAAATTTTTTAACACCTGCGACTAAAGCTGTAGCCTCTCTATCAATCTGAGCATAATTCCTTTCTGTTTTTGATAACGTTCTAGAATAAAACGCAATGGGTTTCTCAGAACCATCGGGCATGCGATGACTCAGCACAGCTCCGATTCCATACGGCGAAGCATCGCAAACTACAACAAGAGGTAGACTTTCATCAAATGTACTAGAACACGGTCTGATGTTATAATCTTTTTCAGAGTATCAAAAGCAAACTGCTGTTCTTTACCCCACTCAAAACGAACATTTTGATCCAGCAAGCGATGGGAGTGGTTCAGCAACTGTAGCTTTGTTTGGCAAAAACGAGTGGTAAAAATTTAATAGCCCGAGGAACGATTGTAGTTGTTTTTATCAGCTGGCTGTGATGCATGATGAATAGCTTTTAACTTAGACGGTGCTGGACGTATTACCCAAACGAATCTAATTTGAATCCTAAAAATTCAATGCTTGAAACTCCAAATCTACATTTATCTTTACGTAATTTGAGCCCGGCGGGTATCAAATCGTTTAATACTTCATCTAAACGTTTAGCAAGTTCCTCTTCATTTTACCCATAATCACTATATCGTCAAATATGGTAAGATACCATCTAAACCACGGAGCAAGTTTTCAATAAGATTTTGAAAAATACCTGGAGCAGAAGAGATTCCAAACTGTAGCCTTTTTACCTTAAAGCTCCTTTGTGCGTAACAATCGTTTGTAAAAGAGACGATGTGTCATCAACCGGCAGCTGCTGGTAAGCCTGAGCAAGATCCACCTTGGCAAAGATGCTGATAGCTGGAATTTGAAAACAATGCGGTTTAAAGCTTTGTTAACTGTAGATTTATAATCCCCACAAATTCTAATTGATCCATCACATTTTTGTACGGGTACAATAGGCGTAGCCCAGTCAGAGTATTCGAGGGTTCCAAAATTCCTTGGGCACAGAGACGTGATAATTCGACTTCAACGAGGTTTTCTAGTAGCTAACGGAATACGTCGAGGTGTACACCTGACTGGATCAACGTTCGATCAATTGGCAACGAATGGGAGGCCCTTGTAGCATCCAAGTTCACTGGAAAAAGACTTTGGTATTTACCCAACACATCGTTGATCGATATAGCATTTGTCTCAGAATGTACTCCTTCAATACGGATACCAAGTGCTGGGAACCAATTCCAGCCAACAACATCTGTTTGATTGCCATCAACAACCACGAGGGGCAAACTATTAATTTGCTGGTTGTTATAATTATAGCTACATCAGCTACACCCAGAATAGGAATGTGATTTAATTGAAAATCCATCAGTTGTATTTACACTGGTAAAGCTGTGGTGCTTATCTAACCATATGCTTTGAAAAGATTTTGAAGACATGAGAGTATAATTGGAACCAGAATCTATTTCAAAAATGCAAGGGCGGCCATTAACTTCGGTCGTTATCGTTTTTTTTATGTTGACACTTGGTAAAATTTGATTGATCGACTGAAAAGTCTGTTTAGGTTTACGCCCCTGTTGGCTTGTTTGTTTCTTTGCACATTGTGAACGCGTGGCGGTGGTGCACTTGACCGGCAAACACGTTGTAGGTGACCTTTCTTTTTACAATTTAGGCAAATCTTATTCATGATATGGGCAATGCTTCCGCTTGATGAATACCACCACACCCATTACATGATTACGTTTCCGATTGATTACGATCAACTTCTTTTTTTTGTAAATGTTTATCAGATCTACGCCTCGCTATAAAATGCACTTGATCTGGATGACGAATTTCAAGAACGTTTTTAGATGCAGATTCAGCGGTGTTGCTCTGTCAACAACTTTCTGCAGCTGTAAATCACTTTCTGCTAAAAGGCTTCTTTGTAATGATTCATCACGGAGACCACATACAAGACGATCGCGGAGCATCTATCTAAAGAACCTCCGAAATTGCAATCAACTGCAAGTTTACGTAAAGCAGCCAAATAATCCGCAAAACTCTCATCGGGTTGTTGTCACGTTTGTGAAATTTATAAAACGAAGCGATTTCAGAAGGGCGAGGAGAAAAGTGGTTAGTCAAAATTTCTTTAATTTCAGGAGACTCAACACACTCACCTATTTCGGAGATGCCAATGACGTCAAGAGATCAAACAAAGTGACTCCGGCCAAAGTTAGAAAAGTGGCTTTTTTTCCGGTCGTCCCCTTGCACGTCATTGGCCATCAAAAATAACTTAGCGCGCATAGTAAGTGGACCAGTTTTCTGGATGAGAAAGGTCGAATGGCTCCATACTGCCGACAGTTGACATTCTGGAAACGCCCTTACTTGGTGCTGCTACATGTTTTTTATTATCTTTTGTTTCTCTCTTTTGGCATTTAAGGTTGTGTACAATGTGTTTTTATATAACGGATTGTTACAAAAAACTAAAGAATGTAAAAATTCTTTATACAATGATCATTAACAGAGAACTTGTATTCTAACGGCTCTTCATAAAAATTGACAAGTTTTTTTTATGACGTTAATGTATGTAAGAAAATAACTCTTTGCGTTTGTCTTTTTTTTGATATTTTTATCCTACCGACTGCGCCATGTAATAAATTTAATTGATTTAAGTTATTATCAAAAATTAAACACAAGAGTAATTTAATATTAATATTTATTTAATATTTCTTAATAAAACTAGACACAAACGTTCTACTCAAAATGCAAAATTAGAATGAGAACAACAGAGATTTATTATAATGGAACTGAAGATGGTAACAAAAGTTACGATGTTACTATCGATAACGTTAATAGTGGAATTCACCAATACTTTACAATAGCTGAGAAGTCAAATACTTTTTAATAATACAATTACCAATTTACAATAGCAAACAACAAATATTAGATCCAAATTTATTAACTGGCCTGCCACACATTAGCAAAGTTAGATGTTCCAAAGATAACGTCATCAACGCTAATGGTAAAAGACTAATGGAGTTAGTTGAAAACTTAGGAGGCATAGTTGTGAATGGCAGAATTGATGGTGATGCACAAGGTGATTTAAGTTTTTATGGCGGTAGAGGCAGTTCATTAATTGATTACTGTATTTGCTCTCATAGTCTCCTGATGTTTGTTGATTCATTTAAATAGCTTGCAAACCATATTCTGACCATATGCCCAATGTTTTAAAAGTAAGCACTCCTGCAGACGATAACAGTGCATTTAAAACAGACTTGCTGCCAAATATGTTGAAAATCTTAACCAACTCTCTTGCCTCTCCCTTTAAATCAAAATAATCCAGTGGATGCCTTGGTTTTAGATATAAAAACAAAATTCTGAATGCTAATGTGAAAAAAACCTAAATTTCTATTTTGAGCCTAAGCAAAAGTGGTTCAATTGGAAATGTGCCCGTCATCGCAAATCAATGCTGAAGAAACTTAAAAAGTACAGAAAAGAACATACAACCACCAATAAATTTAAGTATAAGTCATCCAAAATTAAATATTTGAATGTGTGTCGAGCAAGTAAACTTCAATACTACAATTCTAATTTAAAACAATTGAACAAAATAAGTTGCAGTAAAGAGTGGTGGAAATTATCCAATGATTTGAAATCTCGTTCTCATTCTGCACGTGGTAATTTAAGTGCTGATGATTTTTTACAACATTTTAGTGGTATTTTACAAAATTCAAATCCCATAATATACATTTGACTGGTGCTTGCCTTATAATATAGATGCCTTTCTTGATTCTCCAATTGAATTATTTGAACTTGTTTCTGTCTTAAAGTGCTAAAGGATAACAAATCACCTGGCCAGGATGGTATCAGCTACGAGTTTTTTTAAACATGCTCCAGGTAACTTTGTTAGGGAAATGTTATCTGACTTGAACGTAATATTTCTTAAGGAGAATATACCTGCTTGTTTCAAACTGAAATGAATTCTTATTCCTCTACTAAAAAAGGAGATCCAAACTGCCCTTCCAATTATCGTGGACTGTCTCTAATTGACACATTTTGTAAAAATTTTAATAATATCCTTCTGAATCGTATAACTGATTGGATTAACAAGAATAAAATTTTAAATGAATACCAAGCTGGATTTAGAAAACACTATTCAACTGTAGATAATGTTTTTAATCTTATTAATATTATTCATTTAAACAAGCTGAATGGCAAAAACACTTATGCTTTCTTGTCGATTTTTCTTGCGCTTTTGATATGATTCCCAGGAATTCCTTGTTCTATAAACTATCATTATTGGCATTGTCATCAAAAATAATACGAATACTTCAACACTCTTATGAAACACTTCCAGTCAAATATTTACGGAACTCGTACTCCAGCTCATTTAATGTAAATCTTGGTGTCAAACAAGGATGCATATTAAGCCCAGTTTTATTTGCCTTTTTACTATACCTTACGACTTAGCGGATATTTTTGCCTGGTGGAGTAACTGTAGATAATATCACAGTCACATCAAAATTCTTCTCTATGCTGACGACATTGTCTTGCTGTCCGACTCGCCTAGTGGTCTCCAAACCATGATAGATTCTCTTCTTGCGTACAGTAACTTGTGGCATTTAAAAGTCAACCTTAACATCTAAAGTTTTAGTTTTTTCGTAGCGGAACAAGAATTTCTAAAAAGTTAAAATGGATTTATGGAGAAGATGAAATTGAAATTGTAACACTCATACAAATAATCTTGGTATGGATTTGTGTTATAATGTGTCTTTTAACAAACATCTGGAAAACAAGCTAACAATATCAAAAATGGCAATTTGTCTTCTACTTGGTCTAAATATATAAACCATCCTAAAATCCATAATAAAATAAAATAACTGAAAATCTTCACTGCTGCTTCCCGCTCAATAATGTTTTACGGAGCCAAATATGGGGTTACAAAAATAATGAGGTAGTTGAAAAATTACTAAGATTTTTTATTAAAAAGATGTTATCTTTGCCTAGGCAACACTCCTAACTAGTGCTTGCTCTTCTGGAAACTGATTTAAACTCGCTATATCTTGATACGTTAAAACTGCATTTTGATTAAATCAATAAGGTCCTTAACATGCCTAATATAGAATGCCTCATGCCTAAGCTTGCGGAAATAGTAAATGCTACACATACTTTTTGGGCTGAGGATTGGGATAAACCTTTGTGACAAAATAAACTTTGTGCCAACAAATAGTTCAGATCCACTTTGCAGGCATATACTACAAAACAATTTTGTCCCTGGTTAAAGTTTATGAAAAAGAAAATCTAATAGCCGATGCACGAAGTTCTCAATTTCATGATC
>CM037855.1:67737575-67860270 GCA_021234595.1 Delia radicum
GTTGGCTCAACAAATGAATTGTGATTTTACCCCATCAACAGGTTGGTTATGGCGCTGGCAACAGCGGCAAGGAATTAAGCTCAGAAAAATCACAGAAACGAAACATTGTTCTGTTTGTAGATAATGCGTCTTGCCACAAGAAGCCCCCCAAATTTAAAGCACATAAAATCTACAGTTTTTACCAGCAAATACTACAGCAATAACCCAGCCCCTAGATCAGGGGATAATTCATGCCTTCAAGTCATATTATAGACAGAATATTGTTAGAAAACAGATTGTAGCTATGGAGCTAGGGAAAACAGTTGAAGAGTTTTCAAAGTCAATTAATATTCTACATGCAATGCATATGACAAAGCGCAGTTTTTGGATGGTTAAACCAACGTCTATTAAAAGTTGTTTTAAAAAGGTATGTATTAAACTATCGGATTTTGTTATTGTACATTTTAGTAATGCTAGGTATAATTTTACAGGCGAGATTAGTGAAGACGTCCCCCGAAGAAGAAAATGAGGAAACTGAAAGTTCCGATGAGTTTGAAATAGCGGACAATTTAAGAGAAGAATTTGAAGAATTCGTAACATGTGACGACAACGAAGAATGTAATGGAGTGCTTACTGATATGGAAATTATTGAAAATATTTTGGATGGGGCTGATGTTGAGGAAGAAGAGCAAGAACATGATAATCCAAACCACCATCAGTTCTAGAAGCTTTAAAATACATACAAGAACTTCAGACATTTTTTTGTACCGAAAACAAGTTCATATGTGAGTTAGGTAATATGGAGTCTTATATTGTCTCAAATAAATTAAAAATACACAAACAAAAATTACAGACTTTTTCAAGTAATTCTTTTAAAATGTAAGCAACATGTTTATTTTTCTTTTTTTAAACAATGATCTCGAAAAGTGTGAATATGTACAACATGAATTTATTTGTTCCTTTTTTATTTTTTAAGCACTATGTAATATTTTAAGACTTACGTGAATGGAAGAGCTGTATGTATAATATACATTGTACATATATGCATATGAATTGTTTTTATTCTTTAAGTTTATGTTTTTTTTTGTAAAACCAATATATGAATTGTTTTTTAGTTTATAAATTTTATTTTTTTGTAAAGCTAATGTGCACATAAATAGTGCATTTAATAGTACATATGTACATATGTACCTACAATAATAAATATGTACCTGCGTATACACATATATATGTACATTTTTTTCTGTTACATACTTGCATTTTTTTCGTTTAAGGTAAACAAAAATTATTTTGAAAAACTTAAAGTGCACATATGCGATTTCTTTTAATTCATTAGTATGTAGTTCCAATTATGCGTGATTTCTGTAATTGAACAAACTGTTCAATTAAACGGGATTCTTGTAATTGAACGAATTGTTCAATTAAGCGGGATTCTTGTAATTGAACGAATTGTTCAATTAAGCGGGTATCGGCTAATTGGTTCCCCGGTTAATTGAACAAAAAGTTGTGCAAATTTTGATGTGCAATTAACCGAAAAATACTGTATAAAGTTCATTTAAATCTGAGAGTTCGGGTCGGTATATCTCCCTTGTTAGTTAAATAGGTATGTTTACATTCTTTGTGTTTTTTTAATGTAACACAATGAATATAAACATTTGAATTTAGGCACAAAATGTATTTTTACTCTAATTATTAGAGTACCCATGATATATATGAAAATTGCAAAGTTGTTTTTTTACTCGCTCCCCGCGCATTTTATGATAGGTTAGGTGTAAAAATAAGATGCGCGAAAAAAAAATTTTCTATAGCGCAAACAGGCAATGAGATTTTGACTTTTGACCTCAAAAATGAACTAAAAATGGTTGATATCTTTGTTGTTCTACAAGTTTTTAAATAATCGCGTTTTGTTAAAAAGTGTTAGTAGTGTTATTATGCAAAATAAAACAGAAATTATTTTTCTCATACATACTTTTTACATACATATGAAAAATCGTGATGTTAACTGTAGTTTTAGGAAAAGTTTGGTTTTTTCAAATATATCGTCTATTCCTTGACAAAATGACAAAAACCATACAATGAATAAACAAAAATCTACATTTATAGCCTCAGTTTCTGAAAATTCTAAAAAGTCTCAATTATATTTCCATTTTCTTTTAGATGAATATCGTCCGTTCTTTGAGAAATAGCCAAAGATTTAACCGATGACTTTTTAATTTCTATGTTTATCACATATATACGTAAAATGGAGACATTTAAAGATTTCTATATTATATATAGAGCTGACAATTTTAATAACTTAAATTTTCAAACTTTCATAACTTGTTTTAATCGGTATCACTTTAAGAATATATTTCAATTTAATAACATATTTCGCATTAGAAAAAAGTTTGTAATATGGAAAGTGGTTTATCAAAAAGTGTCCATTAAACAGGTAAGTTTTTAAAAATCATTTACTTTGGCAAATTTCAATGTTAAATGGTTTATGATTGTAGGAAGAAAAAAAAGTAGATTAGATGGGCGTAAGTGGCAGCCTGGGACCACGACATAGTGTCAAAAAGGCTTTCAAAATGTGTGTTTCTCGAGCATTTTAACGCTGTTTTTAAATAAGTCTAAATTTCCTAAACTTTAAACATATTTTAATACAAAGATGTGTTAAATTTCATCGCCACTTTTAAACCCCAAAACATGGTATTGGGCCGCTGAAAAATACGTTTATCATATATTTTTGCTGCTTTATCACCTGTCCGAATTTCATTAAGCTTCCATCGGAAAAGCTTCCTTGTAAGTGTCAGGCAATTTATATAGGATTTTTGCCTTTTAAATTGTTTGCAAAATCGGAAACTTTTGAGTTTACGAATAAAAGATACGTAGTTTTTGGACGGTTATAAATCTTTAATTTCCCGAGTTAACACGTTTGCATAAAATAATACATTATTTTATATACACTTATAAGGTTTTGTCTAGGTGGTTGACAAGGGGGGGGGGGGGTAATATACAATTTTATCTAAAATAACTTGGTATGGAAATAATTTTAGATAAAATTGTATATTACCCGATGCAGAGTCACACTAGAAAATTAGTCAATCATATTTTGGATGTAAATATGTATTACATCAATACAATAGTACAATTAATTGTATCATTTGTGTATAATTTTATACACAAAATTTACCCCAATTTTTGTCTTTTGAATTGATTTATTTCTGTTTCTAAAATGTCTACACCTTATACACATAATGCTATAAACACATAGACCACAGCAGACTGCAGAGCTACACGACTGCAAACGCCGTTGACTGCAATCGTCGTCGTGTGGTCAGCTACTTATTATTTTGGAAACGACAGCAGCATAGTAAACAGCTGATCACGATTCAATTTAAAAATATATTTTTATACAAATCAGGGATGTTAAAGTTGGTACAATTGTACTTTTTTTGGTACATTTTGACCTTCTAAAGTACCGTGGTACTACCGCGACTCATTTGGTACAATTTAAAAATTTTTAATTTTTCCCCTTTTTGAATTTTTAGTATAGCAAACAAATTGTTATTGTGTCCTTTTTCATTGCATTTATTCGTTTTATGTAATGAGCTCTTAAAATATATGCGACTATATCCGCCAGATTTTACGATTTATCATCATTTTAAGGATTTTGAAGAATAAAGTTGGCAATTTTTTTTTTTTAATATCGATTAAAAATTTACGATTTTTACAAAATTTATCTGGCAGCTCTTACATATATTGACACTTGTTGCAGCCAACTTCACTTTTATTTTGAATTTATTTAAATTCTGAAGAAGTGAAAATTGATATATAGATATGGCATCACTTATAACATATGGGAAAACAGTGGACATTAGAGTGAGGTGAGTTTCTAAAAATAGAACTGTTGTGTTGTTGGAGTTGTACTTCTGAGATTATGTATGCAAGAACAAAAACACCGTGTATTGAATAAAACTAGTTTTAATCACAACAAAACTCGACCTAACTATAGCTCAGAGGGCTAAAGCGCTCTGTCTAACGTGTAGTGCGAGTGCATGTGGCATTAGAAATCAGTTTATCTATACCACGGTCAGTGATTGCACAGAAAAATTTCATATAGACGCAATCGAACAAATAAAACATAACAAATATTACATTATTCAAAAATTCAAAAAACGAACGTTCAATACCAGAAACTGCGCAGTCTGATTCAGAAAAAATTGAATATTTGCAATGTAGTTATGATTTTAGAAAATACACTCATTCTTCTCTACCACGCCTTTCACAATTAAATTAAATAAATTGCATATTAATTATAGTATTAACTGCAATTGTCTGAAAAAGACGTTAAAATTCAATCTCAAACGAAAATTAAATTATTGTTAAAGAAATGAAAGAAAATTCCAAACAATCTTATATATGTTTAATTTAGAACGAACTCTCAACCTCCGTATATTTACAAAAATAAAGCAAATCAAACATATTAGCTAGGTTAATACTAGTATTTCGATCTGGTTAAAGATCTCATCAGAACCCAATGTTTTAGAAAGTTATAGCCTCCATAATAGGCAGAACTTTAACAAAAAACCGATTAATCATTAATTTTGCTCCATTCTTGTCTTCTTAGTAAAAATATTACTTGAGCCAGAGTAAAAACTAAAATTTTTTTAACTGAAGTCGTTAAAAAATTAAAACGTTTGTAGTTTTTGGTCGGTAGTAGCTAATTTTCAAAATGAACTGAATGTCAATATGTTTCCAGACATTTCTAGTCGTTGCTGGAATTTTATCCATTCCACACTGGTCTGCAAATGTGGAAAGAGTTTTTTTCTTTTCAAAATATAATAAAAACTAAGGAAAGAAACAGACTACATTAGCCAACATTATCAAGTCTCATACAGAGTAAGGATTGGTTAAGAGCGACAAATTTATGCTGCTATGATGTAGAAATTCCAAATAGTTTATTAACTAAACAAATAATTCCATGATTTGGTCTCATATATTCATAAGACTTTTTTATGCCTTATTTTATTCATACATATAATGTATGTTATTGGAAGGTTTTGTTTTTTTTTTCTGTACAAGAGAATTTTTATGTATTTTTTTTTTGTTGTTTTAATAAATTTAAAAAAATGGTACCGTCAACGTCCAAAAAGTACAATTTTTTTGGATGTTGGTACAAAATTGAAAACTCCATTTAACAATCCCTGATACAAATGCATTTTTGTTTCAGTAGTGCCAATTACATCTTTTTTTTTTCTTTATTAAAATAGAACAACATGCTTGGTTGTAGACACGTATATAAAGTTCATTAAAAAATACAATTACTTATTTATAATACATTATTATAACGTGAAAATAAATTTATATAACCCCTCTTGAATATTAATGCAATTATACCATTTGATGTTGCGACGTTTTTTGTGTTTAACAAAATAAAATATTTTTAAGCACTAATTTGTTACATATTTTGTTTTATTGTCAACACTATTTTTGTTTTGCAGCCAACAAAAATAGAAATTAACCTAAGTTGACTACAGCGGCAAAAGTAGTCGGGTAGCCGTGTAGTTGTGTTGGTGCCAAAATAATCGTTTTCATATAAACATGTGTATTTATTTTTTGACAGGCTGTAGTCGTGTAGCTGCAGTCGTCTATGTGTTTATAGCATAAGATGTAGGAACCCTAAAAAAAGAACTTGTTTCATTTGTAACATTAGGAGTTTTTAATTAAGTTTTAGATTTTTTTCAATGTAAAACTCTAAATTTAGTTTCAACGTTTGTTATGTGCACTAGGGTTATAACTTCTTACTTTTTTTTACATTTATAAAATTTTAGCTCCCCTAGACGTATATTAGCACATGAAAATATAAAATAACGCAATTTTATTTTTCGTGGTTTTCAAAAAGTTTTCCGCATACCCCTCTTTATATTTAATTAAACTAAAAAATAATATTTAGCTAAAATTTTAACGTAATTTGACAATAAAGCTTCAGTTATGCGAACGTTGCTGTATCCGTAACGAACCGTATCCTAATGTAAGCACGTTGGTGCACTTATAGAACAATTCAGAACGTGCCATATGTTTTTGACATACGTAACCAACACGGCATTCATATACATACATAAAACAAATACAAAATATTTTTCAAGCTTGTTGTGTCTAAGATGTTCATCATCCATTTCCAGGTAGTTGGTTTAAATTTTTAAATCACTTTAATTGAATTAATTAAAAAATATTCTAAATCACATTCACTTCTCTTTTTTTATTTTGTTTCTTTCTTTTTTTTATGAAAAGCAAACAGCTGTTTACAATACAGTGATTGATATCCAAAATATTCAAATGGTGACCGCTGTGCAGAAAAAAGTACCAAGTAATTTAAATGGTATTAAAACAGGTTTTTGTGTGTGTATATAAACATTAATAATTACATAATTGATATTTTAATTGTAGTTTTACAATAAACAGATATGTATTTTAACATACACATTCACATATACATCATATATTATTTTGTAAATGTGCATACACAAAACAAGGTTTTGATACCTTTTTATATATTTCACATTTCTATTGTATGTGTATATGTTTATTTATATATACATATATATACATATATGGAAATATGATGTATTATAAGTTATTATAAGATATTATTACTAAAAAAAGTACCAAAAAAAGGGCGAAAATACCCGCATTTAAATTAACACAAAAGCAGGCCATCACTGCTTTACAAATGTCACGTAACAACGGAATAAAATTCTATTTAAAGGCTCAGTTAGGCGAACGTTGCTGTAACGTATCTGCACTGTATGAATCAGCTGTTCGTTTTTGGTATACGAAAAGCAATGCAAACGCTTACCGAAATTTAATGAACCGTAGTTGTAACGTATCGTAATGTAACATTCTGTATAAAATATAATTTTATTCCGTTGTTACGTGACATTTGCAAAGCAGTGATGGCCTGCTTTTGTGTTAAATTAAATGCGAGTATTTTCGCCCTTTTTTTGGTACTGTTTTTTAGTAATAATATCTTATAATAACTTATCATATTTCCATATATGTATATATATGTATATATAAATAAACACATACACATACAATAGAAATGTGAAATATATAAAAAGGTATCAAAACCTTGTTTTGTGTATGCACATTTACAAAATAATATATGTATGTGCATGTGAATGTATAAGTTAGTAGAAATAAAACTACTTATTACTTTGAGTACTTGACTGCAACTGAATATTTTATTGACATGAAAATAAATTTACAATTTACAATTCTGCTTAGCTTAGGAAAAGGTAAGTTTCGTAAGAACAAAAGAGTCGATATAAATTATTTAGAAATACTACAATTACAAAACAGCAGACATATCGTCAGCAGTTTCGGTATTAATAAAATTATAATGAGAGCAAGCAAAGTGAACTTCAATATGTGACGCGTGCGGCATAAAAATGAAAGGTAATCAAAACAACTTAACCCAGCAAAAATATGGAATATTTATTTCGTTAACTCTTCCCCCTTTAGATTGATTGTCCTCAATCAAAAGTAAGGTATTTGACCAATTCGTTCTATGGGGTGCCCTGTAGGCTCGTTTGCACCCATAGTAATATTCTGTGATGGTGTTGGAATATTTGAAGTATTAATATTTATGACCTTTGGGCACTGTAACCTTTTTTTATCGCAGTTTTTCTTCAGACAAACGGACAGCTTTATGGTTATTGTGGAAATCGCTAGGACGTAGGCAATAGCATCACCAATTTTGGTTTCAACGCTCAGAAGTTTAATTGCTTCCGTATTATTGGTATGCATTTCTTTAATCAACTCCAGTGAAAGGATTTCTTCTACATGGGGGTTTCCAGTCATTGACTGTACTATGGCTGGTAATGGATTAGAGAAGTTAATCTCTGAGAATGAAAAGGTAGTCCCGTTCACCGAAATCGTTTCATTATGAAATTTAATGATGAAGGTACCAGTCAAATCATAAGATTCTTGGCTTATGAGAATTGTGCCATTAAATTGGTTTAATAACAATGTTCCAGGGAGTATTTCCTGTACAGTGGGGATATGGGAGTTATTTATGAAAGTACAATTAGAGGGTTTGCTGTGGATTAAATTAGGTAGACATTCTGAATCACTGATATTCTCAATATCTTCGTCCTTGCACATTGTCAGCATGTTGTAGTTCTTACATTTATTTTTTATACCGAATATTTTCTTATTACAGTTTAAGATTTCATTAAATTCTATTTTGGTAGTAATTTGTTTAATTTTCACAGGTTTTATCAATAACTTATTGCAGGTTTCATTATAGGTAGTAGGAATTTTGATGATATAAATTAATGAATTTTTACTAGAGGCTATTCTTATCTCACCGAAATCAAGAGATTCTTCGATATTTAAATAGGTTATATTTTCTTTGTCAGCTAAAGTTTTGATCATATCCATTTCATATTTGGATAATATGAACGAATTAATGACCCCTACTTTTGCCCAGTCTATCGCGTATTTAAGGTTTGAGATTTCATTTTAATAATTTGTAATTTGTACTTTAATTCGTCTATTAGAGAATTTTTTGTTTCTTCGTTTTTTACTGATTTAAAGATTTTATTCGTTTGCGAAGTTAATTCATTTAATTTTTCTAATGACATTCTATTAATTATAACCTGTTTATTATTATTTTGTAATGCATTATTTATTTTTTGTTCAATGATTTCAAAATCAGCATGATCTGGGTTACCTGCAACCCATTTCCATGCTGATCCAATAAAATCTAAGGATCTCTTGTTTCTCGGTTTTAAATTATCAATATGCATCTGTAGTTGTTCTATTTCATAGGAAAGGAAGGGATAAAGGGAATGGGAGGTGCTCACATTTGAGTAGACGATAGACTGTATGTCGTTGACTACCTTCTCATATTTATCTATATCGACAACATGAACCAGTTTCACCGTGCCAGACTGAATTCTAGCAGATCCAGTATCGATAGCTACCACTCGCGAATTGGTGTAATCCAGTATCTTCACCTCGCCATAAGCAAGAGATGATAACGCAATGAGTAGAAATGTTATCTTAATTGTCGTTGATGATGTCATAATTGTTGTAGATATCGCTGCTACTAGATGTTGTCGTCTATTGATGTAAAAGATTGCTGTTTGTTGATAAAATGTTGTCGTTGTTGCTAAGATTTTTGTTGTGGCTGTTTTCAACGCTGTCCAGGCTATTTCGAAGCCTGGTGACTTTTACTTCCTTCTCACTTCGATTCTGCTTGTGAATTTTTACTGCTTTCTTTCTGTCTTTGCCCAGGCTTTTTAATGCTTTAGGTTTGCACTTTCACTTTTCCACGATGTTTTCTTTTCAAAAAAATTTTGGATTTTCTCCGTAGAGTTTTAATTTTTAGTTTTTAATTAATAATTAACTAGCTTGTTTTATGGTACTACTTATTCGAATTGTTTGTTTTTGTTTGTTTTCTCTTTATTAGATTTGTCACTTATTTTATATTTTAAGAGTTTTTGTTTTGTTTTATTTTAAAAGTTCTTATTATTAGCTTTTGTTTAAATTTTTATTGTAATTTTAGACAATGTATTTTAATTTTTCGATCTGCTTTGTCTTTATTGAATATTTAAATTTTAAAATTTTTCTAAATTTTTTTAAATTTTAATTTTATTCACTTTTTGAATTTGTTTGTTAAATTAATAGTTCGCTATTTCATTGTTCTTTAGGTTTGTTTACTTTTTAGATTTGATTTTAACAATTTATCACTTTAATGTTCTTTTTTCTTTTATATTTTTATTTTAATGGTTCACTGCTTTAGTGTCCTTTTATTTTATTTTTTGTATTTTTTATTTTTTTTTTTTTATTTTAAAGTTTCCACTACTTTAGTGTTCTGTTTACTTTAAAAGATACACTTCTTGAGTGTTTAAATGTTTTGTTGGGCGCCAGTTAGTAGAAATAAAACTACTTATTACTTTGAGTACTTGACTGCAACTGAATATTTTATTGACATGAAAATAAATTTACAATTTACAATTCTGCTTAGCTTAGGAGAAGGTAAGTTTCGTAAGAACAAAAGAGTCGATATAAATTATTTAGAAATACTACAATTACAAAACAGCAGACATATCGTCAGCAGTTTTGGTATTAATAAAATTATAATGAGAGCAAGCAAAGTGAACTTCAATATGTGACGCGTGCGGCATAAAAATGAAAGGTAATCAAAACAACTTAACCCAGCAAAAATATGGAATATTTATTTCGTTAACTTATATGTTAAAATACATATCTGTTTATTGTAAAACTACAATTAAAACATCAATTATTTAATTATTAATGTTTATATACACACACAAAATACTGTTTTAATACCATTTAAATCACTTGGTACTTTTTCTGCATTTTGTACTTTTTCTGCACCCTTTGAACCAGAGTTCGAAAATTTATGTACCCCTAACATAACGTTGCTATCAAAAAAACCAATACAACGATCTCTATTGTTTCGTTCGTATTTATAAACACGACACAAATGCTCAAGACGTTGTTTGTAATATAACAAACGGAACAAAACGAAAATGTTTCTTTCGTCAAACATTATTATTTCGTAGTGTTTATTTTTTAGTGTTCATTCAACTTAAACATTAAAACGCGTTTTTAACGTTGTGGTTGCCAAAATAAAGAAATGATTTTTCTGCATGTTATCAAGTTTTTTTGCATTAGTTTTATGAAATTTCACTGGAACTCCTCCGTTGAATCTTTTTATTAAACTAATGCAATTATTCATAAAATTCAATGAACATTTTTTTCACTTGTAATATGACACAAACACTAAGAACGGTTTACGAATAGTTTTGTTCCATTCCATAAACACAACAAAATCAAACTGTTTGAAATATTGGCCAAACAGAACAAAATCGTTTAGTTCGGTCTGTCACCGAAAACTAGTTTGTGAAAGTGTTTGTGTTCTGTTTACAAATCAAAATGAAAATAAAGAAATGTTCTGTTTATGTTTACTATGCACAACAAAATGATTGTGTTGAGTTTCAGCAAAAAGTAAAACAGAACGATAGAAAAACGTTTGATTGTGTTTAAATTTGCTTTGAACATTTTGGATATCAATCACTGTGTTGTAAACAGCTGTTTACTTTTCATAAGTTCAAAGTTTGAACATTTTGGATATCAATCACTGTGTTGTAAACAGCTGTTTGCTTTTCATAAAAAAGAAACAAACAAAATAAAGAGAAATGAATGTGGTTTAGAATAGTTTTTAATTAATTCAATTAAAGTAATTTAAAAATTTAAACCAACTACCTGAAAATGGATGATGAACATCTTAGACACAACAAGCTTGAAAATATTTTGTATTTGTTGTATGTATGTATATTAGGGTTGTCCTTATATTGCACTTTGTCGATTTATGCTGCTCATTAGTTTACAATTATATGTTAATAAAAATGCAAATAAATTAATTCATATAAACTATTTAAAAAAATATGTAATAAAATATTTTACTGCGAAAATTAATTCAAATACAATTTTTGTGAATTTTCTGCTTACTTATTATATATAAAATAAAAATTGGTGTCGGTGCAGCGAAGGGTTAATTTTGAAAAAAATTTAACTACTACAAAATTATATTTACCATAAATTACAATATTTTGTGATTAAAAAAATATATTTTTCAGTTTATATGGGGCATTGATTTTAGAAACACCATTTTTTTGCCCTGTGGTAAACATGGGTTAACGACGTGCATATAACTTCATATTTTTTATATGTTTAGTTACATTCTAGTAGAATACAAAAAACATACTTTGGTAATTAATTTCAAGCATTTTAATTTTTTTTTATCAATTTTAGCATAAAGCTCCAAATTTTCTAAAATGTGTAGTTTCGCTACCGGCCTAACATAGGTTAGCAATGTTTTTCAATTGTACTTATTTTTTAAAGGCTATTTATAAGCCAAATAAGTAAACAACATATATTTATTAGTTATTAGTAACTATCTGGATTTTTTTAAATTAATTTTTGAAAATTTGGCATAAAATTTGATTTTTTTTAAATCCGCCATTTTGAAATGGGTATACCCGAAAATTGAAAAGATAGATTTTAAAATTTTTTTTTATTTTTAATACCCAACTAATATAATCTAAAATTAATAAAGAAAATTAACATTTTCGAAATTTTGTTTAACAAAATTTAAAAACAAAATCAATTTAGAGGTTCGTATAATAAGCTATTTTTTACCTTTTTTTTGGTACCGGAATAACAAGGGTTAACGATATCCCAAAAACTTTATATTTTTTTTCAGAGTATCTCTGGGCAAATGTAAATCAAAAAGTATTTAGGTTTTGATATATTCATAAATTTTAATTTATAATTTTTTTTCCAATTTTGGCCATTTAGGGCCAGGAGCCCAAACTTTGACCAATTTGAGCAACATCGTAGGGTTAATCGATTTTGCTCAAATTTTAGAATTTACTTTTTAGACATTGTTTCACGTTTTTAGGGGTTGGGAACAGCATAAATCGACAAAGTGCAATATAAGGACGACCCTAATGTATATGAATGCCGGGTTGGTTACTAATGTCAAAAACATATGGCACGTTTTTAATTGTTCTATAAGTGCACCAACGTGCTTACATTACGATACGGTCCGTTACGGATACAGCAACGTTCGCATAACTGAAGCTTTATACAGGGGGTTATTACGTAATTCGATTCGAAAAGTAAAACCTTTCGAAACGAATTTCCGTTTCGAAAGTAAAATTGTATTATCTAATTCGTTCGAATGTTTCACAGAGTTGTATTTGTGTAAAAAGGGTAAATACAAGTGATGCCAAATTTTTATCGGCTAATACATAACTTGGCAGCATGTCTTATAATGTCAAAGTTGTCAGCATTGTGCTTAAATGTCAAAATTTGAAAACAAATATTTAAAGAAAACTTTATTAAAGAAAATATTTATTTAAAAAGTCGAAGCTTAAATGAATTGTGTTTTATTGTGGACAGAAGATAGTGATGAAAAAAAATGATTCCATTCCGGAAAGAGTTCAAAGGAAACTTATAAGAGATTCGTTAGATATAATGAATCTTAATGAGACAAAGTAAGAAAAATTAAAAATTTTACCTTTAAGATTAAATATATTCCTAACAATATCTTTTTATTTTCATAAAAAACTTTAGGCTTAGTAAAAATGCTTTTACCTATGTCTTGAGTTGTGAAAAAATGAATTTAAAGCCAGCAGAAAGGTCAACTGCCATCTCACCTATATTAAAATTAGCTGCCACACTTAAATTTTTGGCGCAAGGTGGATATCAGCATCAAATTGGCCAAGACCGCCCACTAGGATTTTCTTAAGCATCAATTTCTGCGTGTTTGTCTGAGGTTTGCGATGTTATTGAAAGACTTCTTTGTCCCAAACATATTGTATTTGAAATGACAGAGGATAGGAAGAGGGAAGCTAAGAGATACTTTTTTGAAAAATGTGGAATACCTAGAGTAATTGGAGCAGTAGATGGCATATTCAATTAATCAGACCTATAAGGGATGAGCAATTATATTTCAAAGGGAACAAAATTTACTCGGCCCACCTCCAGTCCCTGAAATACTATTTCGGTTTTCCCGGCATTTTACCTTTATGTGGTGTTTATAATCTGGCCACACCTATAAACATATGTAAATTTGAATAATACCAATCTATAAACCGACAATTGATAAATTGAAACCGTACTTTTTTAAATTTCGTAATATCATGAGTCGGAGGGCCAGCTGCATCCAAATCCAAAGACAATACTGTAAACAAATCCTTGGACTTGCTTCTAGCATTCGCTACATTTAGCAAAATCCACTCCTTTAGCAAAATCCACTCCTTCAAAGATTCAACATCGTGAAAAAAAACAATGTTTAGTGTAAAAACATAAAACATTTGATGTTTTTTATTTTTACTTATTTATTTAACACTTTTTCTTATATTTTGTATAACAATACTTACATTTTAATTTTTTTTTCTTTTTTCGACAACAAATTAGCTTTCGAATAAAATACGAATGTTTTAACGTTTGTGAAGTTCGCTTTCGTATTACATAATTGCATTTACGAAAGGGTAATTTTTGTTTTCGAAAGGGGGATAAAAAACGGCCGGTTCGAAAAAAAGTTTCCGTGCGTTCGTAAATACATTTTCGAAAATCGTACTACAAAATACAATTCATACGAATTTACACATTTTTTCTTTCGAATCGAATTACATAATAACCCCCCAGAATGTTACATTACAATACGTTACAACTACGGTTCATTAAATTTCGGTAAGCGTTTTCATTGCTTTTCGTATACCAAAAACGAACAGCTGTTTCATACAGTACAGATACATATACAGCAACGTTTGCATAACTGAGCCTTAACGATGCAGGTCACCAACGTTTTCAAATTTGACGTGTTTCGTGGATTTGTATAAAACAGATTAAAGCGTTGTTTCGCTATATAGACATCAAAATTCGCAAAATAAAGGTATTATTGGTCACCTAGTACAACTTTAATGTTAAAAACTTGAAAAAATGCATTTTAAGAAAATGTACTTTATGCGGGAGATTTTTGTTTCAAAATAACCTGAAAAGGCGATTTCTATTATTAATACTTGATTGCCCATCAAGTGTTGCACAGTGGGATACATCACAAAATTTGTGGAAATAATTCGGCCATTTGTTAACTTGTGGTCCGATTGCAATGAAATTTGGAACATTCATAAAAGACATAAAATGGAGTTTAAGTTTTGATTTTGAACCTTCCACACCCTTTGGGGGCGGTAAAATGGCTGCCCAAAGTTGGGTACTTTTTTCATAAAAAATTTTGAGTGTTTGCCATTTTTTTGTTTCTCATCCGATTTTCAAAAAACTAACATATTAGTAATCTTCTTGTAAAGATGAACAAAACACATGCTTTAATGTGTGGGTTACCTCCAATAGTTTCCGAGATATTCCGATTTGAAAATGTGAAATTCCAAATTTTGTCCGACTCAGGTCCAAAGTTTTCCAAATATCGGGAGAAAATTGGGACCAATTTTCGTTTTAAAATAACGGTTATTTAGCCAATAAAATTCTTGATTGAATAAAAAAAAATTAGTTCAATATCTTTTTTCAGTCAAAAATTACATTAGTTTAAAATAGAAATTAAAAAAAAAAAGTAAATTTTGGCAATATTTTCCCCAAAAAGCACCAAACTTCTTATCGCTCCAGACAAATATTTTTCTTCTGAACATATAAAGTATGTATACTTTTCTGGAAGGTCTTTTTATATAAATGCGAGTTGTGGTAAAAAAAATTTTGATTTGTAAATACTCCCCCCATCCGCTTCCAAAGTTGCCATATTTTTGAGGTAAATATCAACTTTAACTCACAGTTAAAATTTGTGCACGCCTCCAATTGGGTAGTGGAAACCGGTTTTAGATACTCCAACAGATACATAATGTTGTGCGTAAGTCATTTCCAATCCCCGCTTTAAATGACGACATGGCAGCAAAAAACGAAAAAAAATCCCATTTTTGGAAATTTTTTTTTTATTTGTAGGAATTGTGGGATTGTTTTCAGAAAATCATAATTTCTGAAATTTGTTTCGATTTGTTGACCTTAAAGTCTAGTTAAATCCAAAAAATAATTCGATTATGTCTATTAATAAATATTTTATTGAATAGTGAAAATTTTCATTTAAGCAAAAACTGAAATTTTTACCTTTATATTTGGATTACCCAAGTTTTTGTTTTACCAAGATGGCTAACTTCAACCTTTTTTAAAAAATCGCAATCTACAGGTAATTTTCTTTTCAACGATACCAAACACTGGTATGTTATGTTCATAACTGCTAAACAGAAAATCTTCAAAAGTTAGCCCTTATTCATATATTTCTTCTAATGTGTCCTCGTATTCACATCTTACATAATTGGGTCAGGTAAAAAGGGTTTTATGATCGGACCCCTTGAAAATCGGGCCCCTTGGAAAAATGGGCATAATTTAAAAAAAATTACAATTTTTTTTTCTTCAAAATTAAAAAAATATAAAATAATTTTTGTGTTGGGTGTAATCATAACTACTCAGATAAAAAATATTACTTTCCCAGAAAATCGCTAACTTACCCTAACTTTGTGTCAAAAAAATTAATAAATATTTTGGGTATACCTCAAAGTGACTTTTTTGCATTTTTGAAAATTTTTTTCAACAAAAATGAAAAACCTAGTGTTTGCTGCCAAGTATTTTATTAAATATATCTCAAGTATTAAATAAGCGAAGTATTACGGATAGCCGTTGGCAAAAATTTTTGTTAGAGCATTTTGATTCTAGCGGATTTCAACGTTTTTTTAAATTTGTATAGACATTTGTTTTTAACAAGATTTTTGTAATATTTCGTCAATGTTATTGTGTATGCTATTTTATATAATTGTAATAACTTTATTAAAAAGTATAATTTTTCGTGTTCATAGTTAACCTGTGATTTCATGGGGTCACAATTGACCCTCGTATTTTAAAGAGTCAAAAATCACAAAGATGACAAAATAAATTTTTGTTTCTGTTTCTAATTGTAATTTATTTACATTTTAAAATTAATTAAAATTAATTATTTAGTATAAATTCAGATATTTGTATTCATATTTAAATTGTTTTTTTGTACATATTCAGGAGTATTTTTAAAAAAAAGGTATTTTTAATTTAATAGTGTAAATTTTTTTCACTCAAAATTATTATTGTGGAAAAGTTTTAAGTTCTAATTTTTACTAAATTGACCTAATCGAAGACTTGAAACGGTTAACGAAAATATTTTAGAATAAATATAAATTGAATTATTCCTTTTTTTATTTTATTTATAAATTTTGCCACAAAGCTGCATTTTTCTTACGTGGGTCATATTTGACCCCAGGTTAACATGGGTTAACTATCAACAGAAAAAATAGTATTTTATAATAAAGTTATTACAATCATATAAAAGAGCATATACAATAATATTGATGAAATATTATTAAAACCTTGTTTTAAAGTAAAAATGTATAACAATAAAAAAAAACCTTGAAATCCCCGAGAATCAAAATGGGCAAAATTTCAGTTTATGGGGGACACCCCTGGAAAAAAAAAAAAAATGCCACGCCCCCTTAAATGACCCCAGGAGTGCGAAAATCATAATGAATAAGGGGGCTCACGCCCCTTATGGGCGTGGCAGTCGAAAAACGACCCGGCCCACCTACGTAGACAATATGGGTATCAAATGAAAGCTAATGTCTTCACGATTCCAAAAATAGCCGTAGTTGCCAGATCGGGCGATTTTTGTAGCCGATATGGCCATTTTGGCAAAATTTGGGGTGGGGGAAATTTTTTTTTTCCTTTTTTTTTGCTTATATTTTGTTAAAATCAAACAAAAATGAGCATTTTGTGCGAAAAGATTACTATTGATAGCGTTACCCAGGGATTACCGCGTGGAGGTCATAGTAAATCAATCCCCTTGGAGAAGCATGAGAACTCACGTAAAGTTGTGAGTTTCCACGCTTCTCACGGCCAAGATGCCATCTGCATCTAGTCGTCTTCATCCTCATCTTCACTGTCTTCAGACTCATCTACAATCTCTGGTTATACTGGCTTCGCTTAGTAAAGTTTTTCTGCGTGACCGGCCTACGGCCGGGCTTAGGGGTTTTTAACTCCAGTATGTCTTAATTCTAGACGGCGGGGATCTCGAGTGCTCGGCCTCTGGCCGAGCTAAAAAGAAATAAACAGAAAAAAGTCCTTCCCCCATTTTATAAAAATTAACATATCTTCCTCAAATTCTGGACGATCTGGCAACTACGGGTATTTTTGGAATCGTGAAGACATTTCCTTTCATTTGATACCAATATTGCCTAAGTAGGTGGCATGGGTCGTTTTTCACCCCCGCCCCTATTTAACAAAAATGGCCGTATCGGCTGCAAAAACCGCCCGATCTGGCAACTATGGCTATTTTTGGAATCGTGAAGACATTAGCTTTCATTTGATACCCATATTGTCTACGTAGGTGGGCCGGGTCGTTTTTCGACTGCCACGCCCATAGGGGGCGTGAGCTCCCTTATTCATTATGATTTTCGTACTCCTGGGAACATTCTGAAGGGGATGGCATATTCAGATTTTTTCTCTAGGGGTGTCCCCCATAAACTGAAATTCAGCCTCAAAATGCTCTAAAAAAATAATTTGCCAACGGATATCCACAGTACTTGGCTTATTTAATACTTGAGATGTGTTTAATAAAATACTTGACAGCAAACACTAGGTTTTTGATTTTTGTTGAATAAAATTTTTAAAAATGCAAAAAAAGTCACTTTGAGGTACCCCCAAAATATATATTATTTTTTTTTGACACAAAGTTAGTGTAAGTTAGCGATTTCCTGGGAAAGTAATATTTTTATCTGAGTAGTTATGATTAAACCCAACACAAAAATTATTTTATATTTTTATAATTTTGAAGAAAAAAAATTTTTAATTTTTATTTAAATTATGCCAATTTTTCCAAGGGGCCCGATTTTCAAGGGCGATGCGGGACATCTTCCCGTTATGCTAGAACTCTAATTTTTTGCGTGGTGTGTTTTGACACCCTAACAAATATTTTAAGAGGGGGGTACAGTCAAAATCTCATTTTTATTTTTCGCCCATACAACGAAAGACCACCCTTGTGTTGATAGGTTAAAATTTAGCAAAAAAAAAAAGAAAAAGCTGTAACCCTAGTGTGCACATATTTTTATAAGTTTCCCCGGGTTAAAAAAAAAAAATATATAATCAAAATAAAAAAAGCCCATCATGGTTCTGTTCTAAATACGTATCGCGCACTACGTCCATTTTACGGTCAACATAATCGTAGATCAGAGCATGTAGCGTTCAATCCGAAAAAGATGAACGTGGGATGACAAGAAAATTTCAAAGTCAAAGATGTTAAACAATTGTATACGTGTTGGTACAAAAATAAAAATCAAAAATTTTTACAGAGATAATAGTGAAGACTAAAGGGAGCCATTTATACTGCTAGCAGTCAGTCGGATGGGGGGGGTCGTGTCCTACTATGTTCCCTAAGCCGTATACAATATCCCTACACAAAACTTATTATAGACTCCCTATGGTTTTTTAATAATATAAAAAAAAAACAAAAAAATTTACGTTATAATATGGACCAAACCAGACCATAGTGCAATTCTAATTGCCCCCTACTATGGCTGAAAAAAAAACTGTATAAAATTACGTTAAAAAAAATGCATTCAAAGTCAATACGCCAAATGTTTGGGTCTCTTAGATGTCGTTAGAGACCAACGTATCGTAACCCACCCTACCATTGGTTTTAGCTACGCAAATTTTACGCTAAAACCCCACAAACGTTTATATAACCCTACCTACATCACATCTTGTAAGAAAAACCAAAAAAGTCTAAAATTCCATATTCAAAATTTTGTATATATTCAAGAAACTTTTAGATTTAACATCGTATCTTAAAGATAAAGTTAATTTAGAATTTTGACAAATGTTTTAGAAAAATTACAATTTCATTATCAAATGGGTAATGATCTTTGTAAAATACTGGCTAAAATTACTTCATTTATATTTTCAAAATTTACTACAAAGATAAAGACTATTTATTTAACTAGACTTATTAATTATTAAGTTGAAATTTTAAACATTATGATTTTTCAATTCATGAAAATACAAATAGAAATATTAAATGTGTGAATTCTTTAAAAAAAAAAAAATACTTAAATATCTAACTTTAATAACCCTATTAATCTATATTTATTTAAATTATATTATTTTATCTAGCACGTTGTAGGGTTAAAGTTAAAAAAAAAAAAGTAATAACTATTCGAAAGATGATTACGATTAAAAAAAAAAAAATTTAATATTATTTAAGTACACTGATGTCTATATTTTGTTTTTGTTGCACACAAAAAAAATAATGATTTTATTTGATTTTTTACGAACAAACAAAAACACAAAAACAAAATTCAGACCTTATGCGTAAACTCTTTCCCTAGTTGTTACTTCTTTGACGATCAAAGAATAATAAACTTACAATATAAAACAACTAATTGTTAGCAAATATCAAAAAAATATGAAAGTGTTATAAAAATGCACTCATTGTACACTCACCAAAATTTTTCACCCGCAACCGTCGATGAGGCCTCCCGATATGGTTGATGATGTTTGCAAAAATACGGGTAATTTCTGATATTTGCGTTAGTGCTCAAAATTAATTTAGGATATTAAAATTATTATAGAAAAAGATACATTATATAGGTAGTTCTATGAGTATTAAGGGTTTGTGTTGAAAGTTCAAATTGGCTTAAAGAAAATTTATGTGATGAATGAATTTAAATTAATTTTTAAACCGATTCGATTTTAATAATAAAACAAGATTTTAGATATATTTGATTATTTTAAGAGGATTTTTACACTGCGCGAAAATACGCGTTCTAATAAAAAAATGAAAAATTAAATTTAGTCCATGTATGTTAGATGTAAAAATCTAACAAGTAGAAAAAAAAAAATTTGACTTTCAACACAAAGCACTTGTAAAATTAAATTAAAATATACTTATTGATGTAAATCCGGTATGCTGAAGATTTTAGTTGTTTGAGGATATGGTTACGGCTTTTGTAGAGTTAATTTATCTCGGCAAAGTAGTTGTCACTGTAGATACGTGTTATTTTTTTTTTTCTCTTGAAATTTGTCTATTCTTAAAAATTGTTTTTTTTTTTTCAATAATTCTGGTTTTTAACTCTCGATATCGTTCCCAATTAAATAGGTAGACAGAATAGAAAAAATGATGTAAAAAAAATTCCAATGTATACAGCAATGTATATCGACGTCATTAATCGGAAGGTATAGATTTATTTTTTTTTCTGCCTTTAAAACGGATCAATTCAAGAGAGTTAGATGAAAATAAAAAAAACACAGTACAGTGGAGCCTTGAAGGAGGAAATTGATGATGAATATTTTCCTTTTTTTTTTCTGTAAATTTTCAACACAGGAAAATTTATAAGCCAATATCAGCTTTTCTTTTCAGGTGTCCCAAAAAAAAATTAAAGGTGGTGGCTCAAACTAATAAACAAAATTTTTGACCACCACGAAATTCACAGGTTATGAGGTATATATCAAACTTAGTTGAGCGCTGCCTGCTTCTTAGTAGCAAAACTCGTACAGGGGTCACAAAAGGAGTGACAATCAAAATTATTTCTCGTTGATTAAATTTTTTAACATATATTATTTTCGTATTGTACATACATTTTACCCAGGAGGAATACAATTAAAATGTTGGGCCGTAGGGCCCTTAAACACGTGGAAATCCGGGTATAAAAGATGGTGGCTTCAATGCAAAATTTTATGATGAAATCAAATTTGATTTGCAGTCACGTGGATATAAAAATTTTATAATTTTATCATTATCGGCGGTACTTTGCAATGTTCAATTTATTTTTATTCAAAAAAATATGCCGGAATTGTTAAAATTTAACAAAAAAATATATACCGACAATGGATGTATAAAGATTTCTTTTTTTTCACTTTTTTATTTTACTTTATGATTTATTAAAAACGGTATTTAAATTGATTTATTCCTCTTAATAGAAATGACGTCTTAACACTTTAGATTCTCGTTGAAAAAGGAAGTATGAAAAAATATGTATCTTCCAAGAGAACTCTGAAAAGTATAGAGTGTTGCCACCGATTTTAGACATATTTGATAAAAAGGTAGTAAAATAAAATGTTTTTTTAATTTTACTGAAAAATTATTACATTATGAAATATTTGCCCATTTATTAATTTTATACTATTCCAAAACGATTTATATTCATTTATTTAATATTATTGGTATTCTTTCTACACTACTATTGTCGAAGGGTTAAGCACAGACACAAACCGACTTGTATACCGTAAAAGTAATATGAAATTTGGTTTCAAAGAGTATGCCATTCACACTACCAAATTTTACACCATAAAATCCTTAATAAAAATTATATTAATATTTGTAAAAAAATTTGCAAAAATAAAAATTTATAATTATAACAATTTATCGTATTTTAATCAGCTTTTCACCGATAAAATTTGCGCTGAGTTAAAGAAAATTGCAAAAATAATATTCGACCATTACAAAACCAGATAATACTGGTATGTTATACAACAGTGTTAGCTGGAAAACGTTTATGGTCGAATGTCCTTGGCATGAAAAGTACCTATGGTTTTCCCATCTAAATCCTGTAAAACGTAGTAATGGCTTCCGACCTTCTCCTTGACCTTTGCCTTTAAAAATACTGGGG
This sequence comes from Delia radicum, assembly GCA_021234595.1. NCBI lineage: Eukaryota > Metazoa > Arthropoda > Insecta > Diptera > Anthomyiidae > Delia > Delia radicum. Next base: position 67,759,829 of record CM037855.1, read on the forward strand.
AAAGTTTTGCGCTAAATTACTCTGAGCGAAATTACGACGATATACCTCCTGGCCCACATTAAAACTAATGGGTCGGGTGCGTAAATTATATTGATTTCGATTTGTATCGTATGCGTCAGAAATATGTTTCCTTAGGTCTTTTCGCAGGAGAGACAAATTATCATCGCGGGACAAAGTAAACGAGGGTTCGTCAAGAAGGTTTAGATTTTTTAAAAGATTATAGGAACTGCCATGAGTTATCATGTCGAAACCAAAGACTGCATGATAAGGGCTACAGTTAATTGACTGATGGGTAGAGTTTCGCAACGCGCAACTTATAAAGCTTAAGTTCTGGTCCCAAAGAGTGTGATCACGTTTCAAGAAGGCCCTTATACCTGCTATTAAGGATCTGTTAACCCTCTCTGAAGCGTTGGCTTGAGGGGAGTAGAGAGCGGTATAAATATGGGTTATCCCGAGTGAAGTAAAAAACGCATTGAGGTCATTCGACTTGAATTGTGAGCCGTTGTCGCTAACAATATATTCGGGTACACCGTAAATATGAAAAATGTGTTTTAATAAAAATTCTTGGATGGCCGAGGATACAAATTTTTTTAGGGGACACAGCCAGTGAAACTTTGTGAGGTGATCTAAAACTATGAGCAACCCAATATTGCCATGCTTGCTACGGGGGTAGGGACCTAAAATGTCTATATACAACCTCTGAAAAGGTCGTAGAGAAATAGTTGCCTTACCCATTTCCGGTTTCATAATGAAATTAGGAGATTTCGTGGTTTTGCAGATTTCGCAATTACGAATGTAATTACGAACGTCTCTCACTAAGCCGGGCCAAAAGAAATGCCGGCGAACTAACTCTAGGGTTTTATATACACCACCGTGTGACGTCACCAGAGAATCGTGAAACCGGGTAAGTATAGACTTTCGCAAATTATAGGGCACCCAAAGTTTCCAGGATTTTTGGTCCTCTTCATCATTGCCACAACTATGTTGTGTTCTTATATAGACATATTTTTCAACAATTTTAATATCAGGATATTTAACAGGATTTTCTGAAATTTTTTCCTTTAAGGTTATGTAATCCTCGTCGTCGAAGTGACCCGATTCAAGATTAATCTCCGGTTCCGAAATTTCAAGGCCAGAAATTTCGTCATCGCAAACCCTAGAAAGAGCATCGGGGACGATGTTGTCCTTCCCTTTGCGATGACTTATAGAAAATTTATAGCCCTGAAGCTTAAAAACCCAGCGGGCCAACCTACCGTTTAGATCAGGTTGCCTCATCAACCAAACCAGCGAGGAATGGTCAGTTATGACCTCAAATTCTTGCATTTCTATATAGCAACGAAATTTCCTAATAGCCTCCAGAGCAGCGAGGCATTCACGCTCTGTGACACTGTAGTTGCGTTGGGCAGAGTTGAGCTTTTTGGACATGAAAGCTATCGGCTTTTCGGCCCCATTTTCGTCCAGCTGCACCAACACAGCTCCAATGCCATAGTCGCTGGCGTCACAATGAATATAGAATTTTTTCGAAAAATTAGGGTTGATTAAAATCGGGGCAGAGGTGAGAAGGAGCTTAATTCTCTCGAAAGCAGCTTGGGCCTCAGGTGTCCAACAAAACTTTCGTTTTGTGGATAACACCTCGGTAATCGGAAACACGACCGACGAAAAATTATCAATAAATCTTCTATACCAACCAGCCAGACCAAGAAAACCGCGAACTTGTTTCAGGGTTTTTGGTACTGGCCAATTGGATATAGAGATAACTTTTTCGGGGTCGGTCTTTATACCACCACGTCCAATAATATATCCAAGATAGTTTACTTCGGTTACAAGAAAATGAGATTTAGAAATGTTGAGTGTAATATTGGCCTTTCTGAACTGTTCCGCAATTCTAACTAAAACAGAGAGATGAGTATTGAAGTCTTCGGATACGATGACGAGGTCATCAAGGTATCCAAAAACACAATGACGTAAATCGGCCGGGATAATGTCGTCCATCAGACGACACATCGTCTGTGGCGCATTACATAGCCCAAAGGGCATGACGACAAATTGATAAAGGGGCCTCCCCGGGACAGTGAAAGCAGTTAGGGCCTTTGACTCATCGGCTAAGCCGATTTGCCAAAAGGCATCTTTTAAGTCCAGTTTTGATATTAGGTTAGCCTTTGGAAGACGAGCAAAAATACCCTCTATACTGGGTAGCGGATATGCATCCTTTTTGGTCACAGAATTGACCTTACGCGCATCTAAACAAAGACGGACCTTGTTTGGTTTAACCACTAAGCGCATCGGGGAACTCCAGGGTGACGAAGAGGTTTCTATCACCCCTAAAGCCAACATGCGGTCGATCTCTTGGAACATCAGCTTCTCCACCGCAGGAGAAACTGGGTAGAACCTTTGCTTGATTGGTTTGGCATCGCCGACGTCAATCTCGTGTTTTATCAAGCCGGTTCGCCCGAGACCCTGTTTCTCGAAATTTGGAAACAAATCAATGATAGCAGAAAGCTGCTGACGTTGGCTCGGAGTCAAGGGATATTCTTCTGGATTCGAATCTAAAGATTCTTCTATTTTATCAGGTTTATCGGACGTTATACAAAAAGCAGACAAATCAGACGGAACTTCGGACAAATCTGAACAGACGGACGTTAAAACTACGGATCCAAAAACTTCGGGCGCTAAATTAAAAGACTTCCAAAAATCTACTCCTAATATCAAACGTTGCTTAATGGAGGGTACAATAAAAAATTTAATTTGTCTGTGAACATTTTTAAAGTAAACATCTACAATTAAATGACCAAAGACACGCTGTAAATTACCATCTGCAGTTGAAACAAATGATTTTCGAGAGCAAAAACAATCAAAATTAGTAAAATTTTCCTTAGCTAAATCAGCACTAATACAGCTGACATTAGCACCAGTGTCTAAGAGGCCAAATTCGCAAAAATTTAAAAATTTAACCTGAGCATAATATCTCCTGTCGTTCAGATTATTATAAATGGATGAAATCACATATTTAGAGGCATGCTTTCGCATTTTAAAATATTCTCGAAGGCGTGCAGTTGATCTTTTCGTCTTTTTAGGCATAAAGTCTGATAAAACAGACACGTTTAAAATTTGGTTACGCTTGGCGATATAATTTTGCCATCGTAAATGATATGGTAATTTAGGATAGATGATTTTATTTAAATTTTCATCAGCATCGAGAGGATTTTGATAAAAATTTCTTTTCAATATTGTTATTTGATTAGAAGGGTTTAGTGTTACTATGGGTAAATTATTTTCGTAAAAGTGGGTTGAATTTATGGAGCTGGGCGGAAATAATTCTGTCGCGTCTCGTTTTTTGAATTAGATAATTTTTTTGCAGAACATTTAGGACATTGGGGCTTATACGTTTCCTTAGCCCCGCAGCCATAACAGAAAACTGTCTTATTTTGCAAACAATCTTCCCAGTGGTGGCCTGCAGAGTCACAGTTCCAGCACTTGGAAGCCATTGCTGTTTGTTGAACAGCTTCAACAGAAGGGTTAATAAAACCTGAAGCATTACATGAGTCATCCTCTAGAGAAAAATCTAGTTCTGCTACAGTTCTGCGCGGAGCAAAATTTTGATTAAATTTTGGTGGAATATTTCGACGTAAAGCATCGCCACCAAATAAGTTTTCCCTCATTTGCACAAGTTTGCGTAAATGTGCAATTGTGTAAACCGGAACATACAAGAGTTCGCGTCTCAAATCAGGGCTTAAGTTACGTTTTAAAATTTCAATAATATCAGCCTCTGGCATTGGCGGATCTAGGCGAGAAAGAAAAGAAGACACATCTTCGAAAAATACCTCAAAAGATTCACCTGGCTTCATTTTTCGATTCCGAACTTCCTCCATGAAATCAAAATTTGTCCTAAAATCTTTGTATTCGTAACGCAAAGCGATACAAAATTCGTCCCATCTAATGGTTTGGACTTGCTTGTGATAATTCCAATACCACTCACGCGCTTTACCGGTTAATAAAATATGCAAATTTCTGCAAATTATTTCAAAATCATTATTGAAAGTATCTGAAGTTAATGACCTGAGTCTATACAGAAAATCGTCAACCCTTATGCCATTCGTGGAACCATCAAATTTCAAGTTCCAATTTTGTATAATTGAGGTGATTTTGTCGCTTCTACGGGCAAAATTCTCATCAACTCTAGCCGCATTATAAATTTGGCTGTTTTGACCATTTTGTGATTGATTAGAAAATACTGAATTTTGCGGTTGTGGATTATAATAATCGACATTTGGTTCAAAAGTTTGATTAAAATTATTTGATGTTCTGTTAGAGGGTCTAGATTGTGAAGGTTGTGAAAACCCTTGGTGTGAATAACTATCACGGGTTTGCCTTTGTGAATTTGACATATTATTAGGGGGTAAAGAATAATTTTGTTGTATTTCAGATTGTGGCCGACTTTGATCTGAAGAATTATGTTGAGTATTTGCTTGTAATGGAACTTGTGAAAAATTGGACCCCGAAGATTGAATATTTGTGGGAGTAATATTTAAATTTCCTAAAATTCTCACAAGGCTGTTTTCAATTACCCGATCAATTTCCGAAGCAGTAACATAATTTTCATTATTATCAGACATGTTAATATTATGCCTTACTGGTCTATGGGAAACCCTACGTGAATATAATTCTTGAAAGTTCTGGGGAATTGTTAGCGGTAATTGCTTAGTAGGAGTAACTTTTGAAGAATGAGAAATATTATGTAATAATGTATTCTGATTATCCCTTGGCAAGGATAATGTAGGATTTATATTTGAATTTTGTTCATCCTGTGGGGCGCCAGGATTCTGAGGCAAAGTTGTGGTAGTTTGTTTATTAAAATTCTGACTATTCTGTGGTAATGTTATAGTCGATTGTTTATTAGAGTTCTTAGTCGGAGTTTGATTAAATTGCGGTAAAATGGACGAAGCAGTTTCTAAATTGCTAAACTCTAAGAAGTTTTGAGATTGTTCTAATTCCTCCACTATTATTTTGCCACTGCGAGTTTTAGTCTGTTTGGATATAGCCCCGCGACCCCTGCCTCTGAAGTTTGAGGTTTGTTTAGGGTTTGATGGTTTTACACTTTGAAAATCAAATCTTTTTAAATTACCAAGCTCGCAAGGGTTTTGGCATGTTGGACAAATTGACTTGTCAGATAAAAAGTTCTCAATACAAGGGCGGTGAAATACATGATTGCATTTCGAAATTATAACACAATGCTTATTACCAATCATCAAATCTTTGCATATGCCACAAACAATATCATTTTCTGTTGCGGTTTCACCAGTAGAACCAGAAGCCTGATCCTCAATTGGAGATTGTTGTTCACTGTTTGAACCCATTGTTAAAATTATATTAAAAAAATCAAAAATATCAAAAGAAATATGGTTTGAATTTTTCGGTTATAAAACGTGTATGTTTCAGGCAATTAAATCATGGAAAGATTGTATTATTTTAAAAATAATATTAAGCTTTAAATTTTACAATAATTGGGGAACAAATACTTTTTCCCGAAAGAGATTATATTTAAATTTTTAATATATAAAAAAAATATAGGAAATTTTTAAACAAAAAATAAAGGAAATTCTCCTATGATGGTAATTAGACTTAAGAACAATGTCTCAATTTAATTGAATACTATTAGTTGAAACAGATTCTGTAATTGCTAAAAGGTAATTAAGTTTAAGTTAAATTTCGATCATACCTATGAGCAAAATGTTCTCATAGAGAGACTACTCAATGTAATTATTTCTTTAAAAATGTTATGAAAATTAGACGAAGATAAATAGGAATAAGTACATAATCTAGTGAAAAATCCATAAAAATCCTATAGCAATAGAAAAAGCAGCGTTTTTTTTTTTTTTTTTTTTTTTTTTTTTTTTTAATAGTAAATGGTTTTCAAAATCTCAACTATTAATATTCTATACACGACAAATAAAATTTAAAACTGTTGCATAAAACAGACTCTCAAACGAATAATTTCTTTAAAAGTAGATTGCAACCAATTTGCAGTAATATATAAATAAAGTGTTTTAACAAACAATCAAAATACGGTTTTCTTACGTTTTAGATGTGAGAGGTAGATAGAGTTTTTAAATAGACGTGACAGTGAATGAAATGGAAAAAAAAATAGGGTTATTGAGTTCAATAAATTATCAAACATTATTATAATTTGACAAACCAGCATGCATGTTGGCCAATAACTAAAAAAAATTGGACATTACAGTGCAATTAGCATAATAACGTTATTCCTAATATTTCTAGGATACTGATAACTCAGTCCAACTATAATATCAATTTGAAAATTTAAAAAACTTACACAGATTAAGAAGTTTCCCAAATGTCCTCATATTAAAGATAAAAGCGGAATTAGGGAGCAATCCGGTCAACTTATTCGAACCCTTAGTCCTCAAATAATTGAATTTCCAGGAAGCTATAAAACCTATTTATCCCAAATAATCCGATATATGAGAATTATTCAAACTCTATGAGTTAATGAGCTCTAAAACTAATTCAAAATGAAGGTGAGCAGAAAAATCAAAAGATCTTCCCTGCCCCACGTTGGGCGCCAAACTTTTATGTAGCGTTCAATCCGAAAAAGATGAACGTGGGATGACAAGAAAATTTCAAAGTCAAAGATGTTAAACAATTGTATACGTGTTGGTACAAAAATAAAAATCAAAAATTTTTACAGAGATAATAGTGAAGACTAAAGGGAGCCATTTATACTGCTAGCAGTCAGTCGGATGGGGGGGTCGTGTCCTACTATGTTCCCTAAGCCGTATACAATATCCCTACACAAAACTTATTATAGACTCCCTATGGTTTTTTAATAATATAAAAAAAAAACAAAAAAATTTACGTTATAATATGGACCAAACCAGACCATAGTGCAATTCTAATTGCCCCCTACTATGGCTGAAAAAAAAACTGTATAAAATTACGTTAAAAAAAATGCATTCAAAGTCAATACGCCAAATGTTTGGGTCTCTTAGATGTCGTTAGAGACCAACGTATCGTAACCCACCCTACCATTGGTTTTAGCTACGCAAATTTTACGCTAAAACCCCACAAACGTTTATATAACCCTACCTACATCACATCTTGTAAGAAAAACCAAAAAAGTCTAAAATTCCATATTCAAAATTTTGTATATATTCAAGAAACTTTTAGATTTAACATCGTATCTTAAAGATAAAGTTAATTTAGAATTTTGACAAATGTTTTAGAAAAATTACAATTTCATTATCAAATGGGTAATGATCTTTGTAAAATACTGGCTAAAATTACTTCATTTATATTTTCAAAATTTACTACAAAGATAAAGACTATTTATTTAACTAGACTTATTAATTATTAAGTTGAAATTTTAAACATTATGATTTTTCAATTCATGAAAATACAAATAGAAATATTAAATGTGTGAATTCTTTAAAAAAAAAAAAATACTTAAATATCTAACTTTAATAACCCTATTAATCTATATTTATTTAAATTATATTATTTTATCTAGCACGTTGTAGGGTTAAAGTTAAAAAAAAAAAAGTAATAACTATTCGAAAGATGATTACGATTAAAAAAAAAAAAATTTAATATTATTTAAGTACACTGATGTCTATATTTTGTTTTTGTTGCACACAAAAAAAATAATGATTTTATTTGATTTTTTACGAACAAACAAAAACACAAAAACAAAATTCAGACCTTATGCGTAAACTCTTTCCCTAGTTGTTACTTCTTTGACGATCAAAGAATAATAAACTTACAATATAAAACAACTAATTGTTAGCAAATATCAAAAAAATATGAAAGTGTTATAAAAATGCACTCATTGTACACTCACCAAAATTTTTCACCCGCAACCGTCGATGAGGCCTCCCGATATGGTTGATGATGTTTGCAAAAATACGGGTAATTTCTGATATTTGCGTTAGTGCTCAAAATTAATTTAGGATATTAAAATTATTATAGAAAAAGATACATTATATAGGTAGTTCTATGAGTATTAAGGGTTTGTGTTGAAAGTTCAAATTGGCTTAAAGAAAATTTATGTGATGAATGAATTTAAATTAATTTTTAAACCGATTCGATTTTAATAATAAAACAAGATTTTAGATATATTTGATTATTTTAAGAGGATTTTTACACTGCGCGAAAATACGCGTTCTAATAAAAAAATGAAAAATTAAATTTAGTCCATGTATGTTAGATGTAAAAATCTAACAAGTAGAAAAAAAAAATTTGACTTTCAACACAAAGCACTTGTAAAATTAAATTAAAATATACTTATTGATGTAAATCCGGTATGCTGAAGATTTTAGTTGTTTGAGGATATGGTTACGGCTTTTGTAGAGTTAATTTATCTCGGCAAAGTAGTTGTCACTGTAGATACGTGTTATTTTTTTTTTTCTCTTGAAATTTGTCTATTCTTAAAAATTGTTTTTTTTTTTTCAATAATTCTGGTTTTTAACTCTCGATATCGTTCCCAATTAAATAGGTAGACAGAATAGAAAAAATGATGTAAAAAAAATTCCAATGTATACAGCAATGTATATCGACGTCATTAATCGGAAGGTATAGATTTATTTTTTTTTCTGCCTTTAAAACGGATCAATTCAAGAGAGTTAGATGAAAATAAAAAAAACACAGTACAGTGGAGCCTTGAAGGAGGAAATTGATGATGAATATTTTCCTTTTTTTTTTTCTGTAAATTTTCAACACAGGAAAATTTATAAGCCAATATCAGCTTTTCTTTTCAGGTGTCCCAAAAAAAAAATTAAAGGTGGTGGCTCAAACTAATAAACAAAATTTTTGACCACCACGAAATTCACAGGTTATGAGGTATATATCAAACTTAGTTGAGCGCTGCCTGCTTCTTAGTAGCAAAACTCGTACAGGGGTCACAAAAGGAGTGACAATCAAAATTATTTCTCGTTGATTAAATTTTTTAACATATATTATTTTCGTATTGTACATACATTTTACCCAGGAGGAATACAATTAAAATGTTGGGCCGTAGGGCCCTTAAACACGTGGAAATCCGGGTATAAAAGATGGTGGCTTCAATGCAAAATTTTATGATGAAATCAAATTTGATTTGCAGTCACGTAGATATAAAAATTTTATAATTTTATCATTATCGGCGGTACTTTGCAATGTTCAATTTATTTTTATTCAAAAAATATGCCGGAATTGTTAAAATTTAACAAAAAAATATATACCGACAATGGATGTATAAAGATTTCTTTTTTTTCACTTTTTTATTTTACTTTATGATTTATTAAAAACGGTATTTAAATTGATTTATTCCTCTTAATAGAAATGACGTCTTAACACTTTAGATTCTCGTTGAAAAAGGAAGTATGAAAAAATATGTATCTTCCAAGAGAACTCTGAAAAGTATAGAGTGTTGCCACCGATTTTAGACATATTTGATAAAAAGGTAGTAAAATAAAATGTTTTTTTAATTTTACTGAAAAATTATTACATTATGAAATATTTGCCCATTTATTAATTTTATACTATTCCAAAACGATTTATATTCATTTATTTAATATTATTGGTATTCTTTCTACACTACTATTGTCGAAGGGTTAAGCACAGACACAAACCGACTTGTATACCGTAAAAGTAATATGAAATTTGGTTTCAAAGAGTATGCCATTCACACTACCAAATTTTACACCATAAAATCCTTAATAAAAATTATATTAATATTTGTAAAAAAATTTGCAAAAATAAAAATTTATAATTATAACAATTTATCGTATTTTAATCAGCTTTTCACCGATAAAATTTGCGCTGAGTTAAAGAAAATTGCAAAAATAATATTCGACCATTACAAGCAATGAATTCGATTAACTATGGAACGTTTTCGCATCACGTTTACTCTAAATGATAATATACATACACAGAGACGTCGTACAGTGCGTACAGAAGAAGTAATTGCTGCTGTAGATCAGCAATCAGTCTATCCGCCATCGTGCACAGGAATTGGATATGTCCATCCACTTTATGGAAGATTTTGCGGAAAGACCTCGGTTTGCGTGCTTACAAAATCCAACTCGTGCAACAATTGAAGCTACACGATCACCTAACAAGGCGTAGATTCGGTGAATAGGCCCAAAACAAGGTTGCCGTTGATCCCGATTTTTATAAGCTAAGGCGTATTTGAAGTGATGATAATCCTCAAGTGTATGTTGAGACACCGTTACATCCAGAAAAACTGACTGGTGTGCTGGTGGAATCATTGTTCCGTTATTCTTTCACGTTTCGGACCCGTAGATTGGCCTCCCAGATCGTGCGATTTACCGCCGCTGGACTATTTTCTGTGGGGATATGTGAAGTCTCTAGTCTACTCCGATAAGCCCGAAACGATTGACCACTTGGAGAGCAACATTCGCCGCGTTTTTGCCAATATACGGCCACAACCGTTCGAAAAAGTCATCGAAAATTGGACCTCCAGATTAAACTACGTCCGAACCAGCCGTGGCGGTCATATGCCAGAAGTCATTTATAATTATGATGCCTGAAGATTATCTTTAGAATAAAGTAAATTTCATGTCAATTTAAAAAATTCATCTTTGTTTTATTCAATTTCAAAGTTCTATGCCTCTATCAAAACACCCTTTAGATCTATATATGACCATATATTCTGCTATATATGATCATATATAAGTGTATATGATACAATTAATCAAAAACAAGTGGAAGCATTAAAGTCCGATGTGCCGAATTTGGTATAAAAAAGATTAAATTCGGCTGTGCCGAATTTTTGGATACCCTCCATCTCATTGTTTGAATTAACCAGTGCAAGTACAAATAATATATATATATATATATCTATATTCCTTGTAAAAATAACAATAACAATGTTGTTTTTATAAGTAAAATAAAATATGATTAATTTGGGGTGAAGAAAAAATGTTGTATCAATTATCGTTAAAAGCGAACTGCACTGTATATAAATACAGATAAAGATTTACACAATTCAATATATATGGTTTGTGTCTTTGCTATAAAAAAATCGTCGATATTCAGGCGCTAAATTGGTATGTTTAATTTCTATGATATTAAATATATATTTGAATTGGGAGTTAAAATCCAATTAATATTCTTTTAAGAATCCAATTGCAATTGATGGAAACGTCCAATTGGAAAAATTGTCAATAGCGCCATCTATTAAGTTATAAAGGGATAGGTTTAAAGGGACAGTAATAAGAAAAAAATTGTTTTAAAAATAATATATATATTGTGAATTGTGCGCCCCGGTAGGCTAGTTGGTAGCGTGCTGGCTTATCAGTGCGGGGGTCGTGGGTTCGATTCCCACCAGAGGCACTGGTCTGTTTTCGCTACAACGCGCCGAAGGCCATAGTAGCTAGTGCTCGGTTAGGGTAATATTTATATAATTTGTAATTATGTGATTATTAATTAATAAATAAAATAAATATTGTGAATTAGTAATTTAATTTAATATCTAATTGTAATTGAGAAAGGACCTAATTGGAAGAATAACTGGCTCCTCCATTAAAATAGAAAAAAAATATTCTTAGGAAAAAAACTTTTGTTTTGTAAATGAAACGAATTTAGTAGAAAAAAATCTAACACTCGATTAACGAGGGTTATGTGGTCAAAAAATAAAGTCAGTTTATTGCAATAATTAAATGCAGTTTGCTTATAACACTTGAAATAAGGGAAAAGCACAAATCGATGTCTCAAAGTAATCAATATTTGTAGAAAATAATATTATCCGTACATGAAATATTTAAATATAATGTAGCACTGAAATAATTATTTTTCTATAAAACAAAACCCGTGATTTTAGTAGAAAAAAGCCACAAAATAGGCTTTTAGCAATGTAAGGAAAATGAATTGTATTAAATACAAAAACACTTTAATTTTAGCGGAAAACATACCGATTTGATCTAAACATGCTAGGAATATTATATTTTAATAATATTAATAAAAACTTTAAATGTTTTTCATCTTATGTTTCACTGAAACACAAATTAATGTTCAAAGTTATTCTGCAGGTTTGTTCTCAATGAAGCAATTTTTTTTTTTTTGAAATAATAGTTGGTTTTAAAATAAGTAGTGACAATTTACAGAATTGATAAAAACTGTGGAAATAGTTGAGAAATCGTTTGCATGCACTGACAGGAATTTAATATTACATTTTAAGCAATGTTATGCTTTTTTCACATGGACTTTTAAAAAAGCATTTAGGGGTCCAAGAAGGTGATTACGTAGAAACTTTTGAACTGTTTTGTAAATACTACATTAACATAGTTTAAGTGGCAATCGTTTCAGTTACATATATTCAGTTGAATTGGACAGAACTAAAGGGAAATGCAAATTGAAGTATTTATGAAATCTGTGGATATAAGAAGTCCGTTATATCAGACATCATTTGTACGGAGTCTTGTTGACGAGACAAACAATTTAAATAAAATGAATTCTTTATAACAAAGATCCATATTGCAATTTTTATTGTTATTGAATTTCAGAGGGAAATTAGTGTTTTAGTGAATTAGTTTTAGTGAATTTAGGGTTTAAAAAGCATACGCGAATTAAAAAAAAGATTTAAAAAAAAATGCGCTTGCTGAGACATACATAATGAAATAATTATTAAATACCCGTTTACATTACAACACACGTGTTTATACTATACATCACATAAGTCAAACGGAAAGTGTGATAATATTAAGTTTGTCAAAAAATTAAAAAAGAAAATACTGTGTGTGTTTAGAGTGTTTTCGTGACACAAAAAATTAAAGAAACTGGTATTTTTTCAAATTATATAAATTAAAAAATTGATCCGGTGACAAATTAACATGTTTTGCTGACATATTAAACTTTTGTCAAAAATTCGTAAATTTTTTGGAAGCAAAAATCGTCCAATAGTCATTTAGTTATTTTGGGTATTAAATATCGTCAAAATGACTATAAATCGTCAAACCTGGCAACACTGCATGTGATTGCTTCTAATGCATACATACATACAGGCACGTAGCTAGGAATTTGTTTCGGGGGGGCTTTTCGATTTTTTTTTTTGATTATATATTTTTTTTTTTGCACACTAAAGTAACAGCTTTTTCTTTTGTTTGCTAAATTTTTGCTAAATTTTTACCTACACGTAATCGGCAATCATGTATTAATAATAGAAATAGCTTTCTGATTTCATTTTGAAACAAAAACCTCCTGCATAAAGTGCATTTCCTTAAAATGCATTTTTTCATTTATTACTTATTGTGTTCATTATTTTGCGAATTTTGATGTCTATATTGCGAAACAACGCTTTAATCTGTTTGATCACAAATTTGAAAATGTTTGTGTACTTTAAGTTGGATATGCATCGTTATTGTCTAATTACGTTAAATTTTTAGCTAAATATTAATTTTTAGTTTAATTAAATAAAAAAAGGATTATGCGGAAAACTTTTTGAAAACCGCGAAAAATAAAATTGCGTTACTTTATATTTGTATGTGCTAATATACGTCTAGGGTAGCTAAAACTTGATAAATGTAAAAAAAGTAAAAAAGTTTCAACTTCTAATAACCCGATTAAAATTAATATGATGCTTTATATAATCATACGAAATTTAATATGAGTCTTAATATAGTTTTATCCGAGAAATGGGCATAATAATTAAATATCATCCGAATAATGACGCGATACAATTTAATACGATTTTATAAAGCGGTATAAATTTATATCTATCCAGTTTTTGATTTTAAAACGTCATGAAAATTCAAAATATCTATTAATCTTTTTAGACTTTAGCCGCTTGCAAAAGGTTTACAACTTTATAATTTGTAACAAATTCTATAGCATTTGGAAATTTTATTTATAATAATATTGTGTTTTTTTTAAATATGATATAATATCAAAATATATATTATTTTGCAATGTCTAGGTATATAAATATATAGTAATTATTAATTGGATTAGTTTTAGCGTATTCTAAATGCAATATACAATTATACGCAACTATATATGACATGATGTTAAATTTTTTATACGAAATTAATTTTATATATGAATTTATATAATTATGTCCGGTTAAATCCACTGGCAGACAACACCTTATAAGAGTATATAAAATAATGTATTATTTTATGCAAAAGTTTTAACTCGGGAAATTAAAGATTTATAACCGTGCAAAAAACAAATTAAAAGCAAATATCCTATATAATTTGCCTGACACTTACAAGGAAGCTTTTCCGATGCGTTCCCTTTGAAATTAATGAAATCCGGATAGGTGATAAAGCAGCAAAAATATATGGAAAACGTATCTATTTTTAAAATTGGTGGTGAAAATTAACACATTTTTGTATGAAAATATGTTTAAAGTTTAGGAAATTTAGACTTATTTAAAAACAGCGTTCAAATCCTCGAGAAAACACACATTTGAAAACCATTTTGACACTATGTCGTGGGCTGCCACTTATTTGAATTATTTTAACAAATTATTCACTATTTTTTCCCCTTTTTCATATATCCGACTTCATGTATTGTATTAAAAAAATCGTAAATTTTACAAGCAAGCGTGATTGTAGTCTGAAAGAAATAATAAAGAAAAAATATAAAATTGGAAAATTTAAAAATATACCTGACATCGCCTAGGTCTTATTTCCATCGCCTAGGTCTTATTTATTTCGTATTTCCAATTCACTTTGATTTATATTTTGGACAATTTCAAACGCTTTTCAAATTGTCTTTAATCAATTTTTTAAATAAAAACCCTTTAAAATGTCTAAAAAAAACTACATCGTTATTAGTGGTTTAGCTGCTTGATTTTAAAATGTCACATTTCAAGGAGCGCCGATAGAAATTTGTTTACATTTAGTCTAAAAAGAAATTGAGAAAATTTGAGTCCCATTGGACCACGTTAACATGTTATGCATATCGATCAAAGTTTGAGGCTTAAATTTGTTTCAAAAAATTAAAAAAATATGAGATATCGAAATATATATCGTAAAAAAATACTGAAAACTATGTTACCAGATACGTGCGTAGCAAACCAAATTTACCAAAAAGATTGCACTGTAATTAAAGTAACGACTTTTACGGCACAAGTAACTTAATTTTGAGTCTTAGTGGTAGCTCCATTTTAAAAGATTATGTCAAAATACACAGAAAAAATCATTGTCAAAAAAAAAAATTCAATTAAATATTTGTTCGATTTCAAACTTACTTTCAATTAACTGTTTAATTGAAAATGAATTTGGTATAAAAAAAATTCTCAGTTTTTATAACGTTGAACAACATTGAAACAAATGCAAAAATTTTAAAAAGTCGCCAAAATTAAAAAAAATCGTTTAAAGTTGAAAATTCGCTTTTCTTTAATTTTGGTCATTTTTTTTTTATTTTTTTATTGAATTTTGGCGTTTATTTTGGGAGTTTTTTAAATTTCTGCAATTTTGAGGATTGTTTTGGCAATTTTTTTTTCAAATTTTGCGATTTTTCAAATGGTCTAATTTTTCCCAATAGTAAACAATATTCAATTAAATTTTTAATAGATGTGAATAAAACTATATGTAATTGAAAATAATATTAATTAAATAGATACAAATTATTTTAGTTGTTACTACAATTGCATCAACACGACCGAATTTAGTTAAACTTTTGCTGAATCAACAAATATTTTAATTAAAACTCAATTTTAGTTTTTTCTGTTTAGTTTGGATTGTCTCAAACAATTTTTTGATTATATTTTAAGTCAAAGACTTCGAAATCTCTTATGAAAAGATTTTATTTATTGCTTTTTGTCGAAAATCAACTCTAACAATGATAGCCCCCCATTTGCAGGCGATGTTTTCTAACGAAATTTTAAGATTCGAATCATATAAAACTATTTCCTATTTGATCCAAATCAAAAATAATTATTTTCATATTAAATTTATCAATAACATTGTTACTTTCTAACGAATTGTATTAAGTTTTTAAATTTGTCAAATCATTTCGGGGGGGCTCTAGCCCCCAAGACCCCCCCCACCCCCCCCCTAGCTACGTGCCTGCATACATACCAGTTATAAAAACCTTCATACATACATACATACAGGGTGGCTGATGCATATTGTTACAATAAGAAATTTAAATAACTTTTTTATTTTTATTTCTTTGTTTTTACATTTGAAAAGCCATACATTTTTAATAAGCATTTTTAAGGAGCATATAGACGACATGTATTTGTCATCTGACATGTCAAATTTTCAAGTCACATGTAATTGTGCATGTCTGTCAAAATTGCTGTTTTACATAAGGTTTATATTATATTTGGTCACAAACGTACATGTTTTTGCTTCTGACACAGTCTCTGTTTTTTTTTCTTCAACAGCTGATCAGTGCGAAAATTTTATTAAAATAATTTTATTTTTAAAAGTGATAGTCAAATGGAATCAAAGGATAATGCAATTGCAGTGTGCAGTGTAGTTTCAATTATAACTGCAATGAAATCGAAATTAAAAAAAAAGAAAGAGGAAAAGAAACCGTTCTCTGTGGAGCCAACAATCAAGTCGATCTGGGTTTCAACATGGCATGCTGCCGCAGCAAAAAGTTCAGCCATCTTAAATAATTTTTCTTTAAATGCGGACATACCAATTTGGGATAGGAGCATATAGACGACATGTATTTGTCATCTGACATGTCAAATTTTCAAGTCACATGTAATTGTGCATGTCTGTCAAAATTGCTGTTTTACATAAGGTTTATATTATATTTGGTCACAAACGTACATGTTTTTGCTTCTGACACAGTCTCTGTTTTTTTTTCTTCAACAGCTGATCAGTGCGAAAATTTTATTAAAATAATTTTATTTTTAAAAGTGATAGTCAAATGGAATCAAAGGATAATGCAATTGCAGTGTGCAGTGTAGTTTCAATTATAACTGCAATGAAATCGAAATTAAAAAAAAAGAAAAGAGGAAAAGAAACCGTTCTCTGTGGAGCCAACAATCAAGTCGATCTGGGTTTCAACATGGCATGCTGCCGCAGCAAATAGTTCAGCCATCTTAAATAATTTTTCTTTAAATGCGGACATACCAATTTGGGATATAATTATAAAACTTTTTATAAACATATATATGTACATAATTTTATTAAATGGGAAAATGTATATACATTTATTGGTATTGTAAAATGTTAACTTTAGCCGGCTAATGATTCCGTCAACTTTTTGTTTCATATTTAAAACAGCTGATGTCAGATGGTTTGTCAGAAGAAAATAGAGCACGCTCTAATTGAAATTTTGTCAGATGACTTTGCTTCTGACTTTTACAGAAGCAAAGTTAAAAAGGTCACACACGACATGTATGTATTTTGCAGTGGGAAATTTGACATGTCAGATGACAAATACATGTCGTGTATATGCTCCTTTAATGGCTTTCAAGAAACAATTTATTTAAAATGACTAACACGCCTGATGACATCAAATGCAAGCGAAATTCCGTGCAAATTACAGAGAAAGTTCCAAGCTAAGGGGCAAGTCTACTGCGTTCAATTGCTTGTTGTTTGATTTTTTTAAAGGAGAGAAATGAAAATCCTTAAGCAGAACTGTCCGTATTGACTGTCTGGTGATAAATATATGAGCAAAAATATTCCTTGTATTGTATTGCAGCAACTATGGCAACAATTGTTTCTTACATTCGAACTGAGAAATTTTGATTAAAAGGCGTCCTAATGATTGTTCCACGATTGACAAAATAATTTACGAGCCCAATCTGCTCGGAGGAGTGCCGCCTAATGTGCTCGTTAAGTTTGTTTATGCGGAAATGCCAGCCCCCAAAGCATTGTAGTGGCGCACAATCAAAATGTTAGTTTCATTACCCCATTCGTTCATTTCCTTAAATTGAAAGACGAATCAATGAAACCAAAAAAAAAAAAAAAATCGAACCGATTAATAACTCAGAAAAAAAGTTATTACGTTTTCTTTTGTAGTGACATTTATCAGCCACCCTGTATTACAAAACAAAAAAACAACAACAATATTTTGTGGTTTTTCCCAGATTTTTTTTAAAAAGAACTACAACTACTTTTACAAAGTGTGTATACCCTCCGCACTATGGGATGGAGAATTATTTTTACAAACACGCTTGCGGAGACATACATAATGAAATAATTATTAAATACCCATTTACATTACGACACATATGTTTATACTATACATCACATGAATCAAACAAAAAGTGTAATAAAATTAAGTTTTTAAAAAAATTAAAAAAGAAAATAGTTTATGTGTTTAGAGTGTTTTCGAGACACAGAAAATTAAAGAAACTGGTATTTTTTCAAATAATATAAATCGAAAAATTGATCCAGTGACAAATAAATATGTTTTGCTGACATATTAAACTTTTGGCAAAAATTCGTAATTTTGTTGGCAGCAAAACCCATAAAATCATCATTTAGTTATTTTGGGTATTAAATATAGTCAAAATGACGATAAATCGTCAAACCTGGCAACACTGCATGCCATTGCTACTAAACATACATACATACATACAAACCAGTTATAAACAACAATATTTTGTGGGTTTTTTTGTTATTGTACGTGTTGATTATGACCACGGATGGTAACCGATTCTATGTGGTTATTGGCTTCCTGAATGCTATTTTCTTTTATTTCGGTAACGTTATTTTAGGGGTAACTATATTTAAGTTATTTCGGTTGCGGGCTTTTAGCGTTAACGGTATTTTATTTATTTCGCTAGCGGTATTTTATATATAAAATTACGTTACATTTTAGTTATTTCGGTAACTTTATTTTAGGGAAAGATTTTTCAGTTATTTTGGTAACGGCATTTTAAGGGTAACGTTATTTTAGATATTTAGGTAATGTTAATGCACACCACAATTTTTAGCCCCATTATGCCCGAGTTTTGATTACTTTCTTGCTTATGATCATACTTTGGGAAAATATATATATTTAAAGAAGTTTTTTCAGATCTTGGTAGATTATTTCGGTAACGGTATTTTTATGGTATTGAAATTTTAATTACATCGGTAACGGTATTTTACGAATAACGGTGTTTCAATTATTTCGATAACGGTATTTTAACATATTGATATTTTATTTATATCGGTAACGGTATTTTACGGATAACGGTATATCAATTATTTCGGTAACGGTATTTTTGGGTTAACGATGATCAGTTGGAAGGGGTTTGAATCGGATACAGTAATTTAGCGATATTGACTGCCATCCCTGATTGCGTATATTCTTGTGTATAAGCATTGAATGTACGTATGTATGATGAAATAAATAGAATATTTTAAAATTTGATTTAAAATTTTAAGAGGTATTCCCACATTTTCACTCATAACTTTTGAACGCGTTAACCGATTTTGATCATTTTCACTAGCAAACTGCTCATGATATGAACAAACAATTTGACTGAAAATTAGCAACACCTCTTCTGTATTAGCGGAGTATTTTGTATTAACACAGACAGACGGACAGACGGACATGGCTATATCGACTCCTCTATTCATGCTGATCAAGAATATATATAGTTTATGGGGTCCCAGATTTTTTTAAAAGAATTACAAACATTTGACAAAGTGATATATACCCTCCTGCACTATGGGATGGAGGGTATAAAAATCTATTTATAATTATATATGGCAAAACTTATCATTATATAAGTAAAATTTAATGAAAACAATTCTATCACTTTTATAAATTTTTTTAGCACCATTTATAATTAGAATATAAATAAGTTTTAAAATTTACTGCAAAAAATCATGAATTACTACGGTTTTTGGTATTGTAATGATTTTTAATATTATTTACTTAAGTACTAAAACACAACGTTATAATTATTAGGTTTTAAAGAGAAGCCGTTTTTTTGTGTTAATTATACAAAACGTATGTAAAGAATATATTAAACAAAACAAATTAACTTTTAAATTTAATTAAAATTGCTTCAAATCATGAAAATTAATTATTTAAAAGTACCACGTTAACACATTTTTTTAGAAATGCTCTTCAAACTAGTTCAGATTTTTATAAGAAAGAGTTGGAAATGGATTGTTTAAACAAATGAAACACCCAACCCTTATAACATGCGTAATGGATTCTAAATTTTCAATTTTAGTAATTAAATATTTGCTTCCACTATAGGCAATATATACTTTCTACCACTAACCCTGTTTTGTGGTTAACAAAATGGTTGTTTTGAACAATCTAAAATTGCTAAAGTACACTCAAAAAAAAAAAGTTTGTAAAGTGATAAAAAAATGTTGCTGTGTCATCAAAATTTTAGTCAGGAGGGTGCTTGCAATAAAATTGCTAATGTCAGCAAAACCTCTTGCTGAAAATCAGCGAGCTGATTTTTAGCAACAAAATTAGTCGATTCAGAAAAAGTTTTGCTAACACTTAGTAGATTAGAAATAAAAAAGCCTTGCTAAAAATTAATAAATTTTTTGCTGAATTTTAGTAGACTGAACAAAACGCAAAAAATTTGTAGAAAAATTGTGATGTAGTTAATTTATTTGCTAAAAATCATAAAACATATTTTTGTGATTCTTTTAAAAATAATTTACAATAATTGCGAAATATAAAAATTTTCGTTTTCCCACATTGACCACATGAATTAATTTAATATCTGAAATATATAGAAATAAATATATATAACATAAAAAAATTTTTCTTTCATTTACTTACATCAATGATTGTCTAAATGATGCTATCTTTTAAAGGACGCAACTGCCGAAGATAATTATAGAAACAAAATGAAAAAATAAACAAACACAAACGAAACAAAAAAAACAACCCTTTTTTTGCAATAAGAAAAGGGAACCATAAAAATCTACCTAAGATGTGTGTCTTTGTCTTTCGTTTTACTCTGTCTACATGTCTGTATATGTTTGCTTGCAATTTGACCACACTAGATTATTAATCTATAAGCATTTAGTTTATAAATACATATTAAATTTAAATATTTTATTTGTCTTTTATTTAATTAAAAGATAATTATTTTCACAAGCCGGTGACAACGCAAAATTTAAGTTGTTTTAATTCTCAATTTTGTTTTATGTATGAAAAACAGATACAAAAGTCTTCCATGGTTGATTTTTTTATATGTCTTATTAGAGTTGTGCTTTTTAGTATCATTTTCCTCTTCTCTACTACATCTTGACATGCCGCGACATCTGCTTCATTCTGCGTATATCTTTCAATCTGGTTGTCGTCCACACTATTAATGTGCTTATCAGCACGATTTTTTTTAGCAAAATTAATTAGTAAAACATTAGTATATTAGTAAAGCATTAGTATAAAACAGTTAAGTGCTGAATAAGTATAACAAAAATTTTAGCTGAAAACACGATTTTAGCAAAAAAATAGTATACCTGATTTACAAGACGTTTTACTAACTTATTTTTTTGAGTGTATTAAATTTTGGACGTTCATTGTCCTGAATTAACATTAAAACCTCATTTGTTTGTAAATAATATTGAAGCACAGAGTTGTCACAGATCTCGGAACCATCATATTGAAGTACTACTTTTATTCCCCATATACCTTTTGAGTTATCTGCACTGAGAGATATCAATGAATTTTTGCATTAGATATATGATTTGTCACTAGAAACATTCCATTGAATTAATGCAATTTTTCAAAAAAAATCGCCAAAAATTAAAAAAAAAATCTCCCAAACTGAAAAAAATCGCTAAGATTGAAAAAAATCGTTTAAAATGAAAAAAGACACTAATTTTGGAAAAAAATCACCAGAAATGAAAAAACGCTAAAAATCGGTCAAACTGAAAAAAACCGCCGAAATTGAAAAAAATCGGCAAAAATTAAAATACTCGATAAAATTGCAAAAAAAAATCGCTAAAACTGAAAAAAAATCGCTAAAATTTAAAAAATCGTCATAAATTAATAAAACCGCTAAAATTGGAAAAAATCGCCAAAATTGAAAAAAATCGCCAAAATTGAAAAAATCGCCAAAATTGAAAAAATCCTTAAATTGAAAACAATCGTTAAAAATTAAAAAAAAAAATCACTAAAATTTAAAAAATCGACAAAAATTAAAAAAAATCGCCCAAGCTGGAAAAAATCCCTAAAAATGAAAAAAAAAAATTAAGAAAAAATTGTTAAAATTAAAGGAAAATCTCTAATCTTAAACCGAAAATAAAAAAAATCGCTAATATTTAAAAAAATTGCGATTTTTTAAGAAAAGACTTCACATATTGACATAAAATTTAGACTTCACATATTGACATGTATTTAGCCATGATAGTTTTAACAAAACATTCTATTCATGTTCCAAATGAAGGCCCTTTTTTCTCTACGATGCTTAGTTTTCGAGTAAAACGCGATCTAAAAATCTAGCCAATCAACTTAAAATTTAAGACCGTATTGGGGTAATGGGGTTGGGAGAAAAAGTTGTTAGTGTACATTTATTGCTGTTAGTTTGCAAAATATGGGCGATGATTCAAATGATGATTCTTTAAGCTCTGCGATGCTTAGTATAATAGTAAAACGCGATCTAAGAATCTAGCCAATCTATTTAAAATTTAAGACCAGTATTGAGGTCATGCGGTTTGGGTTTCAACAATTTTGTAAACATTTTTACTCTAGCTCTTCTACTTTTCGAGTTATGGAGTTTTGAAATTTTACTAAGCCTATTTTTGAAGAAAAAAATTTCACAAACCGAAAAAATGTTGTTAGTGTACATTTATTGCTGTTAGTTTTCGAAATATAGGCGATGTTTCAAAAAAACTTCCTTTAAGCTCTGCGATGCTTAGTTTAAGAGTAAAACGCGATCTAAGAATCTAGCCAATCAATTTAAAATTTAAGACTGGTATTGGGGTAATGGGGTCGAGTTTTGAACAATTTTGCAATCAGTTTTATGTCAATATGTGAAGTCTTTTCTTAAAAAATCGCCCGTTTCCCGCAGTTTTTTTTTTAAATTTTAGGAATTTTTTTTTATTTTCGGCGTTTTTTTAATTTTTTCTATTTTTTCAATTTTAGTGATTTTTTCCACTTTTGCGATTTTTTTCAGTTTTGGCATTTTTTTTTTAAATTTTGGCGTTTTTTTTTTAATTTTAGCATTTTTGTTTTTGCTATTTTTTAAATTTTAACGTTTTTTTTTTTAATTTTTATCAATTTTTTCAATTTACGCGATTTTTTTTTTCTACTTTAACGATTTTTTTCAGTTGTGGTGTTTTTACTAAATTTTGGTGATTTTTTTTTTTTATTTTTTGCGATTTTAATTTCAGCGGTTTTTTTTCATTTTTAACGATTTTTTTTTTTAATTTTTAACGTTTTTTTTCGATTTTAGTAATTTCTTTCAATTTTGGCGTTTTTTATATTTTAGCGATTTTTTTTAAATTTTGACTATTTTTTTTAAATTTTAGCTATTTTTTTTTCAACTGTTTTTAATACTTAACTATGACCCTATAACCCTGATTTTTTTAAAGCATTTTCTTTGAATTGTTCAAAAATACAATAAGTATTTATAGTATGTCCGACCGAACAGTTCGGCCAAAAAACTATACTTGTTCGGTTTTTGGGTATCTAGAAGCAATGATTATAAAATTTTGTATTGGCCGCCGAACTATTTTCGATTTGGCCGAACTTTCTGAGGCCGAACAGTGAATTCATTGCTTAACTACAGACTTTTATTCAAATTTGACACTCAAAATAGCCCAATAAATATTTTTCCATCCGCCAAATTTGTCCATAATGCTTTAAAATACCGAATACAGACCAAATGCATTTTCTGGCCGAACTGTTCGGTCGGACACTAAATAACAGCTTTATTTGTTTGATCGAAAAAAATACAAACAAGTGTATTACTCTCGTTCTCTTTTTACTCACTACACCAGGGGTGCCCAAGGCATATGCGCTTGGTGCTCATTTGTTTTTGTAAAAACACTTAGCTATAGGCTGTGTGTTTTAATACACATATAGAGCGCTCAGCACTCCATAAGGAACTTGTGGGCACTCCTGCACTACACTATATCTACTTGAGAGCACACCACTACCAACTTGTAACAGAAACAAAAAAATACCCACCAATATCTACTCAAACCCAAAATATAAAAAAACTGGTATGAAAAAAAGAAGCACTTATAGCACTTTTTTTAAATCAAAAATTAACCCCTTAAACCCTACCCAAAAATATGAATGATGCATGGATCTGCTAGAGGAGCTTCCAAAGAAGCCATTCTGACCAAAATCTTGGATGAGCTCCTCCTACTTTCGGATATATCGCCCTCCAAAACTTTGCTTCTTTTTAGAAAAAAAGAAGCACTTATAGCACTTTTTTTAAATCAGAATTTAAGCCCCACCCAAAAATATGAATGATGCATGGATCTGCTAGAGGAGCTTCCAAAGAAGCCATTGAGACCAAAATCTTGGATGAGCTCCTCCTACTTCCTGAAATATCGCCCTCCAAAACATTGCTACTTTTAAGCAAAAATAGCACTTTTTTTAAATCAAAAATTAATCCCTTAAACCCCACCCAAAAATATGAATGATGCATGGATCTGCTAGAGGAGCTTCCAAAGAAGCCATTCTGACCAAAATCTTGGATGAGCTCCTCCTACTTCCTGAGATATCGCCCTCCAAAACTTTGCTTCTTTTAGAAAAAAAGAAGCACTTATAGCACTTTTTTTAAATCAAAATGTAACCCCTTAAACCCCACCCAAAAATACCCGGATCTGCTAGAGGAGCTTCCAAAGAAGCCATTGAGACCAAAATCTTGGATGAGCTCCTCCTACTTCCTGAGATATCGCCCTCCAAAACATTGCTACTTTTAAGCAAAAATAGCACTTTTTTAAATCAAAAATTAACCCCTTAAACCCCACCCAAAAATATGAATGATGCATGGATCTGCTAGAGGAGCTTCCAAAGAAGCCATTCTGACCAAAATCTTGGATGAGCTCCTCCTACTTCCTGAGATATCGCCCTCCAAAACTTTGCTTCTTTTTAGAAAAAAAGAAGCACTTATAGCACTTTTTTTAAATCAAAATTTAACCCCTTAAACCCCACCCAAAAATATGAATGATGCACGGATCTGCTAGAGGAGCTTCCAAAGAAGCCATTGAGACCAAAATCTTGGATGAGCTCCTCCTACTTCCTGAGATATCGCCCTCCAAAACATTGCTACTTTTAAGCAAAAAAAAAAGCAAAAATAGCACTTTTTTTAAATCAAAAATTAACCCCTTAAACCCCACCCAAAAATATGAATGATGCATGGATCTGCTAGAGGAGCTTCCAAAGAAGCCATTGAGACTAAAATCTTGGATGAGCTCCTCCTACTTCCTGAGATATCGCCCTCCAAAACATTGCTACTTTTAAGCAAAAATAGCACTTTTTTTAAATCAAAAATTAACCCCTTAAACCCCACCCACAAAAAATCCCATGGAGGAGGCTAGCGCCTCCTCCAAAATACGACTAAAAAGCCTACGGATGTATGTATACGTAAGTAAAGAAAAAATCCACCAGAAATGATAAAGTTGGTACTATATATAGTACTTGTGGTACTCATTTTGTACTATTTAATAATTTACAAATAAAAATTTTATAATTTCAAAAACGTACTTCCATGAAAAAACGTATTAATATAATACTTACAATTAAATAAATTTGTGTAAAACTCTTACGACGCTTTTAGCGAAATAAATATCTTACTTTTAGTAAATTTTATAAATATATAAGTCATAATAGTTAGTATACTTTATTAATCTTTCAGTTAACTTCAAACAGCTTTAAGCTGTTGGTTCCTTTTTTCATAAATTTGAGTCAACTAAAACTCAGTAAAGGATATTTCACCTGAGAGTTAATTAATTTTTGCAATTGGTTTGTACTATTTTAAAAATCGCATTTATAAAAATCGCTAATATGTAGCACATGCACAATGTATACGTAAATAAAAGGTTTCTACTAATAGTAAAACAAACTAAAAGAACTCATAATAGTTAACTCATCTAACGTAGTGACGGTACCCTGGTGGTTGTGACTGTTGACTACTAGCCAGAAGCCCCGGAATCGAATCCTGACGGATTTTTGATATTATTATTTATATTATTTTATATGTGCTCAGGGTTACCAGATGATTTTTATGAAAAATAGTCAATTAAAACAAAGTCGGCAAAATGCTGAAAAATCAATAGTTCTGGCAGCCCTGTAGGGACTATAAATATAAAATTACAAAAGAAGGAATGCAATTGTTTTAAGGAATACCTTCTACGTTTTTAAGATATTTTAAAACTATTTTATTTTTATTTTTGCAGCGATGGAAAAGTTGTTACACTCATAATAATCTATAGGTAAAATACACGAAAACCGTTGTTCATTTTACGAAAGTTTTGGTTATTTTGACATTACGAAAAAATTTGTAGAATATACAAATCACATTTCGTAAAGTTTTCTAAAAACTTTTTTTAAATAAAAATGTGGTGCATACCTTACGGGTTTATTTTAAAATTAAAAAAAAAAACATGTAATGGTGCCACACCAGAATCGAACCCACGATTTCAGTGACGTCCTGCTGTGTTGAAGTAGACCCCTCTACCATTTGCACCAAAGTAGCTGATGCAATACAACAAACTAAAAAGGAACTTAAGTCGAAAATATTATGAAATTTTTATGAAAACTAGAAAAATATGCTACAAATATTTAATAAAAAAGGTAAAATATATCAAATAATATATTAAAAAACAAAATAAAAAAATAATAAAATAATAATAATAAAAAATTTAAATAACAATTTAAAACTAATTGCATTTTATTATTAAATATTTTATCTTTTTAAATATTTGTTTTATTGAATTTCATACTAAACCCGGCAAATAAAGTGGAAGTAGTGTTTTCGGGTCCTCTTTAACTTGTTTTAGGATCCTCTTTATTAAACAAAATACAAAATATCCATTTATATCAAAACACAAAAATAGTAATAATGAAATAAAAATATAAAACATAGAAATTTAAAAAACATTAATAAACAAAAAAATATAAAAACTAAAAAAAAAAAAAATTTGTCCTGGCCAGGAGTTGAACTTGCAACCTTCTGATTGCAAATCCGACCTCTAACCACATCAACATCCATATGTAATATTTGTAACATTACAAATTTTTGTACAATGTACTAAAAAAATATTACGAAATCATGTTTGTATTTTTTACGAAATTTGTAAATTTATATAATTTGTTTCATACAAAAGTTTTGTAATATAAACAAAATGTTTGTACATTCTACGAAAAAAAATTTACGAAAAATATATTTGTATTTTTAATCATGGAGTATTATGAGTGTATATAGTACCGTAGTACTCCAACAAGATAATACGATTACACATTTTGATGGTGTTTTGTTCTTCCAATTTTTATATTTGATATTTGCTAAGTTAAAATTTGTTCATTTTATTTTAATTAAATAGCGTTTTTATGTTAGTGGAGGCGTTGTTAGGTCATTGTTAAGATTCCACATTAATTGCAAAAAACATCCTGAATATTTCCGTAAAAATTCTAACAAATTTTTTCTATGGAAGATAACATACAAAGCACAAAAATAGATTTTTAAACAAAAAAATAATATCCAAATTTATATTGTTAATTTTTCCTAATAAAATTCAATTTGTCAATAATGAATTCGAAAAAAATTTAATGCTAGGATTAAAGCCATAAAAATGTGAAAACTTAAATTAAGCAACTAGGATATCACCAGCAGCGATGTCAGTTTGTCGGTTTTGCGCTAG
This sequence comes from Delia radicum, assembly GCA_021234595.1. Lineage (NCBI taxonomy): Eukaryota > Metazoa > Arthropoda > Insecta > Diptera > Anthomyiidae > Delia > Delia radicum. Next base: position 67,787,548 of record CM037855.1, read on the forward strand.
ATTTTGTGGTTTTGTACTTCACAAAACTCGCATTATTTTCTGTTAGCGCTTTTTCATTCTGATTAAACGTGCATTATAGCTCTTTTTAGCACTTTAATAATTTTTTACAACGATATGCAAATATCATTCACTCCCTGTTTCATTCAAAACGCAAACGCAATAACACCTTACATCTAAAAACTATACTTTTTATAATAGTTACCATCAGGATTAAAAACCTAATATATTTGTTGCATAATAGGTTTAGACTTCACAAGATTTACATTAATTCTTTTGAGAGTATAATTGAATGACGTTTTAATATATTTGTAAATATGTAAATAAGAAAAGTAAAATTACATTTGTGCCAAATTTGATTTAAAAAAACACTAACTTTGCTAAAAAGCACTACATTAAGAAATGAGAGTAAAATTATGATTCAATAAATGCTTTTTATGGGAAAATTTTAGTAATAACTCTGTCAGAATTTGAACGTATGATACTTAATTAAATACATGGAGTTCCATAAATTCGCTTAAAATCATTTTTCCATTTAAAGTATTTTTCACTTTTCCATAAAAACATAAATTTTAGTACAATTTACTGCTGCGGTATTCATATTCTAGCCATTATGGTTAATCAACTACAAATAAAACCAAACTAATGAACTTAATTCTAATTTACTTTTTTCTATAAACATTCTTAACTTTTAAATAATTTTAACGAATTATTTTCTTTTACTTTTTTTCATATTTCTTAATTCATTTAATTTTTGTTTCACATCAAAAGCGGAAGTTTTACATGTTTTTAAAGAAACGAAAATAAAACTAATCTGTCTTTTAAAATAATTATATTATTAATAGTGAATTTTTATTGTTGATCTATATAAATTGTGTGTGAGTTGTTGGTTAGTTCGGTTAAAGATCATGAATATGAATATTTTTCATATTAACAGAAAAATTATAATTTTATTTGTGATAATTTACTTTAATTAACAGAAAAAACAATTAGAAAAAAGTTATTGACACCTGCATGAATGGAGTTAACTTTCTAGCCCGCAACGACCTTCATCAACATTCTTCGTGCCTTAAAGTGTTAAATTGTAAACATCATCTATTTAACTCAACTAGTTAGGTCAAAAACATGCCGTAACTTAGTTTGAGTATGACGAAATTTACTGCGAACTTATTTTCTATAAAGCTATGTTTAGTTGTTAATTATTACCACAGTTGCCAGTTCAACTAATTAAGTTGAAATTTGACTGGCAGTTATTTTCAAATGTCATCATATTCTATCCTTTTACATTGTAAGTGAAGGAATATCAAACATTGAAGATTTTATTCGTTTTTCAACATATGTCGAGCATATATATAAAGCGAATTTTTGCACTGTACCTTGTGAGTGGTTAATAGTGAATTTTTATTGTTGATCTATATAAATTGTGTGTGAGTTGTTGGTTAGTTCGGTTAAAGATCATGAATATTTTTCATATTAACAGAAAAATTATAATTTTATTTGTGATAATTTACTTTAATTAACAGAAAAAACAATTAGAAAAAAGTTATTTGACACCTGCATGAATTTTTCTGTTAATATGAAAAATATTCATGATCTTTAACCGAACTAACCAACAACTCACACATAATTATATTATTTTTTAAATAATAGTTCAAAAATTAAAACTTTGCTTGTAAACTACAAACAAATCGGTTTTAATACGTCACTGCAGAGCGCTACTTATATGAATGTTATGAATACTCTCATTGCATGCAAAATACTAAAGCGCCAGATATGTATAATATCAAATATCAAGTAGTCCTTGCATTTAAATTTGCGGTGTATATGGAAATTCGTCTCTTTTGTAATAGGAATAATTAATGAATGCATCCTCGTATTTACGGAAAAATAAGTATTTTTCTGTTCCCGCAATCCCGTGAATTTCGTTCGGGAATCCCGGGGTTTTAAAGAAAACATTTTCAAACAATAAAGTAAAGTATCTTAGACTTCGAGATTTTGATTTTATTAAAATTTTTCAATAAAATTATCAAATATCCAGATGCCGATTTAAATTAAAATTCTTTTATATTAATAGTGAATTTTATCGTTGATCTATAAATTTATGTGTGAGATTTTATTTGTTCGGTTTTAGATCATGACAAATTTTTCTCTAAATTAACAGAAAAATTATAATTTTTATATGATAATTTACTTTGACTATTAGAAAAAAAAAAAAAAAAAAAAAAAAAAACACAGAAAAAGTTATTAGACACTAGCATGAATGGAATGCATTTTCTGACCCACTACGGTCTTCATCAACATTCTTCGTGCCATTTAGTGTTAATCGTAAATATCATCTATTTAACTCACACGTTGAAGAAATTGGGTAACGTTAAATCCCACATTACTCTGTGTGTTGAGTTAGAATGAAATTTACCACGAACGATTTCTATTTATAGTGTGTTTGTTTTTTTTTTCTCTAGACATTATCATAGTTGCCAGCTTAACTTTCAGTTAAAACTTTAAATGGCAGTTCTTTTCTCTAATGTCATCATATACTATCCTTCTACATTAGCAAAGCATATCAACAAACATTAAAGATTTTTTTATTAATAAATATGACGAGCATATACATTAAACGATTTTTGCACTGTACCTGGTGAGTGGTTTTTAATAGTGAATTTTATCGTTGATCTATAAATTTATGTGTGAGATTTTATTTGTTCGGTTTTAGATCATGACAAATTTTTCTCTAAATTAACAGAAAAATTATAATTTTTATATGATAATTTACTTTGACTATTAGAAAAAAAAAACACAGTAAAAGTTATTAGACACTAGCATGAATGGAATGCATTTTCTGACCCACTACGGTCTTCATCAACATTCTTCGTGCCATTTAGTGTTAATCGTAAATATCATCTATTTAACTCACACGTTGGAGAAATTGGGTAACGTTAAATCCCACATTACTCTGTGTGTTGAGTTAGAATGAAATTTACCACGAACGATTTCTATTTATAGTGTGTTTGTTTTTTTTTTCTCTAGTCATTATCATAGTTGCCAGTTTAACTTTCAGTTAAAACTTTAAATGGCAGTTCTTTTCTCTAATGTCATCATATACTATCCTTCTACATTAGCAAAGCATATCAACAAACATTAAAGATTTTTTTATTAATACATATGACTAGCATTTTATATATATTTTTTTTGTTAGTTTTACCATTTTTCTTTCATTATTTATTTTTTTCATTATTTTAAGCTTGCAATTTTCTATATAGCGTTTTTTATAGTCAAAATTTAAGCTTTAAAAGAATTGCTGTTATAAATCGAATTTCTCTCACACACAAGAAAAACTGAAAATTTTAAGAAAACCCATAAATTTAAAGTGGAGACTTATTTTTTATAAAAAATTTCAGGTCGTTTGAGACAATTTGCATACTAACAAGTTGAAACATTAAAGTCCGATGTGCCGAATTTGGTATAAAACAGATTAAATTCGGCTATGCCGAATTTTTGGATACCCTTCATCTCGGTGTTTGCATTAACCAGAGAAAGTGCAAACAATATAAATATCTATATCCTTTGTAAAAATAAGAAAAATAATGTTGTTTTTATAAGTAAAACAAAATATGACTGTTGATTAATGTATTTGGGATGTTTCAGAAGAAAAAAATGTTTAGTTAAAGTTTACTAAAATGAATCTGAAATTGTGCATGCTTATAACAGTGGGTTTTCAAAGGTGAAATGGTTATTCTGCTTACCTAAGGAAGAACGTGTCGTGAAAAGTAGATATATTTCTAAAGTATCCTTATGATGTTAAGACACTGTTTTAAAATTCGCCTGTTGTTTTGTATAAAAAAGAATCGTCTCTTTGCCTATATAATAATGAAAGTAATATGGATTATTAAATTATATTTTTGGGTCGTTACAAGAGATGCAACGAATACAAACGCATAAAAATAGTTTCGAATAATCAGAATTTTAGATAAATTTAAGTAAACGCATGCGGAGACATACATAATTAAATAATTATTAAATACCCGTTTACATTACAACACATGTGTTTATACTATACATAACATAAGTAATAATAAGTGTGATAAAATAAAGTTTGTCAAAAATTATAAAAGAAAATCTTTCGAGTGTTTAGGGTGTTTTCGAGACACAAAAAATTAAAGAAACTGGTATTTCAAATTATTATTTTTCAGCTTAGGTGCTTTTGCAATTCGATTGGTTTTTAACTTTTTACTTTTTACATCTCAATACTTTAATTTAGATTATTTTTGTATGTATCAAATAAAAATTAGGGTTTTTAAGGAAAAAAATGCATATAATCAAAAGATTTTAAGATGAAGTATGCACCTTATATGTTTTAAATAAAAAAGTTCTGAAAGTGAATGTCCTTTAAATTTAATGGGGTTTTTAATAAATGTAATTGGAGTGTAGGAGTTTCCTTGCAAATTTATTAAAGGTTGAGAATGAGAATAAGTAAAAATAGTGTAAGGAAAAATTTTATGAATTTACATTGTTGAATTCGGGGATTTTGTTCCTGGATATTTTTTGATCTGATAACGATTAAAGTGTCTGGCAGCTCTGCTTAATGCAGTCAAATAAATAAAGAATTTTAACTCAACTATTTTGTTCAACCTTTTTTCTAATTGGTGATTTTTTGATTTGCTGGGGTTACCGAAAAAGGGTATCTGGCAAGCCTGGTATCTGGAAAACAAAAGAATACTTTATAAATTAGCTTAAACATTTCTCGAGGTCTTCTCACATTTGCACTCATATCCAGTGTTGCCAATTTTGCAGAGCATAAAAACGTCAAATTTTACCACTTTAACTGTTAATCACTTATATCTACAGAATTCTGTGAACAACATTTCAGTAGCACAACTTTTTAAATATTAAATTCTTTTACAACATTTGGAAACTCTTTAACGATAAGTCTGTTCGATTACTTTTCCAGTAAAGTTCAGTAAAAATTACTCAGTAACTCAGACAAATTTACAAAAAAGTAAGCGAACGGAAAATGTGTAGGTAGGGTTGCCATATTTGAAAAGTGAAAAAAAAGTACATTGATGAAAAAAAAACAGTACTTCTCAAAAAAAAACAGTACATTTTTGTATTTATTGTTAACATAACTTTTACTTCATACATCACATATTTACTTAAAATAAGTTAATACACCGAACCAAATAGCGTAGGTAAAATCAACAAAAAAATTTTTGTAGATCTTTAACGAAATTTTGTAATTTTTTTTTTTAAGATTTAACAAATTTTATTCAAATCAACAAAATTTCGTCAAGTTTACATCCTCTAAAGAAGTAAAATTGACTAAATTTCATCAAAGTGACTAAATTTCGTCAAATTGGCTAAAATTATTAGTTTGGACGACATTACTTTTTGAATTGGGCAGTGTCATGAAAAAAATTGTGTTTACAAACCAGTGTTGCCAAGTGTAGGGATTTTTCCCTTTTCGTAGGGATTTTTTCCAAAAAATTCATCTGTAGGGAAAAAAGGACAGAGTTTGTTTTTCAGTCAAATTGTAGGGATTTTTTTATTAAAAATTGTATTCTATTTATAATTTATAATAAACAATGAAAAATATAAGAAAACCAACAAATCTGGTGGCACTGGAAAAATGAGAAATAAGTTTAAACATTTGGCACCATTGTTTGCATGTGCTCTTGGCTTTGCATAAATGAAAATGGTTTTGACATTTACGTTCGCACTGTTGACAAATCGTTCGAAATAGAGAAACCAAATTTTGTATGAAAACTTTTACGTTTTCATTCGACTTGTACTTCAAGTCATCGTTCGCATAGAAATTTACTTAGAGAAACCCAAATCAACTTTCTTTCGCTTTCTAAGCATTCTTTCAAAATCGAGAAACAAGTGTTTTAAAAATGGCATTTTTATTTGTTTACCGTATATTTTTAGCTTTTATGCTATTTTTTACTTTCTGTTATTTTTGTTTAATGAAAATCTATTGTACCTGAATGAATTACTGTACAAATTTATAATAAAAGTAAATATAATTTACTGCTAAAAATCAAAATGTTTGCATTTATTAAAAAAAATGTGTAGGGAAAAATGTAGGGAATATTTTTTCTGTCTGTAGGGAAAAAAGGGATTTATTTTCATTAACGTAGGGATTTAAAAACAAATCTCCTGGCAACACTGTTACAAACGTCCATTGCTTGAAAAGTAAACAAACCAAACTTATATATGTACAAAGAAACGAAGTGGAATTAATACAGGGAGATTCAAAAAATTTATATAAGAAACTATTGTACACACGAAAAAAACATGGTTAGAAAAATATATATTCTTTGTACACGCAAAAAAACTTGTTTATATAAAAATATGTAAAATATACAAAAAAAACAGTACAAAAACAGTACAAATCCAAAAAAACAGTACTTTTGCGTACTGTTTTAGGTGTTGTGAATAAAACAGTACATTTTTTAAAAAACAGTACATGTACTGTTTAAAACAGTACGAATGGCAACCCTATGTGTAGGAATTATTAAATTAGATAAAACAGCTTGTTTTAAATATTAAAAAAAAATCAACTGGTCATTATGGAACAGATAAAAGTTAATTGAAATTGTCGACCAAAAAGAATTTAAATGTTTTTTTAATTTCTTCCATAGTTAATTATTTAATATTTTTCACTTTAAATCCATAAACAATTATAAATTAATTATTTTATTTTAAACTAATTATTAATATTTGCTTTTGTCTACTAACAATACAAGCATACTTTTTCAATCATATGTTTTTTTCTTCTTACAAATTTTTACTGGCAAAAATGTATCCAGTAAAAACTTGTAAGTTCTTTGGCATCAAACCAGTGCACAGTGGGATAAATCACAAAATTTGTGGAAATAATTCGGCCATTTGTTAACTTGTGGTCCGATTGCAATGAAATTTGGAACATGCATAAAAGACATAAAATGGAGTTTAAGGTTTGATTTTGAACCTTTCAGACCCGTTGGGGCGGCAAAATGGCACCCAAAGTTGGGTACTTTTTTCATAAAAAATTTTGAGTGTTTGCCATTTTTTTGTTTCTCATCCGATTTTCAAAAACAAGTAACATATTAGTAATCTTCTTGTAAAGATGAACAAAAAACATGCTTACATGTGTGGGTTACCTACAATAGTTTCCGAGATATTCCGATTCGAAAATGTGAAATTCCAAATTTTGTCCGACTCAGGTCCAAAGTTTTTCGAATATCGGGAGAAAATTTTGACCAATTTTCGTTTTAAAATAACGGTTATTTAGAAAATAAAATTCTTGATTGAATAAAAAAAAAATTAGTTCAATATCTTGTTTCAGTCAAATATTACATTAGTTTAAATTAAAAATTAAAAATAAAAGTTAATTTTGGCGATATTTTCCCCAAAAAGCACCAAACTTCTTATCGCTCCAGACAAATAGTTTTCTTCTAAACATATAAAGTATGTATACTTTTCTGGAAGGTCTTTTTATATAAATGCGAGTTGTGGTAAAAAAAATTTTGATTTGTAAATACTTTTCCCCCATCCGCTTCCAAAGTTGCCATACTTTTGAGGTAAATATCAACTTTAACTCACAGTTAAAATTTGTGCACGCCTCCAATTGGGTAGTGGAAACCGGTTTTAGATACTCCAACAGATACCTAATGTAGTATGTAAGTCATTTCCAATCCCCGCTTTAAATGATGACATGGCAGCAAAAAACGAAAAAAATCCCATTTTTGAAAATTTTTTTTTTATTTGTAGGAATTGTGGGATTGTTTTCAGAAAATCATAAGCAATCTACAGGTAATTTTCATTTCAACGATACCAAACACTGGTATGTTATGTACATAAATTCTAAACAGAAAATCTTCAAATGTTAGCCCTTATTCATATATTTCTTCTAATGTGTCCTCGTATTCACATCTTACATAATTGGGTCAGGTAAAAAGGGTTTTATGATGTTCTTCATTAATGAAAAAAAAGACAAACAAATTAGGTTGTTTCTTTATTTAATACAAAATAATCGAACACATCATTATTTATATCTAACAGATAAAGCAAATCTTTTAATTCTTCATTATTTACAGATGCCAATGTATTATAAGAAATCCATTGTTTTCTCATTGACGACAGGACGGGATCGGATGACAGTAATAGGTTACTGAAAACATCTTCGTTCTGTAATTGCCTTGAACATTTTCTGGAACTGAACAATTGGGCATGTTTGAAATCTCGATTCCTTGCTTCCTGAGCTTCTTCTGTTAGTTCACCTAGAGAAAGAATGTTTTATTCAATGATGATTTTTCCATGGCACAATACCTTATGAACTGTTGGTGTCATTTCTTTCCAGGGATATAATGATAACAGAAGTTTTGTTATTTCGTCGGTATATACTCCAAATTTTGAGGAATTTAGTTTATGTTTACTATTAATTGCCATTAACATGATGTTGATCTTTCGAAGCAACTCCTTGTCAATTCCTGTTATTATTGAAGTAATTTAAAAATCTCTAAAAAACCTTCTTTTGTACTTCCGCAAGTGGTTTATATATGTTTAAGCCTGTCTGCCTTTTAAAGTCTTCTTGTATTCTCCTTTTTTCATCTGCCCTCATTTTTGACATATCTTCGTTGTTTCTTACTGATTTTGTTTCATTTCCTGCTATGCTTTTATACTTTAAATCATATGCTATGTGTAAGAAGTGTTCCATGAACCGAATGCGGGCATGTAAGGGGGATATGCCAAAACCCAATACTTTTTTATTAATAGTCCTTTCTTTGGAAACATTTGAAAACTGTGATTTCTTTTCATTGCATATAGTGTATTCCCAAGTTGAGAGCGTGTCTGTTATGGCATTGCAAACCTTTCCATCGATCATTGTAAGGCTCAAATCAAAAGATATATTAAACTTGTAATCACCAATCTCAATACAAATTGGCTCCAAAGAACATTTTTCTCCTTCTATATAATCCACCAAATTATTAGTAGTAGAGTTTGACTCTTTTATATACTCGAAACCAATGGGTCTGCAAAAAGCTTTGGATCCAGGTGCTGAATTGATCCATACATCATCGAAAGCATTACTTGTTGAAGGCTCAGTAGTAGAATATGAACGGATTCTTAATGGAACTAACGATGACATGAATACGCTCTTATATTTTGATTTGTTCTGGCCTTCGGAAGCATGTTTGTATTCAGGAAGGGCTGATAAGCCATCACATCCCCACTTGCACATTAGTACAATATCGCAATTATTGACTCTTTCCAGCTGATCTCTAGAAAAGTCAGAAACAATCCTAGATGCTGTGCTTTCGAGCAGAGTAGACAATTCAATGCAAGCTTCATGTTCATTAACAGCAATAGGTTTTGGTAAGATACTATCCTTCTTATCCTTTATTGCGTTATAAGCCTTTCTCAAAATAAGATATTTATTTTTGCTTAGCCCTAATTCCAACATAAGAGCAATGGCTTCTTCTTCTGTAAAATCTGTATCCAATGAAGGGGTGGGGATGCTTTTAACAATCCTTTTAAGCCGTTTTGGTGATGCAGTTGGAAGAACATCTGCGATTTGCAAGGCCTCTTTAGGGCGATTTTCTTTTTTTTAACATTTCCTTAAACGTGTCAGAAACTTCTGTATTTGAATGCGTAGAAAGAGTAATCGATGTTCTTTTTTTTAGATTTTGCACACAAATCATTATAAGGCTTACAGGGTGCACCAACAGCAGAAAAATTTATCTCCAGGCTATCATTCATCCACTTATAATATTTTGTTTTAAATTTCAGAATAGATCCGGAAACGGACTGCATTTTTTTATCAAATAATTTAATAAAATTGTCAATTTTAGATATTTCTGCAGTGTCCAATTTAGTGTGATGTGAAGATTCAATTGATGCAACTACAACGTTAACCTTTTCAAATCTCTGTAGTTTTGAGTTGTCCCACAAAGTTAAGCAAAATGTTTCATAATTTACTGTAATTACCATGATTGATGAGTTTTTTATGAACTTAAAACTAAACCTATTCATATTTATATACAAATATTAGGTACAAATATTAGCTATCATAACCCAGGTAACTGGGTCTTCAAATACTAAGGCCCATAAAATATAAAAAGAGAGGGTATATTTAAAATAGCAATCATAAAACACATATCTTTGGGTGGGCCCACAAAACCTTTAATATCATTAATGAAGAACATCATAAAACCCAATTATGTAAGATGTGAATACGAGGACACATTAGAAGAAATATATGAATAAGGGCTAACTTTTGAAGATTTTCTGTTTAGGAGTTATGAACATAACATACCAGTGTAGAATTGCGATTTTTTTAAAAAAGGTTGAATTTAGCCATCTTGGTAAAACAAAAACTTGGGTAATCCAAATATGAAGGTAAAAATTTCAGTTTTTGCTTAAATGAAAATTTTCACTATTCAATAAAATATTTATTAACAGACATAATCCAATGATTTTTTGGATTTAACTAGACTTTAAGGTCAACAAATCGAAACAAATGTCAGAATTTATGATTTTCTGAAAACAATCCCAGAATTCCTACAAATAAAAAAAAATTCCAAAAATGGGATTTTTTTTCGTTTTTTGCTGCCACGTCGTCATTTAAAACGGGGATTGGAAATGACTTACACACTACATTAGGTACCTGTTGGAGTATCTAACACCGGTTTCCACTACCCAATTGGAGGCGTGTACAAATTTTAACTGTGAGTTAAAGTTATAAAGTTATATTTACCTCAAAAATATGGCAATTTTGGAAGCGGATGGGGGGAAAAGTATTTACAAATCAAAATTTTTATTACCACAACTCGCATTTATATAAAAAGACCTTCCAGAAAAGTATACATACTTTATATGTTCAGAAGAAAAATATTTCCCTGGAGCGATAAGAAGTTTGGTGCATTTTGGGGAAAATATCGCCAAAATTTACTTTTTTTTTTAATTTCTACTTTAAACTAATGTAATTTTTGACTGAAAAAAGATATTTAACTAATTTTTTTTCTATTCAATCAAGAATTTTATTGGCTAAATAAACGTTATTTTAAAACGAAAATTGGTCCAAATTTTCTCCCGATATTCGAAAAACTTTGGACCTGAGTCGGACAAAATTTGGAATTTCACATTTTCAAATCGGAATATCTCGGAAACTATTGGAGGTAACCCACATATGTAAACATGTTTTTTGTTTATATTTACAAGAAGATTACTAATATGTTAATTTTTTGAAAATCGGATGAGAAACAAAAAATGGCAAACACTCAAAATTTTTTATGAAAAAAGTACCCAACTTTGGGTAGCCATTTTGCCGCCCCAACGGGTCTGGAAGGTTCAAAATCAAAACTTAAACTCCATTTTATGTCTTTTATGCATGTTCCAAATTTTATTGCAATCGGACCACAAGTTAACAAATAGCCGAATTATTTCCACAAATTTTGTGATTTAACCCACTGTGTGATTGCTACTTTTGTTAAACAAATATTTCAGGCCACACTTTTAAAAAGCGTAAAAATATAAATTACGCAAATGTTGTAATTGTTACAAAACCGATATGAAGGTCCGACAACGACCATATCTGCTGTTGAAACTGAAAAAGATTTGGAGGAAGATGAGTAGCTTCCCTCCAAATATACTACAACGGTACGGCATTTAGTTTCAAACGCAGATTTCGACGTTCTCGTTCAAGATTTACATTTGTCAAAACGACAAACTGAAATCCTCGGGTCGAGGTTAAAGCAGTGGAATTTGTTGGAAAAAGGATCCCTTGTAACATCTTGCAGAAGAAGTGAGCGGAATGTTTTAAGACTGATAAAAATGACAGTAATCTCGTATAGTCCGCTGTTGTACCCAAACTCTTTTCTGCTTAAATCACACTTATAAAACAGACGATTGGCGACTGTTCATTTATGGTTCATGTAAAAGTACGTATTGTTCAAAAAAGTTTTATGTTTTTATATGAAATCTCTAATGGTTTGTCCAGGCTTGAACGCTGGAATACTTCATAACGAAAATTTGTTACCACAAGTTCCAATCGCATATGCGACTAGCACAAAATATACTTACGTAGCGATGAACAAAATACTCCGGTTCGTCAGTTATGCCACACATAAATGAAAAGTTATTGCTGATTTAAGGTTTTGACATTTTATTTGGTACGAAAGGTGGTTACACAAAACATCCATGCTGTCTTTGTCAATGAGATATTCGTGCACCAAATGGGATAATCGTACACCAAATCTCGTAAGTCGTATGAAATAGGCAGGAGAAACTTGTTTAAAGTCCTATTAGTTAAATCTGAGGATGTTATTCTGCAACCACTACATCTTAAGTTACGATATATGAAACAATTTGTAAAACAACTTGATGTAAACGGCGAAGCTTTTTGCTATCTTAAAGCTGTATTCCCAAAATTAAGTGAAGCCAAAATAAAAGGAAGTATTTATGTATTCCTTTCCAAATCTTACATTTTTTTATAGTTTTTATCTGTTCTGATGAATTTTAATTTCATTTTGCCTTAAATTCGTGCACTATGTGATAATTTTCTTGGTAATCACAGAAGCGACGACTATGTAGCGATTGTTGATGAGTTTTTAAGTGCGTATAGCTAAATGGGCTGCAGCATGTCCACAAAAATTCATTTCCTGCATTCACATTTAGACTTATTCCAAGACAACCTGGGGCAGTTCAGAAATGAAAAAAACGAACATTTGCACCAAGAAATTGTTACAATGGAAAAACGTTTTGAAGGAAGAAATATCATAAAAATTATTTCAGAATATTGTTGGTCACTTCAGCGGGATACTGATGATGCTGAATTAAACGGTCAAGCAACACTTTTTGAGTGGAATGACCAAAAATTTAATTGTTTGCAAATATTTTGTGTTAATAAAAAGTTTAATAAATCAGTCAATTTTCTACGGATTTTTAAAAACGAAGTTTCGTTTTACTCATAAATAAATTGGGTTTTCAAATATAGTATGGTTCCTTTTCGAAATATTTGTAAAAACGTATCCAAATTTGAAAAAATGATGAAAAAATTTAAAAAAAATGTGTTTGCTGGAGAAATTGACACAGATTTCAAAAGTTAACTTAAATAAATCAGCTGACTGGCTTATAAGTGCTTAAAGGTACGCAACCCCGTGTTTTTACCCGTAACTTAAGATTTTGGAGGTGTTTGGCAAATTTCGAAAACAGATTCTTGTTGTATTCGGCAATAAAAAAACAAAAAAAAAAACAAACAAATTACAAACTTTATAATCTGTTGTTAGTTGTTGCTACTTCAAGCAACAACTAACATGCCTACTCTAAGTGAAGAAGATAGTGATGATAATGTTAATGAAGGTATTTGGCAGCAAGTACCAGGCACATCAAATAAACGCAAATTAATAACTTCACCTAATAGTCATCACAGTAAACGAATCAATTTATCAGACGTACCAAGTTCTTCAACTCGAAATCGATTTGATGTCCTAAGGGAAAAGGAAGGAGATAAAGAACCAGAAGGAAATGCCGAAAAAGAAGATACATCAGAAAAGCCACCACCAATTTACATTCCTAATGTATCAAATATAAGTATTATGATAAGATCTATAAGTAGTGTAATACCTTGTACTGATTTCAATTATAAATCTATGAAAGACAACCAAATTAGATTAATGATAAAAAATAGTGATTCATTCAGAAAAACTGTTAAATATTTAGAATTAAAAATATAAGTTTTCACACATACCAACTGAAACAGGAAAGAGCTTATGGAGTAGTCATTAAGGGTATTCACCATATGACTTTACTTACTGATATTAAGGCCGAACTTATTTTGTTAGGATATCAAGTTAGGGATGTAGTCAATGTTAAAAGTCGTGTAACGAAACAGCCACTGTCAATGTTTTTTGTTGACCTTGAACCTCACCCTGATAACAAAAACATATTTAACATAAGAAACATAGGTAATGCAATCGTATCAATTGAAGCCCCAAAGAAAACTGATGATTTGGTACAATGTTATCGGTGTCAGCAATTTGGTCACACAAAATCTTATTGCAGGAAACCATTTCGACGTGTGAAATGCGGTTCGGACCACCCCACAGCAAGTTGTACAAAAGACATAAACACTCCCCCCACATGTTTACACTGCCAACAGACACATACAGCTAATTACAAAGGATGCAATACTTATCAGCAATTATTGCACCAAAAAAGAGCTTCAAATCCCAGAAATCAATACCAATCGAGAAATGAACAAATTCAAGTTAATTCCAGAGAGTTCCCCCATTTAAATGAAAACAGCTAATGGTAACAACAACAATCCCGGTGATGATTACATTTCATACTCACAAGCAGTTAGAGGTAATGGCAGCAATAATGAATCTAGACTTTTGGAGAGACTAGAACGTATGATGGACAAAACCTAAGAATTGCAACATGGAATGCAAACGGTGCATCCAATCACAAAAGGGAAATTCAAATTTTTCTCTCTTCACAATATATTGACATTTTATTAATTTCAGAAACTCATTTCACTGAGAAAACTTATTTTAATATTATAGGTTACGACCTAGTACAAGCTAATCATCCCGATGGTACCGCTCACGCCGGTTCTGCAGTATTAATAAAGTCTTCCATAAAGTTTGAGATAGTGGATTCTATAATATCATCATCAATTCAGACTAGTGGCATTAAAATCAAATGCAACAACAATGATGTTGCCATTTATGCAGTCTATTTTCCACCTCGACACACCATATCTCTTGAAAATTATGAAAACTTTTTTACCAAACTTGGTTCACGCTTCATTGTTGGTGGTGATTTCAATGCCAAGCACACCTGGTGGGGCTCTAGAATTAACAACCCTAAGTAGAAAGAACTATATAAGTGCATAACTAAACATAACTACAAAGCAATATCTACTGGTAAACCTACATACTGGCCTAGCGACCCATGTAAAATCCCTGATTTATTAGATTTTTTTGTTTGCTCTGGTATATCAAGTAACTTTTTAGACATTTTAGATTGTGATGATCTAAGTTCGGATCACACGCCAATTATACTTAATTACAACACAGATATACAAACTGTTTCCAGAGTTTGTAAAATCATTACACCAAAAACAAATATTACATAATTTCAACATTGGATGGATACAAATTTGCAACTAAATATTTCGCTTAAAACAGGTAATGAACTTGATATGGCCGTTGAACAATTTACAAGCATAATCCAGGAAGCTGCACTTCTTTCTACTCCGCAAACAACCCCACAAAATGGAAATAATGTTATAATTTCTGCTGAAATTCGAGATTTAATTAGAAATAAAAGAAGACTTCGAAGAATTTGGCAATGAAGTAGGAATCCGAGAGACAAGACAAATTTGAATAAAGCGACCAGTAATCTACAAAAACGCATAGCTGAAACTAAGAATGAAAATTTATCAAACTTTTTAAGAAATTTAAGTGCAACCAATAATAATGAGCACAGCTTATGGGAGGCAACGAAATATCTAAAAAGACCGACTACAAGAGATGTCCCAATAAAAAGACCTGACGGAACATGGTGTCGTAGTAGCAAACATAAAGCTGATGAATTTGCTGATCATCTGGAAAATATATTTCAACCAAATTATTTTAACGACAATAGTGAAGAAACTAATATAAAAACTTTTTTAGAAATTCCTTGCCAAATGGATCTCCCAATAAAATCATTTTCACCAAGAGAAGTTCTAGATGAAATCACTAAACTCAACAATTTCAAATCGCCTGGATATGATAAAATTTATCCAATAGTAGCCAAATCCCTTTCAAAAAAAAGCGTATTGTTTCTCACGTTAATATATAACTCAATATTAAGACTATCACATTTTCCATCTCAATGGAAACATTCCGAAATAATAATGATACCTAAGCCCAATAAGCCTGAACACGTTATATCATCTTATAGACCAATTAGTTTGTTACCAACATTTTCAAAAATTTTTGAAAGATTATTTTGTAGTAGAATGTTACCCATTATTGAAAAGAAAAGTATAATAAAAGACCATCAATTTGGCTTTCGTCATAAGCACGGAACACCGGAGCAATGCCATCGATTAGTGAATGTAATAACAGTCACACTAGAAAGAAAATTATACTGTTCTGCAGTATTTTTAGATGCCAAACAGGCCTTTGACAAGGTATGGCATATAGGTCTTTTATATAAATTAAGAAAAGTTTTACCAGCACCATTTTATCTTCTTCTTAAATCATATTTGGAAGACCGAAAGTTTTATGTGAAAGTACGCTATGATAAGTCAAAAATATGCGAGATCAAGGCAGGAGTCCCACAAGGAAGAGTATTGGGTCCTGTTTTATACACATATACACATCTGACATTCCTGTAACTAGTGATATAACAATAGCCACATATGCAGATGATACTGCTATACTAGCATCATCTACATCACCTAATGAAGCATCTAACTTAGTGCAAGACTATTTGAATGAATTGCAACAATGGTTAACAAAAGAAAATATGTATTAATACTGAAAAATCAAAACACGTCACTTTCAGTTTAAGGAAAGAAGAATGTCCATCATTGTGCATGAACGGTTCTCAAATACCTAAAGCTCAATCCGTTAAATACTTAGGCATGCATCTTGATCAACGTCTGACATGGAAAAAACATATATCTGCAAAAAGAGAACATCTGAACATAAAAGCAAAACAAATGTGGTGGTAATTAGGATCTAAATCCCAGTTAAGCATGGAAAACAAAGTTATTCTTTACAAGTGTATCTTAAAACCGGCGTGGACATATGGCCTTCAGTTGTGGGGCACAACAAGCAACTCCAATGTGGAAATATTGCAACGTTATCAGTCAAAAACGCTACGTGTTATTGCAAATGCACCATGGCATATGAATAACAAACAAATTCATAGAGATCTCAATATTCCATTTATTAGGGATGAAATAAATAAATTTAGCACCCGATATTTAGACAGACTAAGTAATCACAATAATATATTAGCAATATCTTTACTAGACGAAACGGAGGAAATTAGGAGGCTAAAACGACATCACGTTTTAGACCTACCATTCAGGAAATAAAAATTAAGATTTTAAATATTAAAAATATTGTAAAAACAACCCTCACTAATGATAAAATTATGAACACAATATTTTAGTATTAGTTTATTAAGCTTACTGAAGCTTAATAACTTATGTTAAGTTAATTTACGTGATCAAATTTACTAAATATCGAGCCCTATCCGCCGAAAAGACGTAAGTAACAATTTCATAATTTTACAGGAAAGGCATTTTTAAGTTTTTTTCTAAGTTTTCTTTGGCTTATCGGATTTTAATGAAATTAAAATATGTTATAAAAGACCAAAATATAAAGAAAACTAAACTGTTTTTTTGTACTAAATCTCACTTTAAGGGGTTAAACAAGGGGGTCTAATTTGACCCAATTTTATTTTTTTTGATTTATTTCTTGCTTGTTTTAAGAAAAGTATAAACATATGATAAACAAATTAAAGTCTTTTGAATTACGAATCCAACGATGAATTTTTGAGTTATTTGTAAAATAAAAAAGGACGTAAGTAACACTTTGCCGTCAGGAAATATGTAAACAAACTATTGTTTGTCATATAGGAATAAGCACTTACGCCATTTTTGTTTTTGTCTAACTTTGTAACGGTATTTCCTAGAGCTATGAAGTTTTGACCAATGATGCAAATGGTCGCAAAATAAATATTTTCATCAAAAACCCGAAAATGGAAAAATGGTTACTTACGTCTTTCTGGCGGATAGGGCTCGATATTGTAAAATAGATGGTAAATAAATATCTTCATAAAAAAAAAAAAATTTCCAGGTATTTCAACTTCATTATTTTTTGTATTACTGTGTAATTTAATAAAAATAATATACAAAACAATGGAAACAGTGTTTTATTTTAACTGAATGTTAAATTCGATCGGGAGGTACCAAAGAAATAGTGTTGCACCAAATGTTTTACATTGTACGAGTATAGTTGGTCTAACTGTAAATGTCGGTTACTACAACGGAATAATGCTATAGTACACGTGACTACTAAAATTCGGTTGTCACAACGAATCTTTTCTGTGTGTGTTATCTGTGAGGTATTCGCTATTCGGTGCGTTCATTCATTTTATCAATGCGTTCATTTGCTTCTGTAAAATTTTTGCCACGCTTTTCAGCCTAAAGCGCCGCAGTGTGTCGTCGATTATCGTATATATCGTCAAGTGGAATGTCTAGACAGGTGAATAGGCAAGTAAGTAGTGCAACGCTTTTAAATCTTTAAAAAAGTTTTGAAAAATCCAACTTCATAAATAGTGTATATTTAACGAATATAAGGTTTTGTACCTATTTTATTGAATATGTTTAATGATTTCTAAACCACTGTAACCAAACTTAAATACAACGCATGCGCTTTCCCTATTACTGACTATCTTTGACAATGTTAATAATATTTTATGTATCAAATCTGCAATATTGTACTATACACAAAAAAAAAAAAAAAATAGCAACTTACACTCGGTTGAATTTTGGCCAAGTCAATATAATTGGTTGTATCGTCTCAGTATGATTAAGTAGTGTATACGCAGTTAAAACAAATCGAAAAAATTTTAAAAGATGTAAGATAATTAAAAAAATATACTACATAAAAGTGTGATAAAAATAAACAAATTGATTTATTTTACTTAAAGGACTCTGACCACTTCGACTTTAAATATGTTTGGCCTTCTCTTAATTGCGACCTTATTCGTTATCGATTCCGCAGCGGCTAATCATTTGTCCAATCATCATTTAGATTTTCCCGATGAAACATTGTCACTAAATGAAAGGTTCTTCAACGATGTCAGGTCACTTATCAAACGACGCATTAAGGAAAATGCTGCAGTAAGTAATAAGTACTCTATTAAATACGTGGTAGGTAGCACTCGTAATATATAAAATGAAATTTTACAGATAAAAAAGTTACATATGGAAAGTGATAATAATTTGTACAACAATAACGAAGAAGAAACTATTGTTGCAACAGCCCTTGATAAAATAGTACCGACACCACCTGCGTATGTCCCAACTCCGGTACTTGTGGAAAACTGGCCAACAGAAAATCATAAATTTGGTCAAGTTACGTCTGTATCCATAGATCCTGAAGGCAATCCAGTGATATTTCATCGGGCCGATCGATATTGGGACGCTAAGTAGGTCAACAGCTGTTAAGAGATTTTTTATTTTTCAAATTAATTTAACTTAATTATTTTTTATTTCAAACAGTTCCTTTAACGAAAGCAATGTTTACTATTTGATTGAATATGGCCCTATTCGAGAAAAAACCATTTACATTTTGGACCCGAAAACCGGTTCCATCACATCAGGTTGGGGTGAGGATTTATTTTATATGCCACATGGTATGACCATTGATGTGCATGGCAATTATTGGATCACAGATGTTGCTATGCATCAAGCTTTTAAGGTAATACAAATGATCCCAGTAGCAAAAAATACTAATACAGGGCCAGTTGTATAGGTGCTACATAATTTCCACTAGTTTTCAAAAAAAAAATACCAAATGTAATTTCAGAATTACATTGGATTTTCAAAAAGTCACAAATGTAATTTCAAATTGCAAATCAAATTCAAATCGTAATAGGAAGGTAACATTTGCAGTTTCTGTTTGAATATAAATTTTCACTATTCAATAAAATATTTATTAATGAACGTAATCTAATGATTTTTTTGGACATAAATATGATTTAAAGTAGCAAATGTGAAATTAATCTCGGAATTTAAGATTTGCTGCAACCAATCCCAGAATTCTCAAAAATAAAATTAAAATTTCCAAAACTGGGTGTTTTTTAATATGTTGCTGCCATTAAAAAATAGGCTTTGATTTGGAACCCTCATTCGCAAAAACTGTGCCTGATTCGGAACAAATTAGGAATTTCACATTTTCAAATGGGAATATCTCAGGAACTTTCAGAGTAACCCACAACCGTAAGCATGTTTTTTATAGGGTTTTACTAGCAAATTAGTAATGTGTTAATTTTATGAAAATCGGATTAAAAACAAAAAAATAGCGAGCACTAAAAATTTTTCGTGCAAAAAGAAGCCTACTTTGGAAGAAAAGAAGAAAAATAAACAAGTCGCATCCCACTAAGCGACCACAAAGCTCTTAAAGAAAAAGACCTAAGCTTTATAAAAAAATACCCCATTTTGAAAAAGAGGTAAAATAAATTGTTGACTTTTCAAGATTAAAGAAAAAGCAATCGAAAACATTTTGGACAAAATTGTCTAAGTGGAATAGGTAATTAATTATATGTATCCGAAAAAAAAGAGCTGTTTGAGATACAACATCCCCCAACTCGCAGAGTCCCTCAACGATTCCGCTGAAATTTGGGTCTAACTACAAGTGCAAGTTTCAACCCGATCCCAAGAAAAAAATTCGGTCACTTGAGATGAAATCCCCCATGTATTGAATACAATTTATAAATTCTAAACTTATTTCATACTTGTTTTGTTTCAAACTTCTATGAACAAATTTTGAAAATTCAAACTTCAAAATTATCGAACAGGTTCTGAATATCATTTAAAAAATATTTTACAACATTGTGGAAAGAAAATTAAATTATACCCGACAGAGTGATTTTTCTACATTACCGGTTAAAATAAGAAATTTTCCAGACGAAACAAGAGTTATTGGATATTGTCATAACTTAAAAGAATTTCAAAAAGTTCTTTTATGATTCTTAATTTTGGCTTTTTAAATAAAGTTCTTAACAAATTCTTGTGTTACTGAATAAAGTAAAGTAGTAAATATGGTGTAAAGAAATTTGTTTATGTTACAAAAGTCTAATTTTCAGGCACAAATTGTATCAAATTTTAATATTTTATAATGAGCGTTAAATTAAAAAAATATTTATGAAAGATCAGTTTTAGCAAAAATTTTTGCTAAAACGTTTAACTAATTTGTCTACAAACTTCTTTTTCTAGTGTATATTTCACACCTTAATGTTCAATTTTATATTTTTATTTTAGTTCAAACCTCATGAGAATCAAGCATTATTAACAATCGGAAAACGTTTTCGACCTGGATCATCTGTAAAGCATTTATGTAAGCCCACATCGATTGCTGTGTCTACAACTGGAGAGGTGAGTAACTCATGAGAATTTGTTGGACATACGTCGTATACATATACAAAAAATATTTGAATGTATTCGAAAAAATGTGTTGTTGTTAGAAGAAGAAGAAGAGTTTGAGGTCTTTGTAATCTATGATATGCAATTTCTTTGGATCAAATGCCAAAAAAAATCAGAAAAATAAAAAATATGTAATTATTAACCCCATTTTTAACTCCTTAAATCCCCATTATGACCGATAATCTTAGAATTTATCCAATATCAACATTTTATCAAAATCGGAGATTATCTCATGAAACCCCTCCTTGTTACACTCAACAAAAAAATTTCTAAAGTCAGCTAAATTTTTGCTGGGAGGGTCCTTAGTTCAGCCAACATTATGCTCAATTTTGCAAAAATTTTTTGCTGATATTAGCAATTTGTCTGCAAGGATTCTCCCAGCAAATATGTTAAAGACTTTACTGACTTTTTTATTTTAGTGTAGTGAATTATAATCAGAGAGTTTATATTTGAATGCCATGCTCGAACAAGGGTATAAAATCCAAAAACCAAAGTGTTCAGCAGAGGTAAAAAATGTGGGAAACGGTCAAAAAATTGAGTATCTGGTTTTTTTCGGAAATTGAGGTCAAAAAAATTCAACTTAAGAAAGAATCGCACATGCGCGATTTTAAGAATTATGGGATCAACGCTTGTTTTAATGATAGACATTAGCTTAACTATTGTACATATGTAAATATTAAATTGATCGGATAATATTTTTGTCTCTTTATCAATTTGTTTTTCAAAATAGATAAAAAGTAAAAAAAAAAATACAGCACAAAATTGTTTAAAGAATTAGAATCAAATATGTCTTGAACGGTAAAAATCATCATTGCTATCAGCTTCAAGAATTACGGGGCCTAACTTATCTTGAAGTGTATCAGCATGTGAAAGTGCTAAGTAGATCGGATCTTTTAGCTTCACAGTACGCTAAAAATACAACTTTAAATTGATAGGCACATCCGCAGTTTAAAGAATTATAGGTTGAAATCTGGCTGATATGATAAAGATCAATACTACCAATGTTCTCTGTGAGTGCTAAAATAATCGGATTATCCCTTTCGTTTCTGCATCACTTTTAGTTCCAAAAATATATAAAAAGCTACAAAATTTAAACTTAAATGGCTCTGGATACCAAAAAAATAATACGATTTAGCACTAACCCACACTAATAATAGTACTGATATTTACCGATCACGCAGGACAGCTGCGGATGTGCCCTTCAAAAAATAAAAAAATTTAAGATCTTTTCTCATTGACATGATGAGATTTGTATTGTCATATTTTCTTTATTTCGGAAGGCACATTATCGATTTGATTTAATTTTATTAGTTTATTTGTCATTTATATGCCAATATATAAAAATTACAATTACGTTGACGCTGAAAGCACAAAAATGAAAGATCTCTGAAATTTCTATTTATTTAAAAAAAGAGTTAGAGATTTTGCAGAGCTACCATTTATTCCTACCTGGGGCACATATTTTTTTCAAAATGTAGGAGATTTTGCAACATCAGGATGATCATCCACCAAAGGTTTTAGGTTATTTTATTTTACGTTGAAAAAGTTATATCTAAAAGAATTAAAAATCTCTTAAAAGTTACAAGCAAAATTAGGGTAAATTAGGCTAGTTTTTAATTGATTGGACCACATTTACAGTACACCGAAAAAATTTCTCAGTTATTTTCGACTAAATTTTTAACTGAGTCTCATGTGAAATATTCCTTACTGAACATCAGTTAAAAAACTTAATTTTAAATTACTAAATCGTCAGTTAAAAATTGTGTCAACAAATTCACCCAGGCACAGAAATACAATCGTCACAGTGTTGGCAGAGCGTCGGTGACAGTCGGTTATGCGTTGGCAGAACGTGGGATTAACAATATTGTCCTGTTACCCGATTGATAACACTGACCAACCGCTAGTTTAAGCGAACTTGCCACCGTTGATAATTCAAACAATTTGTCACTTTTAAAATAGCTTAAACTAAATTAATTTTGAGAAATATGTATAATAAAACACATTTAAAAAGCAGCAAGACAGTTCGATCATAGTCTTATACATCATATTCAAATGTGAGAAATATAATAAAATATTTAAAAAAAAAAGCTTTTAATTGGTTGTAATATTTGTGAATAAAACAATATTGTCAAACAATATTAGTTGCACCTATAATTATTTTTAGAGCGGTGGGTTTTACAAAAGAAAACCGTCGTTTGTCAATACTATTTTTTTGGTACGGTTTGCAATTTGCACCTGGGTAACTATGAAGTTGGTTAATAACAACGATGATTTTAGTTAAGATTTAAATATTTTTCCATATAGTAATTAATAATCAAAAATTTTAAAAGAATTGAAAATTTCTGCACTTCTCTCAAATAATCAACATTTTTTCATTAATTGTGTTAACGTTTTACTAACATTTTAATGAAAATAAGATGACAACATTCAAATATTTAATTTTTTAAATATTGTTCTGTTAATTTCCACTCTTTTCTATTTTTATATGTAAATCCTTTTCTCATTTTCTCTATAAAAAGTCTGTTCTGTTACTTTTACAGTAAAGTCCAGTAGAAATTACTCAGTAACAATATTGCAGCGAGTAGGACCAAATTTATCAAAATTTACAAAAAGTAAACGAACAGAAAATTTGTAAGAATTAGTAATATTTCTTACTTTAAATTCATAAACAATTACAGTTAAATTTAATATTTTTATTTTTGTTTACTAAAAATACAAGCACCTTTTTTAAGCAAATTTTTTTTTCTGCTTACAAAAATTTCAAAAAATTATCCAGAACTTGTAAGATTTTTGGCATCGAACTGTCACTTTACTCTCTCTTTTTTTCTATTTTATTACTGAGTATTGGGTAAACGAACGCCATCCAGTAAAAACTTGTACAAATTTGTATAAACTTTTGCGAAAGGAACAAACTTAATGTCAAAAAAATTTATTTTTTTCAAAAAAAATATAACCAAACAATAGAGACTTATCTGTAAATATTTTCTTCCGTGTTGAACTTTGTGCAATAATGTGTTTAAAAACAACAATGTGTTTAAAAACATTTGCGTTTTTCTTACCAAAATCACGAATATTAAGTTAAAATTTGTAAAAATTATTTGTTTTTTGATTTGTTAAAAAAATATTTGACAATTTTAAATTTGTATTTAACTGAAATATTAGTTGATAACGATTATTTTAATTAAATTCAAATTCTTCAGCATTAGCTGAGACATTCCTTAACTGAGAAATTTTACCGGGGCATAAATATTACAATTTAGGATGGTCGCCTGGTCAAATTCCTTGCCCTTTTCATATTCAATGGCATGCAATTTTATGGGTATTTGCGAATTTTTCATGTAATTACTTAAAATAAAATATGAAAAACCTTTTTTGCTAGAATATTTATATCTGTTCGGCATGAAAAATAAACAATATGTTCTTCTACCAACATTTTTTTCGTTGCCAATTTTTGGAAATATGCCCAAAGTAGGTTAAGAGCGAATCTCAAAAACGAATTCATAAAAATAATTAATTTAAAGCATAAGTTATTCCTCTTACCAAGATATAAAGAAGATAGTTAAGATGATGTCTTTACAGGTATCCTTTTGGAATCCTGCACTCATAATAATCTATAGGTAAAATACACGAAAACCGTTGTTCATTTACGAAAGTTTTGGTTATTTTGACATTACGAAAAAATTTGTAGAATATACAAATCACATTTCGTAAAGTTTTCTAAAAACTTTTTTTAAATAAAAATGTGGTGCATACCTTACGGGTTTATTTTAAAATTAAAAAAAAAAAAATGTAATGGTGCCACACCAGAATCGAACTCACGATTTCAGTGACGTCCTGCTGTGTTGAAGTAGACCCCTCTACCATTTGCACCAAAGTAGCTGGTGCAATACAACAAACTAAAAAGGAACTTAAGTCGAAAATATTATGAAATTTTTATGAAAACTAGAAAAAATATGCTACAAATATTTAATAAAAAAGGTAAAATGGCAATTAAATATCCCAGCAAACAATCCGGTCCGTTTATGTGCCGTTTTCGGTACAGCATAGTCGGATCCGGAGTCCGTTTCCGTACCGTTTTCCGGATCAGTATACGGACCAGAAAACGGATTAAAAGGAACATCGAATACGGATTCGAATCCGTTGCAAGTCCGTCAATGACGGACCGTTTACGGACCGTTGGGTAGTGTTAAAAACTGACTCAAATCCGTTTAAAGTCCGTCAAATACGGACCGTTTCCGGACCGTTTTGTGGTGCTGAAAACGGATGATTCCGTTTTTACGGATATAAAACGGACAATAAACGGATCGTTGAAAATACTTATTTGGTCCGTATTCCAACCATTTTTTTTACAAAAAACTCAATAGATTTTATTTTTTTTTATACATTTATTAATTTATTAGAAAAAATATTAAAATATACTTCATTTAACTTTAATTAAATACGAAATTCGCCACAGCTACTATTTGTATCCAGCTTAGCAGCATCACGGAACATTTGTGGTCGATAATATTCAAAATCTAAAAGGAAAAAAGAATTTATTATTTTAGTTTCAAGAGATAGTAAGAGTTTTCTTGGAATATATTTTTTTATTTAAAAAAAAAAAATGATACTTACTTTTTCGATGCAGTTTTTGTTTCCACCAAGAGCATCATTGTTAGTTTGTGGCCCATTATTGAATCAGATATCTACATGTAAAAAATATTAAGTGGGGTTTAAAAAACGATGGATTCTATGAACAAATATATTTTTGTTTGCAATCTCATTTGATCGTTTTAAATTATATAAATACTTACCATCTAACGTATGCAATGCATATTATGCATGCTATCTGAATTTATTTGGCGCCCCGATCTTTTATATTATTTACTTAATTTTATTTTAATAAAACAAATTGAAAAAAATTGTTACCGATTGTGACTGACTTGAAACGGATGAAAATCGGTGAAGTCCGTATTAAACGGCACGAAAACTGATATCCCCAAACGGACTAAAAACGTGTTTTCGAAAATCCGATTAAACGGTCCGAAAACGTACCGTAAACCCCGGATTCAAGAATCCGTACATGCCGGAGAGTCCGTAAAAATGTTTCTTGGGATTTTTATTATGTTTATTGAACTAAATAAAATAATATAATTTTTTTATAAATATATCAAATAATATTTTAAAAAACAAAATAAAAAATAATAATATAATAATAATAAAATAATAATAATAAAAAACTTAAATAACAATTTCAAACTAATTGCATTTTATTATTAAATATTTTATCTTTTTAAATATTTGTTTTATTGAATTTCATACTAAACCCGGCAAATAAAGTGGAAGTAGTGTTTTCGGGTCCTCTTTAACTTGTTTTAGGATCCTCCTTATTAAACAAAATACAAAATATCCATTTATATCAAAACACAAAAATAGTAATAATGAAATAAAAAAATAAAACATAGAAATTTAAAAAACATTAATAAACAAAAAAAAAAAATATAAAAACTAAAAAAAAAAAAAAAAATTTGTCCTGGCCAGGAGTTGAACTCGCAACCTTCTGATTGCAAATCCGACCTCTAACCACATCAACATCCATATGTAATATTTGTAACATTACAAATTTTTGTACAATGTACTAAAAAAATATTACGAAATCATGTTTGTATTTTTTACGAAATTTGTAAATTTATATAATTTGTTTTATACAAAAGTTTTGTAATAAAAACAAAATGTTTTTATTACAAAATGTTTTTATTACTCCGTCTGGAGACGGTCTTGCTGGTTAGAAGGTTAAAGGGTTAATTTTTAAATTATTAGATGGAATTTTTTTGTGAGATTTCTGAAAATGGACAACGCTTACAATTACAATATTTTAAAAAAATATCAGGAACCTTTCCTTTTATTTCCCATTTCTTCACCGGAAGACGCTCTAGCAGATTAATGTATAATTCATATTTCAAGCTGCCTTTTAACGGGTTAATTTTTAAGTTATTAGATGATATTTTTTGGACACAAAAATGTATATTAATTTTTTATATATTCGCAGTCACTTTGACAGAAAACAGCTGTTTTTAAACTCTTAACAACAGTTTAGAAGTTTGTTAACATAAACTTAACAAGAGTATGACAAGTGTATTATGAATAGCATACATGTTAACTCCTTGCTACACTCAAAAAAAAAAGTTTGTAAAGTCAGCAAAAAATTTTGCTGAGTCAGCAAAATTTTAGTCAGAAGGATGCTTGCTAATGTCAGCTTGCTAATGTCAGCAAAATCTTTTGCTGAAAATCAGCGAGCTGATTTTTAGCAACAAAATTTGTAGATTCAGCAAGAGTTTTGCTAACACTTAGTAGATTAAAAATACAAAAGCCTTGCTAAAAATTAATAAATTTTTTGCTGAATTTTAGTAGACTGAAAAAAAACGCAAAAAATTTGTAGAAAAATTGTAATTTAGTTAATTTATTTGCTGAAAATCATAAAAAATATTTTTGAGATTCTTTTAAAAATAATTTACTATAATAACGAAATATAAAAATTTTCATTTTTCCACATTGACGACATGAATTAATTTAATATCTGAAAATATATAGAAATAAATATATATAACATAACAAAAATTGTCTTTTAATTACTTACATCAATGGTTGTCTAAATGATGCTATCGTGTAAATGATGCTATCGCAACTGCCGAAGATAATTATAGAAACGAAATGAAAAAATAAACAAAAACAAACGAAACGAAAATAACAACCCTTTTTGCAATAAGAAAAAGGAACCATAAAAATCTACCTAAGATGTGTGTCTTTGTCTTGCACTTTACTCTGTCTACATTTCTGTATATGTTTGTTTGCAATTTGACCACACATATAAACATTTAGTTTAAATAAATAAATATTTTATTTTGTCTTTTATTTAATTAATAGACAATTATTTTCACAAGCCGGTGACAACGCAAAATTTAAGTTATTTTAATCCTCAATTTTGTTTTATGTATGAAAAACAGATAGTATCATTTTCCTCTTCTCTACTACATCTTGACATGCCGCGACATCTACTTAATTCTGCGTATATCTTTCAATCTGGTTGCCGTCCACACTATTAATGTGCTTATCAGCACAATTTTTTTTTAGCAAAATTAATTAGTAAAACATTAGTATATTAGTAAAGCATTAGTATAAAACAGTTAAGTGCTGAATAAGTATAACAAAAATTGTAGCTGAAAACACGATTTTAGCAAAAAAATTTGCTAAAAAATAGTATACCTGATTTACAAGACGTTTTACTAACTTTTGTACTTATTTTTTTGAGTGTATTTAAACAAAAAAATGGTTACAGCCATTTTTTAAATTCCTAAAATAATATTCTGAGCTAAATTAACCCTAAACAATACATTTTATGCAGCAGATATATATTTTTTTTTTTACCAAAATTGTTATAAAAAGCAGAAAAAACATCGCAAGTAATCTTTTGAAAATACTTGACCTGTTGTTTTATGAGCTGGTTAATATTCAGAAATTGTTTCTTCTTCTGTTCCTAAAGAAATGGCACTTGCATTTGTGGTATTTGTCAGCAGAAAATATAGCGTTAGCTCTTTTTACGTCTGGTGAAAAAATATGACGTTACATTTTATGATATTTACGCTGCTAAGAAATTTTACTAGCATACTATGCATTATAAGTCAATTTGTAAGGAAAATTTAGAGGTACCTTCACATTTTCACTCACAACTTTTAAACCGCTGGACCGATTTTGCTCATTTTTAATATTGATATTTTATATTGCAAAGAGAAAGGTGTAACATTTATTAATGATTTTAATAAGGTTCTTTCGAATAATGAAGAAGAAAAAAAGTTTTTGCTCCAGGTTGTGGAATCAAACAGAAAAGAGTATTCGGTATCCCCAAAGTCTAGTTTAATTTAATAATTAATTTTATTAATTAAATGAATTACAAATTATTAGACTTAAAAATCCATATTTGTGATGTATATAATATTATTACGCATAAGACAATATATTTTTAAAGTTTTTTCAACAGAGGGTTACTTTGGCACCAAGTACATCTAAGGGTTAATTTAGCTCAGAATATTTTTTTATGAGTTTCAAAAATGGCTGTAGCAAGGTTTGTAAAAAAAGAACTTAAATATTTTTTGTTTAAATATATAAAAATTCGCGCTAGAGGCACTGGTCTGTTTTCGCTACAAAGCGCCGAAGGCTATAGTAGCTAGTGCTCGGTTAGGGTAATAGTATATAATTTGTAATTATATGATTATTAATTAATAAAAACAAAAAATATATTTTAGATTACGTTTCTTAAAATTCAAAAGTAGTAAGAAGATCTTTAACGTTTTTTGAAAATTGAAATAAATAAGTCTGGGGCCACTTGGGGTCGCAGGTTCACATGGGTTAATAATGTTCGAAATATTTTTATTTTTAACTTTGAGTAATGCTTATAAAATAAAACTACAAAAGTTACAAGGTAGCTAATTTTTGATTTAAAATATTTATGGCAACAAATAAGCCTTTTTATTACTAAAAAACACAATTTCCTCGAAATCCGTAAAATTTAAACCGTTGCCCTACCCAAGTGTACTGGGGGATATTTTTATTTTTTTTTATTTTTAATCTCTTAGATCTTTTATACAAGTTTAAGCAATAAAATCTAAATTTTTTCGATTTTGTTGAAGAAATTTTTTTAAAATTTGAAATTGTAGATTTGAAAAACACCCCAAAAATTTTGTTCGTTTTTGACATCACCGTAGGACAGGTTAACGTAATCCAAAACAAAAAACTTCTTTTATGTCTCACAATTATGAGAGTAGTAAATAAAAAATTATGTTTCAGTAATCAATTTTAAAAACGTTTAAAATTTGAGCTCGAATTTGTTGCTGAAGTGTTATTTGGCAAATTAGTGGTCTGGGGCATTATTTATTACTGGGGTAGTTCTTAACCGATTTTGGATTTTTATACTTTTTTCAATACATAATTTTATCTTAATCTCGATTAATTTATCATCTAGAGTAAAAACTATTGCAATATTGCAAAAAAACAGCAAAAACTAAAAAAAATATAGCTTTTTCTCATATAAACGCATGTTTCGATCTTTAAGGCCCTACCGGGTAGGGAAGGCGTGGTCGTAGAGGCGTAAAATTTCACATGAATTATTTTCAAGACACATACAACAAAATTAGAGGGTAGCGTCTCAACATTTCTAGCATTTAACTTTAAGGGACACTCTAATATATATATATATGTATGCACAGCGCATACTTTAGGGACTCGCCCAAAATTGTCCCCGAAATATGCGGTGTATAAAACCAATTCTCCTCATCGTATACGCTAGAAGTATAAAAAGGCGCGAAAACTTTGCGGACAGTCCCCAAAGTAAGCAGATGTCCCTAAACTATGCGGGGGAACGAATAAATGTCTCTAGAGTATGCGCTGTGCATACATATATATATATATATATTAGGGTAGGTTAAATTGTAGGGGGCCGAAAAAATGTAAAGGGGATCGAGATTCTTGTTCTACGGGTCATTTGAAGATGCTTTGCCAAAGAAACCATAGCTCTGAAATGATTTCCGAGCCCCGGATTTTTCAAAATAGGTATTTTCCCAAATACTCAAGAATAGAGGTAAAAAAAAATTCTATTTCCTCTAGCCAAATATATATGTGGGGGGTTTTTGGATAGAGGAATCCATTTTTGATATCTATTTTTATTTTTAAGTACCACCAGAGGGCGCTTTCGTACATTTTTTAATTAATTTTATCGATTTGTGTGGGTAAATTTACGAAATTTTTCGTGGAAATTGACGAATATTTGACTTTCTCATAAGACAACCCCAAATTTTAAATAGCCCAGAGTGTTCAGCGTTAAAAAATATGGTTTAGGGGGGGGGGTTATTCATTCACGACCTATATCAATTTTAAAACAAAGAATAAACTGTAACGACTCGTTTTTCCGGGTAGGAACTCAGCCTTTATTTTCCAGGGGTCGCTAACAAGAAAAAAATAATCACACGTACACCTTTTTCTCTTTTTTGCTTTGTTTTCAAATGCAAATTTACTTCTTTTATTTATGTTCTTTTCTGGTTATTTTTCTTAAACTATTAGTTTCATATACAGTGGAGTTATATTTTCCTTTGTTTTGTTCCACTTGGGGCTACTATAATCCCGGCCTGGGTATGTCCGGGGTCCCGTTTTCCTGCGCTGATCCGGTAGACTGCTGCGCTAGCTAAAAGTAGATTTTATAACAATGGTCCTCAATGACACCCTGTGTGGCGATACTTCCGTTCCCCTCAATTCCGTGGTTTGGCTACAACTTCTCGGATGCCTGGTGGAAATAAACTGGCGAGACCTAAACGGCCAAGTCGTATTTTAATGAATACTCCTAGGACCCCCCAGTGATTGAGAAGCACTGGCGGAAGCCTAAATATCCAATTCGTATTTTAAACAAATACTCCTAGGACCCCTCAGTGATTGGGAAGCACTGGCGAAACCTAAACGGCCAAGTCGTATTTAATAAATACTCCTAGGACCCCCCCAGTGATTGAGAAGCACTGGCGGTAGCCTAATGTCCAAGTCGTATTTTAATAAATACTCCTAGGACCCCTCAGTGATTGGGAAGCACTGGCGAAAACCTAAACGGCCAAGTCGTATTTTAATAAATACTCCTAGGACCCCAGTGATTGAGAAGCACTGGCGGAAACCTAAATGTCCAAGTCGTATTTGAATAAATACTCCTGGGACCCCCAGTGATTGAGAAGCACTGGCGGAAGCCTAAATGTCCAAGTCGTATTTTAATAAATACTCCTAGGACCCCAGTGATTGAGAAGCACTGGCGGAAACCTAAATGTCCAAGTCGTATTTGAATAAATACTCCTGGGACCCCCCAGTGATTGAGAAGCACTGGCGGAAGCCTAAATGTCCAAGTCGTATTTTAATAAATACTCCTAGGACCCCTCAGTGATTGGGAAGCACTGGCGAAAACCTAAACGGCCAAGTCGTATTTTAATAAATACTCCTGGGACCCCCCAGTGATTGAGAAGCACTGGCGGAAACCTAAACGTCCAAGTCGTATTTTAATAAATACTCCTAGGACCCCAGTGATTGAGAAGCACTGGCGGTAGCCTAAACACCGTTCAATTCGTATTTTAATAAATACTATTGACAAATTTCTACGCGGTTTCGGACACAAATAAACATTTAACAATTCCAACTTGTATTTTAATAAATACTTGCCGGTACCCACTCGTGCTTTAAAAATCACTAATGGCTTTCTAACTACGTTTAGTTAATTTCACTTACTCTTCCTTTAATTTAGCTTCGACCTTCCCTGTGTACAACCAGAACCAGAATCAACCATCCTACTGCACAGCAGCCTTTTATATCCTAAGCCTAGCTTTGGTATTCTAATGCATTGCGTGTGGTTGTTGTTTTACGTTTTCTAACTAGCATGCCAATACAGTGCGTGTGGTTGTTGCAATTCTTTATTTTTTTTCCTATTAGCATGTTAATACAGTGTATATGATTGTTGTACTTCTTGTTCAATACGCATGGTAATGTAACCTGTGTGTTTGTTGTAAGTCATGTACGTATTGCTTTGTTAAGTTTTTTTTTCTTTTTTCTTTCCCTTGCAAAGGAATTTCACATACTGGGTGTGACATCAGTTTAGCAATAAACTTGTCGTCACACTTCCCCCCTCCCTCCGGAAGAGAGTACACAAGACCTTACCCAACATTTATTAATAATATTTCATTTTATTTTCCAAATCAATTTCAAATTAATTCCATTATTTTCCTAAAGCAATTGGTCCCTTATCGTACCTTATGCTGGACTTGCCAAACTTCGAGATCCGAATTCGGTACCATACGTTGTTAAATTCTTTTCTAAAATTAAGCCTTTTAACTCTTGCCGGGTTTACCACGAGTTCCGCCACATACGTCCACAATTCATCTGGCACTAAGTGTCCTGTCAGGTTTTCAATTGTACCTGCCACCACTGCCTCTGGCAGAACTATATTTCCATTTGGGTCATACTCGTCATTTGCTATAGCCCCTATTTCATTTTGCTGTGCTTCATTCTCCAGTACCATATCGCCCGCCATTTCCTGAGGATCTATTGTAGCCCCATTATCTTCCAAGACGCCATCAGTACCCGACCAATCCGTTTCCAAGGATATTGTATCTTCCCAGAAAATATCATTTGCCGCCTTGTCGAATTCTTCGATTAACTCTTCAACTGTTGAAGTGGTAACTGGCTGCGACCATTGGTCTGGGAACAGGTCTGGTAACTTATCAGGTGTAGATCCAGAGTTTACCTCCAGTATCACTTCCTCTTTGCTTGGTGAGGGTGCAAGGGGTTCGTCCATGTCGCTTAAAAATAGATCGGACTCCAGGTCCGCAATCGTCACTTTTTCCCTTGGCTGACATGTGCTGTCCGACATCTCAACTTCCCCTTCGCTTTCGCTCTGGATCCGCCGAGCTCTTGACCTTTTCCGGGGTGCTTTTATTTCTTCGTCATTGCTCTCCCTTCTTACTTTCATGGTTTCGCCCTGAGTAACTTATAATGCGTGCCAGCCTGACTATAGGTACTTTTTTTATTACGGGCTCTGACAAGATCTTGATTTTGGGAGCTGCTTCCTGCAGGCGTGCGTATCTGTTTCTGAGTTTTCGGCAGGATTCTTTAAATTTTCTGTTATAATCCATCTGTAAAATTAAAATTTTCTTTATAACGAGTTTTCCCCTGTCTACTCTACCAATGGACAACACATGACAAAACACTTTTCAAACTACAACAATCACTCAACATTAAATGGCTTCAATTCCCCGATGTGTGCTTTCCTTTTCCGTCTATCAGCTGCCGTTATTTCCACTATAACCGGTGATATAAAACCTTTTACCGTATACGGTCCATCATATTTTGGAGCCAGTTTTGCCGCAAACCCATCTACCGCCTTTGATAAGTGATGCTGTTTAACCAGCACTTGGTCCCCTGTCTTAGGTTTCCATTCTCTCCTTCTAAGATTGTAATATCGCCGCTGATTTTGAGCTGCAATCTCCAAATTCCGCCTTACCAATTTAAAAACTTCTTGGAGCATTTTTGCCTTTTCGGACGGTTCTTGTACTTCTGTTCCCGTACCAGTTGTCACCTCATCGTACAGTGCCTTTGGCAGTTGTGGTTCTCTACCCTGTGTGAGAAAACTTGGGCTGTAACCCGTTGTTTCAGAGGTGCTAGAATTTATTGCCAACATTATCTCTGGTAGATGCTCATCCCATGTCCTTTGATTTTTCTCGGAAAACTGTGCCAACATTGTCTTCACTGTTCGATTTGTGCGTTCCGTGGGATTTCTTGCGGGGTGTATGGGGCCGTAAGCTGGTGTTGGATACCCACTTCCCTCAAAAATTTCCTAAAAGAACGGCTCGTAAACTGTGCCCCATTGTCGGTTATTAACATTTTTGGTACCCCGTACCGGCTCAGAATACGTTCCCTTAATGCTTTTTGTACGGCTTCACCTGTTGCCTTTCGTATTGGAATTAATTCCGTCCATTTTGAAAATTTATCGAAAAATACCAACAACATCGAGTTTCCGTGCTTCGATCGCGGTAGCGGCCCAACAAAGTCCGAACAGATTATAGCCCATGGTTCCTCGGGAATCTGAGTCAGCATCTTTCCCGCTGGTTTCTGCTGACTGGCCTTGTATCGCTGGCATGATTCACATCTTGCCACGTACTTTGCAACGTGTTTGTATAACCCGGGCCAATAATAACGATTTGTGATTTTTGATATTGTTTTCCTTATCCCCATGTGTCCTGCAGTTATGTGGTCGTGATTTTCCTTAAGCACCCTATCTCGTGAATACTTCGGCACACACAGTTTCCACGGTATAGATCCCTCAGCCTCATTTCTACCCGGAATATGCCGGTATAGTTGCCCCTTTTCTATCATGAAATCCGGAAATTTCTCCGGGTTTTCCCGCACCTCCTTACTTCTCCTTTCCAGCCATGCGCATTTTCCGTTCACCTCGTTCATTGTCACGGTACATAGCTTGTCCAGTGGTTCCCGTGACAAGGCGTCAGCAACCACATTATTTTTCCCTTTCCGGTACTCTATCTCAAATGAGTATTGTTGCAATTCCAAGGACCACCTCGCTACTCTTCCACTGGGACTCTCAATACTGTTTAACCACTTTAGAGACAAATGGTCGGTTATCACTTTGAACGTATATCCCTCTATATATGGCCGCATCTTACGTATTCCCCATACAATTGCCAGACATTCCTTTTCCGTTGCAGAATAATTTACCTCGGCCTTATTCAACCTTCGACTAGCGTATGAAATAACTCGCTCCTCGCCATTGATGTCCTGTGTTAGTACTGCGCCTAGGCCCACATCGCTAGCATCCGTTTGCAGCACAAATTGTTTGTTAAAATCAGGGCAAGCCAATACTGGAGCTTCCGTTAGTTTTGTTTTAAGTTCCTCGAAAGCCTTTTGCTGGTCTTCGCCCCATTTCCACCTTTTCCTCTTCTTTAGCAGCTCGGTTATTGGCGCAACTAACTTTGCAAAATCCGGAACAAATCTGCGATACCACGAGGCCACCCCTAATACTCGTCTCACCGCTTTCACATTCGTGGGCGGGGCCATATTCCTAATAGCTGCTATTTTATCTGGGTCTGTGTGTATACCTTTTTCTCCTATCACATGGCCAAGGTATTTTATAGATTTTTTCATAAATTCACACTTCTCCGGGTTTATTTTTAGGTTTGCTTTCCTTAATCTTCGAAAAACTTCCTGCAAGTTTGACACGTGTTCCTCTAAGGTTCTACCGATGACTACAATATCATCTAGATATGCAAAAGCATGTGGTTCCATTTCTGGTCCAATAACTTGGTCTAGTGCTCGTTGAAATGTTGCTGGTGCTGAATGCAGTCCAAACGGCATCACTTTCCACTGAAATAACCCCCGACCGGGTACTGTAAAAGCCGTGAATGCCCTACTGCTTTCTTCCATGGGTATCTGCCAGTAACCATTCTTCAGATCCAATGTGCTAAAATATTTTGCATCACGCAATCGCTCCAAAATCGAGTTAATCCTAGGTAATGGGTACGCATCAGTTACTGACTTATTATTTAGCTGTCTGAAATCACAGCACAACCGCCATTTTCCGTTCTTTTTAGGCGCCAGCACTATTGGGGAACTATACGGGCTACATGATGGCTCAATACATTCTTTCTCCAATAACTCTTCCACCAGGTCCCTGATTATCTGATGCTTTGCTGGGTTACTTGGCATATACCTGTGTTTAAATGGAGTTATATCCTTCATTATTATTTTATGCTTCGTTATATTTGATGGCCCATTTATTCTTTCAAATGACTCTAACTCGTTTTTTAAAAATAGTTCCCAGCGCGTCTGTTCATTCTCCTGCCTTTCCCCCTGCTCCGAGGTTTGCTCCGTCGTCTCCGCTTTTCTTTTTTCACAAAACTGAAACACTTCCCCTCCGAAACTTAAGGTTGCCTCGACCTTTGCCAAAAAATCTAACCCGAGAATCAATCCATCTAACACATTCGGCAAAATGAACAAGGACATGTTTACTACTTTGCTCCCTTTATATATCTTCACGGCCACCGCTTCCTTGACCCAGATTGTGGTTTTGTCCGCTAATGATATGCAAACGTCAACTTCCTCACGTTCAAAACCCGGAATAAGGACGTCGGCGTATTTAACACTTATAAAGCTGTGAGTTGCCCCCGTATCTATCAGGGCCACAGCATCCTTATAATTAACTTTCACTTTAGCGAAAATGTGGCTCTGTTGAATGTATGTTATCATTAACGTACCTGTTTTTGAAATCTGCGCTCCCAGGGGTTTTGTATTTTGGACTCCACTACCCCTTACTGGCGAAGTCCCCGAAGGTTCCCCGCTTGCCTTCTACAGCAGTCCACCGTACGTACGTCCCTACGACCACATTCCCAGCAAAATAGTTGTGGCTGATTCTGACAGACTCTGTACCAATGACCTTCTTGTCCGCATCTTCTGCATGCCGCTCTAGTGTTCACCTGGCCTGTCATTGGTATAGCGACTCGCCCATTATCTGCATTGCTCGTACGGGTTTGCGCTCTTGGCATAGGCACCGGCGCCATTTGCTCAACTTGAGTCGGTGGAGTTTCTCTTTGTATATTTTCAAAATCATCAGCAAGTTTTGTCAAATCACATAAGTTTACAAAATCTCTTCTCTTTATGTATAGCCTGTATTTTGGATTCATATTCTCGTATAGCCTCTCTAGTTTTTGTTCTTCCGTGTAACTTGCCTGCCTCATAAGATCCTGGAGGACCACCATATACACTTTAAAGACCTCATTATGTTGTTGCTTTCTAGCCCTTATTTTATCCTCTAATTTTGAAAAATATCCTGAGGGAAGAAAGTATTCCAAGAAGTCGAATTTGAACTCTGGCCATGTCTTCCAACGTTTGTTGTTATTCCTGTACCATGATAGCGCCAAATCTTTCAACAGTTCAGGCATTGTTCGTGGCAGTAAATCAATGTCTACTTCATACACTTCAGCCAGTTCCACTACTCGTTCCAGGAAAGCCAACGGATCCTTGCTGCCATCATATTTTATTGACCATTTACGCACTTGTTCAATTGCGTGCTGGTAGCGTCCTCGATTTCTCCCCTCGTCTTCTGTCATATTATGTTCAGGTGATTTCGCAAGTATTTGTGGAAATTTCGACGCACTGATGTTATATAACGCCTCTGTTCCCGTGCCTAAATGGTTCCGCCTTTCATTCTCCACCTCCGTAACTTTTATTTTTGGTGCTTGCTGAATTAGGGACGTTTCATCCATTTTTGGCGTACTTGGTCGTGCGTGTTTTTGCTCTAACTCCTGAAGCCTCTGTTGAATCTCTAACTCGTACTCACCCTTTCTTATAAATTCCACCAGTTGCTTTCGAAGTTCTTCAACTGTCCCACTAGCCTCTATTTGTAATTCCTCTGGTGAAAACTAACACCCAGTTAGTTTTCACCATTTTCTATCTCTACTAATTTGCCTGTTAGTTTTCCTTGTTTGCCAATAAATTTGCTCGGGCGCCACTTGTAACGACTCGTTTTTCCGGGTAGGAACTCAGCCTTTATTTTCCAGGGGTCGCTAACAAGAAAAAAATAATCACACGTACACCTTTTTCTCTTTTTTGCTTTGTTTTCAAATGCAAATTTACTTCGTTTATTTATGTTCTTTTCTGGTTATTTTTCTTAAACTATTAGTTTCATATACAGTGGAGTTATATTTTCCTTTGTTTTGTTCCACTTGGGGCTACTATAATCCCGGCCTGGGTATGTCCGGGGTCCCGTTTTCCTGCGCTGATCCGGTAGACTGCTGCGCTAGCTAAAAGTAGATTTTATAACAATGGTCCCCAATGACACCCTGTGTGGCGATACTTCCGTTCCCCTCAATTCCGTGGTTTGGCTACAACTTCTCGGATGCCTGGTGGAAATAAACTGGCGAGACCTAAACGGCCAAGTCGTATTTTAATGAATACTCCTAGGACCCCCAGTGATTGAGAAGCACTGGCGGAAGCCTAAATATCCAATTCGTATTTTAACAAATACTCCTAGCACCCCTCAGTGATTGGGAAGCACTGGCGAAACCTAAACGGCCAAGTCGTATTTTAATAAATACTCCTAGGACCCCCCAGTGATTGAGAAGCACTGGCGGTAGCCTAAATGTCCAAGTCGTATTTTAATAAATACTCCTAGGACCCCTCAGTGATTGGGAAGCACTGGCGAAAACCTAAACGGCCAAGTCGTATTTTAATAAATACTCCTAGGACCCCAGTGATTGAGAAGCACTGGCGGAAACCTAAATGTTCAAGTCGTATTTGAATAAATACTCCTGGGACCCCCCAGTGATTGAGAAGCACTGGCGGAAGCCTAAATGTCCAAGTCGTATTTTAATAAATACTCCTAGGACCCCAGTGATTGAGAAGCACTGGCGGAAACCTAAATGTCCAAGTCGTATTTGAATAAATACTCCTGGGACCCCCCAGTGATTGAGAAGCACTGGCGGAAGCCTAAATGTCCAAGTCGTATTTTAATAAATACTCCTAGGACCCCTCAGTGATTGGGAAGCACTGGCGAAAACCTAAACGGCCAAGTCGTATTTTAATAAATACTCCTGGGACCCCCCAGTGATTGAGAAGCACTGGCGGAAACCTAAACGTCCAAGTCGTATTTTAATAAATACTCCTAGGACCCCAGTGATTGAGAAGCACTGGCGGTAGCCTAAACACCGTTCAATTCGTATTTTAATAAATACTATTGACAAATTTCTACGCGGTTTCGGACACAAATAAACATTTAACAATTCCAACTTGTATTTTAATAAATACTTGCCGGTACCACTCGTGCTTTAAAAATCACTAATGGCTTTCTAACTACGTTTAGTTAATTTCACTTACTCTTCCTTTAATTTAGCTTCGACCTTCCCTGTGTACAACCAGAACCAGAATCAACCATCCTACTGCACAGCAGCCTTTTATATCCTAAGCCTAGCTTTGGTATTCTAATGCATTGCGTGTGGTTGTTGTTTTACGTTTTCTAACTAGCATGCCAATACAGTGCGTGTGGTTGTTGCAATTCTTTATTTTTTTTCCTATTAGCATGTTAATACAGTGTATATGATTGTTGTACTTCTTGTTCAATACGCATGGTAATGTAACCTGTGTGTTTGTTGTAAGTCATGTACGTATTGCTTTGTTAAGTTTTTTTTTTCTTTTTTTCTTTCCCTTGCAAAGGAATTTCACATACTGGGTGTGACATCAGTTTAGCAATAAACTTGTCGTCACAAAACAAAGCATATTTTACTTTATTTTTTCTTCAAAAATTAATTAAAAAAAATCAATTGAATTCAGTAATTAAGAAACAAAACGAAGAGTTTTAGGAAATAAACGCGAAGGAGTTATTTTTGAAAGTCTTTCTAGCTGACAAGTCTAGAGACGACTTTCTAATGTCACCGCCATAACTACTTCTCGATTATGTTCTAAAACTCTTTTGGATACGCTAGCCAGCAATTGAACATGTCTTTCCGTTCCTTGTATGTGTACTGGAATTTTCGGATCAGGCAGCGGTGGATCAATGTC
This sequence comes from Delia radicum, assembly GCA_021234595.1. Lineage (NCBI taxonomy): Eukaryota > Metazoa > Arthropoda > Insecta > Diptera > Anthomyiidae > Delia > Delia radicum. The sequence goes on from CM037855.1 coordinate 67,827,854, forward strand.
TTCTAAATATTGTTCTAGATAGTCATTAAGAATATTTCGAGTGAATGGTGGTTTGAATAAGATTGAATTATCATTCATGTCAATCATATTCGTAAATTTTTTTTTTTTTTTTTTTTTTTTTTTATAATTTAACCAATACTCAGGGGATGCCCCCTACTCATGCAGTGCATTGTATTGATCAGGAAAATAAGGTATGGGAAGGAGGAAAGAGGGAGTAGTGTTTGTGGATATTTGATTTAAATTTTTCTAAATTGTAAGTAACAGGGAAGACTTCTGCGGGAAGTTTGTTCCAGATACGAATCGTTCGACTAAAAAACGAATTTTCTCTGTAATGCGTTGTGCGAAACACAGGACAATCAACTACAAACGGATGTGCTCTACTAGATAAGCGAGTATTACGAATAAAAACTCGGGCTGGTGGAATAAGTTCACTTATCTCAGATGAGCATCTCCCATGGTAATATCGATAGAAAAGTGTCACACAACCCACATTCCGACGATGCTCCAATGAATCAATAGAGTTGGATACACTACTGTCATTGATAAGCTTCACCGCCCTCCCCTGAACACGGTCCAGAAGCTTCAGAATAGACAATGGAGCCCCTGCCCATATATGAGAGTTGTATTCCATTTTTGGCCGGATATAGCTGGTATAAATAGTAAGGAGATCGGATGGAGTGAAGTAAGTCTTGCACCGTTTTAGAAAACCGAGACACTTGAATGCCTCTTTCGACACTTGAAATACGTGCTTATTCCAACGGACATCACACTGTATTCTCATGCCCAGAACATCAAGAGTATCCGATTCCTCAATACCTATACCATCCATAGTTACAGATGACAATGTCAATTCCACAGCCCGTCTGTGGGTTAACATACAACATTGGGTCTTGCGTGCATTAAAATCGACCTTATTCGCGCGACCCCACTCGGAGATTGTAGAAAGGTCTTGATTGAGTGTGTCATTCATGTTCTGCCGCATGCCCTCTATCTCCAAAGAGCTTGGCCTGTGATCGAATGAAAATGAATGACAAATGTTGCTGTCATCTGCAAAAGAGTAGATAGGGTTGATGGTCTGACCAAGAAGGTCATTAATAAAAATAAGAAAAAGGGTAGGAGAAAGAACAGAACCTTGCGGTACCCCTGAATTTAGCTGAAACTCGTTTGATGAGACCCCATCTAAAACAACACGTATAGTGCGGTCTCTGAGAAAACTCGTTATAAATCGAGAGAAGACATTACCGACACCAAAAGCAACTAGCTTAGTCACGAGTGCCCCGTGCCACACACGATCGAACGCCTTAGAAATATCTAGAGCAACCACTTTACTCTCACCAAAGCGGTGGATTGACCGGCTCCAACGTTCCGATAGAAACGCCAACAGGTCTCCCGTAGATCGACCACTACGGAAGCCATACTGTCGATCATTTAAAAGTGAATTGGTCTCTAAATATTTCACAAGATGGTGGTTAACCATGGTCTCCATCACTTTGGAGAGCGCAGAGCAAATTGCGATTGGGCGGTAATTTTCAGGGTTGTTAGCCGCACCCTTTTTAGGGATAGGCTGGACATTGGCCACCTTCCAGCAAGAGGGGAAAATTCCCGCACGGTACGAAATTGAAGTTTATGATAGGTTTTTTATAAACTCTTAGTAGCATCGGATCTTCCACATGGTTACGGTAGTGTAAAAATTTTTTTAGAGCTAAGTCGCGTATTTTTTTTTCGTCGTCGAACAACATTGCCAATAAAACGTTTTCTGAATCAGCATAATACGAGTTTTCTTTAACAACATTATTTACAATTTGGCTTAAATTCGAACCCAAATATTGAGTCCAACGTGTGAATTTATAAAATAATACACTACCGTGCACGACAGAGTTGTAATATTTAATATTGTAGTACATTGGCGTATATACTTTCATTGTATAGTTTGCCAGAATTTTTAAATTTGTAGATGGCTTGTTGGTTGTCACATATAACCGTAATAATCTACTGGCCTTGGTGAGCCAACGAGGATGTGCTATTGGCCGTGGTTTAATGTTGGCCAAATCCGCCAAAACCTCACCAGAAGAAATTGCAAGCGACATTTTGTACAAGTACATTGCGTCGGTAGTTAATTCAACAGCACTTAAATCAGGTATATTTTCCAGAGTGATAATCTCAAAACCGTTTTACCGCCTAAAAATAGAAGAGATTAGATGAATTAAATACAATTTTATCATTTAAACTCGAACATATTACTTGAGAAATACGATTCAAAATAGTAATAAATATTTAAAAAAAATTACATACCGGAAGATTGTCACAAGTTTCTATTTGTTTGCTCAACGTTCCGGTTGTCGTTCGTGGTCCAGTGGTGGATGATTTTTCCAAAGTGTCAAACAAATGTTGTAACGGAAGCTCGTTTATGTGGAGAAGGCACACAAACCAATGCAGTGGTCTGTTTAACTGCATTTCGAATCGTCACGAAATTCCATTTCTTATGCCAGTATTTGCTCGCTCACCATCACAGCATATGCCAATCCAAGAATCTAGAGACATTGCTTTGTTGATGAAAAATTCGTTCAATTTGATGACTTTGTGTTCAGAATCTTCATTTTCTACTTTTATGTAGCCTAATAATTGGGTATGTGGTTCCTTTAAAACAACTAGATGAGGTTCTTTCACCATCCTTGGATGCAATTAGTTATCGATTTTTTCCATCGTTAAATAATCATTTTTTCTGCCGTCGAATGAAAATGCAATTAAATTGGAAGCATCATATCGATTATGAAGCACTTTTTGTCTACATTTAACTTTTTCTCTACGAACTTTAGACTTGTCCATAATGACAAGATTGCCATGACCATCTTTGACGCCAGTGTCTTCCATAAGAGATGTTGCCAATGTTGATGCTATTCTATCTGACGCACCAAATCTGTCACACATCATAGCAAAATTGAAAGCATCGTATCTGGTCCTCGTTTCGTTTGAGATGCATTTTGTGCTTCTACTAAATGTGTACTATGCTTATAATCACTTTCCTGGTCTTTTTCTGGTACGTATATTAGACCCTGGCTCTCTTCAATTGTTTCTATTATTGTAGATGTAGGAGCTTGCTCTTCAATTTCTATCTCGTATTCCGGTATCGTAGATCTTCTGTCATTATGTTGATCCATCATAAACTCTTTCAACTCTTTTGGTATCAAGCCACATGAGCATAGAGCAGCTTTCAAGTCACATTTACATTTCCCAATGTAAAATAATTATTTTATGGATCGTAGGAAAGATGTGAGACTGGAGCCGTTTGCTTTTCATTTATCTTCAGTGTAGTATTTGTCAAGCAAGGTATTCAATTTTCTAACAATATTTCGTTTGCAAATAATTTCAATATTAAGTTTGCTCCAAATTTCAATCAATTTGTCTGTCACTTGAGGAGTAAATGTTTTATATGAAAACATTTTACTTTGCATTTTAGCACGTTCGGAACGAATATCTTGACCACGTCTCCAAGAAGGCCACCAAGGGCATATTATGCCTGCCAGAGGCTTTTCGGGAGAACATGGGGCCTAAGGCCACGACCTACTGGTCGTTCAATACTATTGTTAAACCGATGATCACCTATGCTGCCCTTGCATGGTGGCCAAAAGTTGAGCAGAGTAAGGCAAGGGATGCTCTTAAGAGAATCTACCGTCTTGCGTGTTGACATTACAGGGGCCGGCGGAACTTGCCCGACGGATGCCTTGGGGGTTATGCTGGGGATCCCGCCATTGCATATTTCTGTAATGGAGGTTGCCAGTATGGGTTCCTCTAGACTAAATGAATTCGGTGGCATGAGGGGGGGCGACCTAAGGGGTCACATGAGGATCGCGCGAATCCTAATAGATGAACCGATTTCATAGGTTGCGGACAGAGTGTCACCGGAGTGGATCTTTGATAGATATTTGGATGTGTTATTGTTTGATAGAGACATGTGGACCAATCAATCCTGGGAACCGGAAGATGGTTCTCAGATGTGGTTTACTGATGGCTCTAAGCAGTCGAATGGGAACACGGGTGCGCGGCGTCTTTGGACCAGGCTTCCAGTGTGCTTTACCTATGGGAAAATATCCGTCCATTTTTCAGGCGGAGATTTGGGCCATCTGCGTCTGTGCAGAGGAATGCCTGCGAAGGGGAACTCGCAGATCTCGCATCTACATTCTTTCAGACAGTCAGGCTTAGAGTTGCCATTCGTACTGTTTTAAACAGTACATGTACTGTTTTTTGAAAAATGTACTGTTTTATTCACAACACCTAAAACAGTACGCAAAAGTACTGTTTTTTTTGGATTTGTACTGTTTTTTTGTATATTTTACATATTTTCATATAAACTAGTTTTTTTTGCGTGTACAAAGAATATATATTTTTTTAACCATGTTTTTTTCGTAGTTTTTTATATAAATTTTTTGAATCTCCCTTTTTTTAATTCCACTTCGTTTCTTTGTACATATATAAGTTTGGTTTGTTTACTTTTCAAGCAATGGATGTTTGTAAACACAATTTTTTTCATGACACTGCCCAATGCAAAAAGTAATGGCGTCCAAACTAAAAATGTTAGCCAATTTGACGAAATATAGTCAATTTGATGAAATTTAGTCAATTTTACTTCTTTAGAGGATGTAAACTTGACGAAATTTTGTTGATTTGAATAAAATTTGTTAAATCTTAAAAAAAATTGACAAAATTTCGTTAAAGATCTACAAAAATTTTTTTGTTGATTTTACCTACGCTATTTGGTTCGGTGTATTAACTTATTTTAAGTAAATATGTGATGTATTAAAGTAAAAGTTATGTTAACAATAAATACAAAAATGTACTGTTTTTTTTTCATCAATGTACTTTTTTTCACTTTTCAAATATGGCAACCCTAGTCAGGCTGCACTGAGGGCCTTAATGGCTTATAAGGTGTCGTCCAGGTTGGTCATGGAATGCATTCAGACTCTCAATAGGCTCGGTAGGGGCAACTCTCTAACCTTGGGTGGATTCCTGGTCATGAGGGCAACTAGAGGGTAGATTGTCTTGCCAACCGCGGGGCCCGAATGCCCTTTATTGGTCCTGAACCATTCTGTGGAATACCTGCGGGGTATGTTAAGGAAAGGCTCAGGGCATGGAGAGAGTCTGAATTCTCTGGTTACTGGGAAAACTCTCCTGGTCAGCGCCAGGCTAAAAGATTGATCTCTTTTTCCAGTAGGGGGTCGAGGCGACTCATGTAGCTTGAAAGAGGGGGTTTAAGGAGCCTGGCGTCGTACTTAACTGGACACTGTAATCTCAGATACCATCTGCACAAGAAAGGTCAATCGGACACGGATATGTGTAGGTTTTTCGAGATGGTGTCTGAGACCTCGGAGCATGTTCAATGCGAATGTCCCAGGCTTTGTGATAGGAGACTTAGGTTTCTAGGTGATCGCTTCATTTCGCCTTCCGACATCGCGAACATTTTGCCTAATAGGAACACTCAATATATTCATAAATCTATTGCTAACATCGTTGTACTAACTGAATTCATAAGTTGTTACAATTAAAATACACTTTTCAATTCGGTTGGCACTTTATTTCTCTGTGTGTACTTTTGGTACTTATTGATGTTGGTGCGACTTGTGATGTTGACGGCAATGGATCCATGTTTAAAATTAAATATTAATTAATTAATTTATAAATATTAATATAAGATTTTCCAGCTAGATTTTGAGGTTTTCTTCCTTCAAAAGCTGGTAAAAATGTGATTTAGGTCTTAGCTGGAAATCTATCGATTTTATTTTTAGAAAAGCTGGAAAAAGGAACAAAATGTCTGGAATATGATTTAACAATTTATAATTGGAGTATGTATTTTGAATATATTCAATACAAAGTCAAAAATTCGTCTATTTCCACAACAATATCGTATTTTTCACAAAAAAATGTACGAAAGCGCCCTCTGGCGGCACTCAAAAATAAAAATGAATGTCAAAAATGGATTCCGCGACCCAAAAAACCCCACATACACATTTGGCTATAGGAAATGGCATTTTTTGTGCCTCTATTCTCGAATATTTCTAGAAAAATACCTATTTTGAAAATCCGGGGGCTCGAAATTCATTTTATAGCAATGGTTTCTTTGGCAAATTTGCTCAGAATGACCCATAGAATAAGAATCATGATGAGCCTTAGGGTCGAAAAAATTTGACCCACCCTAATATACATACATATATTAAAATAAGAGTTAACATCTTCATTTTTTAAACTTTATGGCACATTAATAGGATTTTACACGATAACAAACCAATATTTATGGACTTAAATCCGTTTCACTTTCTGCAAAGGAGCGCAAAAGTTATGGAGGTTTAAATTTAAAAATTTAAAAAAACTCTCAAAATTACAATTTTTTGATTGCATGGAAAAAAAAATTCACAAATGTATACCATTGTTTTGTATTTTTTGGCGATTTCATGGAAATTTACTCCCATATTTTGTGATTTCCAAAAAAATCTTTGTCATTGTCATTGTTTGTCAAATATATTATTAAAAATTATAATTTGTTTTGGAGATTATATTTGAAGTTAACGTAAACAGTTCAAGAGAAAATGTATTTTCTGAAAGTTAATTCCAACTACACTAAAAAAAAATATTAAAATGAAGTAAAAACATAATTAAAATAAATGAAAACGCTATTGATTTATAACAAAGTATGTTTTTACTTATTTGAAATATCTTATAATTAATTTTAACATGTTGTCATTTTGAGTTTTTAATAGAAAAAATACTCAATTTAAGTTGAAAAATAATTAAATTTACTATACAAATTTATTATTTTCTAGTTTTCACTCCACTTGTTATTTATTATTTAAACTAAGTAATTATTTACTTAAATACAGTAACACAATAATGCACATACGAATAAGACATCACTTACACGAAATGAATAACCAACCCAGACGCCTAGACAGCTCCAAGATCCTTGCAGAATTTGTGGCCATAAACGTTGGTTGTTACCCAATAACGATGGTGTAATCAAGTTAATTCTTTGGTTGATTAGTATGCAAGGATAAAAACACTAAAACTAAAAATATCAATGAATTTCCCTACAAATATTACACAAATTAAGAAACACTTTGTGATTTTTTACCTTATAATTGTGCCCTCCCACAAAATATTTTTTCTTTTCTAATTTATCATTTTTATCGATGAATTAAATATTGGCTTATCATAGGAGGGAATCATTCGAAATATGATTTTTTAGAAGTTTTTCTGCCTAAACAATTTTTTGGAAGATATTTAGGCATAAAATATTCCTAGTATGTTGTTTTGCAGCTTTAAAAGAATGATTCCTTCCTAGGACAAGCCAATGTTAAATTCATCAATAAAAATTATCGATTAGAATCATTCCTTGGCAGAACAGTTTTAGCTGGGTTAGCATTTATTTACAAAATTAATTCTTAAGAAACACTTAAAAATCACTTAATTTTTATTAAATGTATATTTTCTTAATCTTTAATTATAGGTTAATTTATTTTTCTGCATGAGTCTGAAAAAATGACACGTGTGTAGATGTCAAACAATTCTTCGGCAACTATAAGTACGAACAGATTTGTTTCAAGTACGCTTATATTTATTTTATGAATGTTTTTTAAATAAATAATATTTTAAATCAAATATGAAAAATATTTGATTTAACTATGCTTTTTTCTCCATGTATATGTGAAGTTTTTTAACATAATGCTTTTTAATACTTACTAAATTTCACTTGGTACATAAAATATTTATTTCTTAAAATTTATCAATGCTCCCCTGGTTTTGTGTTAAATCATAGATGAATCGTACAAATAATGCTAATTTTGACAAATTTCGCGCACCAATGTTGATGTGCCGGAGCAAAACGGTGTCTAGAAAAAAAGAGTATATTTTTAAGCATACAGTCACTTGTGAAAACAATTTCAGATGGCGATCACTATTATTATTATTTCTAGGTTTTTATAATCTAACAATATCATTGCTTGCTATATAAAAAAAAAGCAAAAAAAAATTATGCAATTTTTGCTCAATTTTCAAAACGTCCATAAAATTTTTGCATTTACATGTTTTTATTTGTTTCTCTGATTTTGTATTTTAAAATAAACAAAAAAACTCAGTTTCCGCATCAAACTGGCCTCTTTAAAACTAATCAGCGTATTTGCCATGCGAAAATGAGCTTTTTGAACAAAATTCACGCTGATGTTTTTCAACATTTGTGACGGTCGTACTTTTTTTCTGTTAAGGGCACATCAACGAGCCATACCTAAAACTGCGCAGAATTACAACATTAACGAATCATTGTTTTCAAATTGTATTTCATGCACGGACGTCAGGTACAAAAAACACCAAAATTTTAAAAACTGATAAAATTGGTTTCAATTTTCGACTACCATGTATTTATTTGTTACGCCAAAAACACAGTACAACATTTTTCAGCACATGGTTTTGGAATTTTTATTTTCATGCAAAACAAAGTTTATAAAGAAAAAAACAGCATTTGTGGATTTGTAATCCAGTTATTGAGCAAAAAAGGTGAAAAATGGGAAAAGATGGTAATTTTTGCGATTTTTAATTCACCGGATGCACTTTTTTCGGGTAGGATTGTTCCGTAACTTTTTTCTTCTATTCAATATCTACAACTTTGATTCAGACACAAAAGAGATATTCCGTACCGTATACCAAGATATAACCGTGTTAAAATATAGATAAAGTGGTAAAAATCCGCCTTGATCCAAAAATTCGTATGGCCATTAAATTATTGCTGTAGCCAACTTGACAAAACGGATGATGCAGAAGTTCTTATTTTTGGGGCTACTTTCACGTGCAATTCTAAGATACGAGTTGAATTGATCTCTCAAGTGTTGAGAGATTTTGGTATTACCAAAGGGAATCCAAAAGTTGAAAGTCCCAAAGCTTGTTTCAAACGATTTTTTTTAAATATTTAATTTTTGCGTAACGATAACAAATAGAAATATAGACTTATGGCCCTAACGTTTAGCAGTTCTTCGAGTTAATCCACATTCGTGGGTGTCCTGCCAGAAAACCCTCCACATTAGCCAACTATATTTTTACTACTTTAAATTTGTTTAAAATTAGTTTAGTTTTGGTCTAAAACTATAGCTATCTATTCAATTTAGATAAATAAGTTCGGTTTATAGCCCTCAACAAAGTTGCCAACTCTTGAGGCGAAAAAATGGCAAGTAATGGCTAAATTTGGGAAATGATAATAAAACTCAATAATTTTAATTTGAAAATGTTTTCCTAGTTTCTAAAATATTTTCAGTTAAATTTAGTTATTACACTTAGCAATATTATTGCAAATAATATTGCCAGTATTATTGTCAGTGCAATAAGATGGCCATTCTATGCCAAATCAATCATGCATTTTCTGGACGCCTTCCGATTTTGATTAAATGTGGTTAGTTGTTATACTAATTGAAAAACTGACAAATACAAATTTTTAGCCACCTAAGTCGATAGGGGCCGAAAATACGGTTACAATTTACCCCTAAATCTGCAAGTCGCGACGCTATTGCACCTTAAAAATTCAATATCTTGGATTATATAGTAGCTCTAAAAATTTGTATTTATCAGTTTTCAATTAGTATAACAACTAAACCAAATTTCATCAAAATCGGAGGGGGTCCTGAAAATGTTTAAAAAATTTTGATTCAGTTTGCTCTTTTGTTCTGTGGTGGAGGGATATAAAAATTGAACAATATGGCCAACGCACTATAAAATATGTTTCACATTTCTGAGCCATCAAAAGCCAAACGAGTAATACATCAATGCACAAAGTGCCAAAGATATGGTCATACCATAAAGATTTGTAACCACTCCCCACGATGTGTGAAATGTACCGGAAACCATCATACAAAAGATTGCCATAAAACATCTAAATCAAATGATGTTCAGTATGTTTTATGTGAAAATACTCATCCAGCTAACTACAAAGGATGCCAAGTTTATAAAGAACTACAAGAAAAAATGTATCCAAAACTTCGTAAGAAGGAACTTACACTCCCAAATACTCAGGAAACTTCGGCTCCAGAACTAACAACCCATATTCCCCAACTCAAACAGCTGTCTCCTCACGTCAAACTTACTCTGATGTAATTAACAATAACACTCCTACAATCGAAAATTCAGAAAATGCTAATAATAACGATTTGAGCGAAATCAGGTCAATGATGAGAACCCTAATGCAACAAATGAGTACTATGCTCAACTTACTAACAGTATTTAATTACAATGAATAAGTCTCTTAACATTTCTGTTTGGAACGCTAGCACTCTTACCCAACATTTATTAGAGCTTAAAGCTTTTATTTACACCAATAATATTGACATAATGTTAATATCAGAAACCCACTGTAAGGAAATAAAACTTTTATTAAATGAATGGGCAAGAACCAGTAAAGAAAAAGCCGAACTATTTGCGTCACATTTATCAGAAGTCTTTCAACCCTGTGCACATTCAGCGCAAATTGATGACCCATCAGTATTTACATTTTTAGATTCCCCAGGTCGAATGGATCCTCCTATCATGCCAGTCACAAATAAAGATTCTAGATTTTATTTGAATTTCTTATTATGACCTTTAAGTCAATACATTTCGGCATATCTATTATAGCTTTTGCACAACCCGCATTTGAAAATTGTAATTTTTTTTCATTTCCATCCTTTATTTTTCTGATGAACCATTCCTAGACACCTAGTTACTGTATTATATTTTGAACATCGAATGGTAGGGCTTAACCGACCAAAATACTCCTCTACTCCGTTGTTTAATATGCAATATCATTAATATATTTTACAGTCTCATCTTTTAACAATTTATAATAAATAACAAATATTTGGGGAAACAAATGACTTTCCATGTATTAGCTGATGTTGCCGTTGAAGAACGATACCAAAAGTTATCGTACTGATTGCAGTTAAATACAGGAATATTCAGATAAATTTCAATGTGAGGAAAAACTACCATTTTTTTTTTTGTTTTATTTATTTAACTTAATAGATAAACCTAGCACAACAAAATTGACGTCTTATAAATTACAGTGCTCACTCAGAAAAGAAACGCTTTAAACTCACTTAAAATCCAGTACAAGGGACTTTAAAATTAAAAATTTTCATGTATGAAAACCAGCCGTATTGAAAAATATTTAATTTTAAAGTTTACACTTTAAAATGTAAATTATTAATGTTAGCACTTTGAATATTAAAGTGAAAACTTTACATTTTAATATGCGCATTCTCGAATACAATTTAAACACTTTTGATTCTAAAGTTCACACTTTTAACCCAATTTAAAAATGTTTGTATTTAAATTAAAAGTCACCATATTCAATCTCAAATTAAAAGCGTTAGCTTTTATTTTAAGAGTGAACACTTTCAAATGCAATTTTAAAGTGTTCACTATAAACTTTAAAGGAAACAGATTATTTTAATTGTTTTTAATTCACATGTTTTTTATATTTATTTTATATTTATGAAATAACTTATTTATAACTCATTAATAATTCATTAAATAAAATAATTTAATTTAAATTTAAAAAATAAATCATTATGTTATCATATCTTTTTTAATCTTGCATATGTCTTCCATTGTTAATTTGATATAAATTCATAGGCAGGCTTGTGAAATGTGAAAAGTTAATCAGTTTTAGGCAATTTTGTTTTATACCAGTCTCGTAAGATTGAAAATTTACATCAAATTTAATAATTTCAATAGGATAACATAGAACGTAAATAATTTCATTTTCGTAAATAAAAAGTTTGATTTTATAGATACAACAATTTATTTCATTCAGTAATGCTAAAAAATTATTTTGTTTATACTCGGTTCCTTTATAATGTATTATAGTCAAAACATAAACAGATTGATAGTTAATATTTTCAAAGTTCAATATTAGAGGAAAATATTCTTCTTTTGTTAAGTCTTTTGTAATAAATGTTTCAGTGTTAAAATCACGCGGAAACCCATTTTTATACTTTTGTAAAAAATTTGAAAAACAAAAAGAACTTTTCATAGCCGCTGTATAAGCAGGATTTAATCGAGATGTTATATTATTAAAATATATTTTTGCATCCTTATGTTTTGCCTCGAAACGCATCGCCCAGACAAACTTAAGAGGACCACATTTCTCAATTGCGCGAGGGTAGTGCACCAAAAAACTATGCTTAGGTTTCAGATCACCGTAAAGTAGAATATATAATTGATGATGTGTTTTAATTAAATTTTTCAACTTATCTAGATCGAAAGTAGAAAAACTAGAATCAAATAATAAATCTACTATTTCTATTAGCAACACCAGTAGTTTAAAATGCTTCACATCCGGTGAAATTAAATCTCCTATCATAAGTGGAAGAAAATTTGTAAAGCACAAAATTTCACTAGCTGTCATTTTTAAGTTGTACGATTGAAGTCGGTCCATAAAGAGAGGCTGCGAAATATTTCCTATTTCAATATTTCCAAACTGAAAAAATTTTTTTCTGCTGTTAATAATGTCTAATGAAATAATTTTGTCATTTACTAAACCCAAGATTATGTTGCAAATATCATATGCGCAAACTCCTTCTAAAACATCATGCATAATGTTAAAGCAAATGTTATTGTTACGTGAAAGCTTCTTAACTCATTAAAAATACAAACTGTTTTGACACCTGTGTCTTGAAATTTATTGTTAGATAAGTCATCTTCGTATTGAATCCGAGTTCTTAGCAGTTGTTCGTTTTCTGAAACATCAATTTTAATTTGATCTTTAGTAGTTGTACATGCTGGACAGTAACGTTTGACATTAAAAGATTGCACAAAACCCAAAATACTACTTACACCTAAATTATCTCCCACTACAATGCCTAAAACGAAATGTACTTTGAAAGTCTGATCAAATGATTGAATTAATATCCCTTCCTCCAATGATTTAAGCTCTTTAAGTAAATGGAAGAAGGACGTTCTCTTTCCACAAAATTTCAAATCTTTTGTAGATATAAAAGCAGCATTAAAAATAAAATCAAGTTTTGAGAGTATATATTGTGGCATAGTAGGAAAATTGTAATAACAACCGCAAATTGAGAATGTGTGACTACCAAGAGCGTAATTAATTTGAAAGTCATCAAAATATAAAACATAGGGTATTACCAGTTTAGAATCGAATTTTAATTTAATTAAATGAAAAATTTGGCCATTACAAAAATTTGAAAAATTAGTATCTCCTAAAAACTTTTCTGTATTTTCTAAAGTCATTTGTAAAACATTAAGTAACTCAAAAAGTGCTTTAAATTGAAATTTTAATGGCATTATTTGAATGCTAAGCATTTTACTATCGAGTGTAGGGTTTCCCCGAACAACTGTGTCAGCTATTTCATTAAGAATTCGAAAAGACTGGGCTTTCATATAAATTCATCGCCTTCAAAACTGTAATTATTCGATGTTCAGATTTTATTTCCATGAATGGATCATTACAAAAGTTAAGAATACAGTCAATATCGTTTTGTAGTCCGGTAAATACACTAAAAAAAAAAGTTTGTAAAGTCAGCAAAAAATTTTGCTGAGTCAGCAAAATTTTAGTCAGGAGGGTGCTAGCAAAAAAATTGCTAATGTCAGCAAAATCTTTTGCTGAAAATCAGCGAGCTGATTTTTAGCAACAAAATTAGTAGATTCAGCAAAAGTTTTGCTAACACATAGTAGATTAGAAATAAAAAAGCCTTGGTAAAAATTAATAAATTTTTTGCTGAATTTTAGTAGACTGAAAAAACGCAAAAAAATTATAATTTAGTTAATATATTTGCTGAAAATCATAAAACATATTTTTGTGATTCTTTTAAAAATAATTTACAATAATTACGAAATATAAAAATTTTCATTTCCCCACATTGCCGACATGAATTAATTTAATATCTGAAAATATATAGAAATAAATATATATAACATAACAAAAATTTTCTTTCAACTACTTACATCAATGGTAGTCCAAATGATGCTTTCTTTTAAAGAACGCAACGGCCGAAGATAATTATAGAAACGAAACGAAAAAATAAACAAAAACAAATGAAACGAAAAAAACAACCCTTTTTTTTGCAATAAGAAAAAGGAACCATACAAATCTACCTAAGATGTGTGTCTTTGTCTTTCGCTTTACTCTGTCTACATGTCTGTATATCAGGCACGTAGCTAGGAATTTGTTTCCGGGGGGGGGGGGGGGGGCTTTTCGATTTTTTATTTTGATTATATATTTTTTTTTTGTACACTAGGGTTAAAGGTTTTTTTTTTTTTTTTTTTGCTTGCTAAATTTTTACCTACACGTAATGGGCAATCATGTATTAATAATAGAAATCGCTTTCTCAGGTCATTTTGAAACAAAAACCTCCCGCATAAAGTGCATTTCCTTAAATTCATTTTTTCATTTTTTACTTATTGTATTCATTATTTTGGGAATTTTGATGTCTATATCGCGAAACAACGCTTTAATCTGTTTGATCACAATCCGCGGAACACGTCAAATTTGAAAACGTTTGTGTACTTTAAGTTGGATATTTTTAGCTAAATATTAATTTTTAGTTTAATTAAATAAAAAAAATATTATGCGGAAAACTTTTTGAAAACCGCGAAAAATAAAATTGCGTTACTTAATATTTTTATGTGCTAATATACGTCTAGGGTAGCTAAAACTTGATAAATGTAAAAAAAAAGTAAAAAAGTTTCAACTTCTAATAACCCGATTAAAATTAATATGATGCTTTATAAAATCATACGAAATTTAATATGAGTCTTAATACAGTTTTATCCGAGAAATGGGCAAAATAATTAAATAACATCCGAATAATGACGGGATACAATTTAATAGGATTTTATATAGCGGTATAAATTTATATCTGAACTGATACTGATATATACAAAATAAGCTATAGTTGTATCCTGTTTTTAATATAAAAAAGTCATGAAAATCCGAAATATCTATTAATCCTTTTAGACTTTAGCCACTTGCAAAAGGTTTACAACTTTATAATTTGTAACAAATTCCATAGCATTTGGAAATTTTATTATATTCAAAAATAAAAAATAATATAATGAAAATGAAGATTTTGTGGAATTTATTAACTTACACCATTGAATAACAAACACGGAAAAAACGTTGAAACTAAATTTAGAGTTTTAGATTGAAAAAAATCTTTTTATAGGGTTAAGAACCAGAAAGATATCAATTCAAAAGACAAAAATTGAGGTAAATTTTGTGTATAAAATTATACACAAAATATAATTGACAAATTTTCTAGTGTGACTCTGCATGGAGTAATATACAATTTTATCTAAAATAAAATTGTGTTTTTTAAAATATGATATAATATCAAAATATATATAATTTTGCAATGTCTAGGTATATATATATAACGTAATTATTAATTATATTAGTTTTAGCGTATTCTAAATGCAATATACAATTATACGCAACTATATATGACATCATATTAAATTTTTTCTACGAAATTAATTTTATATATGAATTTATATAATTATGTCCGGTTAAATGCACTGGCAGCCAAAACCTTATAAGTGTATAAAAAATAATGTATTATTTTATGCAAACGTTTTAACTCGGGGAAAAAAATTCAGAAAATTTAAATCACATTGGACCACGTTAACACATTATGCATATCGATCAAAGTTTGAGGCTTAAATTTGTTTCAAAAATTAAAAAAATATATGAGATATCGCAATATTGTAAAAAAAATACTGAAAACTATGTTACCAGATGCGTGCGTAGCAAATCAAATTTAAATAAAAAGATTGCACAGTAAGTAAAGTAACGACTTTTACGGCACAAGTAAACTTAATTTTGAGTCTTAGTGGTATCTCCATTTTAAAAGATTATGTCAAAATACTCAGAAAAAATAATTGTGGAAAAAATTTCAATTAAACTTTTGTTCGATTTCAAACTTACTTTCAATTAACTGTTTAATTGAAAATGAATTTGGTATAAAAATAATTTTCAGTTTTTATATCGTATAATAACAACATTGAAACAAATGCAAAAATTTTAAAAAGTCGCCAAAACTAAAAAAAATTGTTTAAAGTTGAAAATTCGCGTTTCTTTAATTTTGGTAATTTTTTAAATTTTTTTTCGAATTTTGGCGTTTATTTTGGGAGTTTTTTAAATTTCTGCAATTTTGAGGATTGTTTTTTAAATTTTGGCATTTTTTTCATATTTTGCGATTTTTTCAAATGGTCTCGATTTTTTGAAATTTGGCAATTTTTTTACAATTTTGGTGATTTTTTTAAAATTTTGTAATTTTTTCCCAATAGTAAACAATATTCAATTAAATTTTTAATAGATGTGAATAAAACTATATGTAATTGGAAATAATATTAATTAAATTTTAGTTGTTACTACAATTGCATCAACACGACCGAATTCAGTTAAACTTTTGCTGAATCAACAAATATTTTAATTAAAACTCAATTTTAGTTTTTTCTGTGTAGACATATTTAATTTTTAGTTTGCATTGTCTCAAACAATTTTTTGATTATATTTTAAGTCAAAGACTTCGAAATCTCTTATGAAATGATTTTATTTATTGCTTTTTGTCGAAAATCAACTCTAACAATGATAGCCGCCCATTTGCAGGCGATGTTTTCTAACGAAATTTTAAGATTCGAATCATATAAAACTATTTCCTATTTGATCTAAGTCAAAAATAAATATTTTCATGTTAAATTTATCAATAACATTGTTACTTTTTAACGAATTGTATTAAGTTTTTAAATTTGTCAAATCATTTCGGGGGGGGCTCTAGCCCTCAAGCCCCCCCCCTAGCTACGTGCCTGCTGTATATGTTTGTTTGCAATTTGACCACACTAGATTATTAATCTATTAACATTTATTATAGAAATACATATTAAATTTAAATATTTTCTTTTGTCTTTTATTTTATTAATAGACAATTATTTTCACAAGCCTGTGACAACGCAAAATTTAAGTTGTCATTTTCCTCTTCTCTATCTGGTTGTCGTCCACACTATTAATGTGCTTATCAGTACAATTTTTTTAGCAAAATTAATTAGTAAAACATTAGTATATTAGTAAAGCATTAGTATAAAACAGTTAAGTGCTGAATAAGTATAACAAAAATTTTAATTGAAAACACGATTTTAGCAAAAAAATTTGCTAAAAAATAGTATACCTGATTTACAAGACGTTTTACTAACTTTTGTACTAACTTATTTTTTGAGTGTAAGTTAGTGTTTGAATTTTAAATTATATTTCTGATTGTAGCAGAAACTGTTACTAGTAAATCTGATACCATGCTTTGTATATTTAAAACATCTTTTCTTGGCATGGTACTTTGTGAATATAGTTGCAGACATAAAGCTAAATACTTATTTTTTAAATCTGCTATGGTTTGTTCTCTATTTATATGAAATTGTGTCTGGCATTGTTACTATGATAGGTTCATTTGATAAAATGGGTTCATCTAACTTCCGGAGGATGTGGCGGGTAACTCTGCTGGTGTTTGTAAAGTGTAATTAATATTCTTATGTGTTAATAAATGTCGCTTTAGAGAACTAAAGTTTGAAAAAATTTGATTACATTTATTTTGTTCGCATTGAAGTTTATCTCTATTTGACAATAAATGCATGTGTTTTAAATGCCTTATTAGCACATCAACATTATTAAATAACTGAAAACATCTGAAACATTTATACATTATGACAATCAAAAAATTTACAAAATAAAATTGTTTTCTTTAGTTAGTCTCTTTACAGGAAGAAGAAAACATTTTTATTGAAAAATTTTACGGACACAAGGGATACACCAGACTGCCGCAGTTTCATCCCCCTCCTGGGACTCGTCAGTGGTTAATTTATGTGTCAATTGAACAAAGTATTTGATATTGTTAATTTGCTCTATATGAAAAACTTTTTTACTTTTTGGTGTCGTACTGGTATTCGAACTCACTGCCTTAGCATCAAGCTATGCATCGTAATCTCACCTCTTAACGAGTTGAGCTACGGTCGACACAGCGATGACTGTGGCTAAGTGGAGTTTTGTCACACTACGTACACACAAGTATTGTTTCGATCAGAATAGACAGAATTAACTAATACCAATGCACAATTAATTTCTCAACTAGAATGCTTCTTCTTCTTAATCCTATCTCTTTTTCACAAGTAATTATTCCGTTTTTTGATGCGCTTTATTCACATACAATAGTTGGATACCAAGTGTAGGTTAGAGATTGAGTCGCCGTTAAGCAAGTTTCTTCAAATTTTATGTTAGAAAGTGTTTTGCAACCGTCAGATTATGACAATCGTAATTAATTTTTAATTAATTACTGTAGAATATTACTTTAGTTAGTCTCTTTACAGGAAAAAGAAGAAGAAAAAATTTTTATTGAAAAATTTAACGGACACAAGGGATACACCAGACTGTCGCAGTTTCGTCCCCCTCCTGGGACTCGTCAGTGGTTAATTTATGTGTCAATTGAACAAAGTATTTTATATTGTTACTTTTTTTGGTGTCGTACTGGTATTTTCATCCATGTGTGTTAACAATGAAATAAGATTTGAACTTTTTAAATCAAATTTTGAATCTAATTCATAAAAATACTTTTGGATAAACATCCATGGCATTTCGCAGATCTTAGGATATTTAAGATTAAACACGTGAAAGATTTTAAAGCATATGTCCAAACTTTCAATAGAAGAATTTAGTTTGTACAAAGTTTCGTCAAAGTAAATACAAAAGGTTTTAAGATCGTCCACAGAGTCTCCTAACACAATTATAAACGGCTGTACAGTCAATTTATTATAATAGTATTTACCTATAAGTTCTTTTATTCGTCTTGAGTAATCGCTAATTATTGTTAACTGCAATACGAAGCTTTCATTAGCATCTTTAATGGTGGCTTTCTTTTTTGTATTTCCATCTGCACTAAATCTTGCTGAAGGCAGCAGAACTGAATTGAGAAGAATTGTAAAAATGTAGTCTTGACAATCTGAAAAAAAAATTATTTAGTGTCATTAGTAGTATAGATATGCGGGTTCTGCGGCAGAGAAAGATAAATTTTTTGAAATTTTGAATTTTTGAGAAAGATATATTTTGGCGAAAAATAAAATTTTTTTAGCCTTTTGGGAAAAATACATTGCATTTTTAAAACTTTTTTAGCCTTATGGGAAAAATACATTGAATTTTTTTATAAAACTTTTTTAGCCTTACGAAAAAAATGCATACACTTAATATAGAGGTACTTATATATCAAGTTGCATTTAAATATTTTTGTTTTTTATCTTTGCTAGCGGATATACATACAAACATAAATCATAAAATTAACAAATACGTGCAGACATTTAGCCTTATGAAAAAAATACATACACCTAATATAGAGGTACTTATATATCAAGTCGCATTTACATATTTTTGTTTTTTATCTTTGCTAGCGGATGTACATACAAACATACATATATATGTACAGACATTTAGTTTTTTCTTACATAAATTAGGTGTTTTGTTGTTATTAAAATAGTCTGATATATTATCTATTAATCTATTTAATGAGTTTTCTAAAAAATTATTGGTTAATGCTAAAATCGGTTCATCTTTAATATAATAGTTGTATCCTCTGCTTTACTTTTTGTATTATTATTGCTCTTATTTTCACCATCTTTATTGTCTTTGAAACATATGTTTGTTGAGTATTATCTGTATTTAAAGTTGTTTTAATTTGATCGGGAATCTTTGAAGAATTACTGTCCAGAATTATTTTTGTTATATCATTTTGAGATGATACATTTAAAAGCTTTTTAAATTTATTCTTAATGATATCTTGTTCAACATTATTTAATTTAGCTTTTTTAGGTTTACCAGCATCTAAAGATTACTTTTCTAACGTACGTTTAATTGCTTTGTTTTGATTGCTTTTTTATGCAGATCTTGTAAAGAAAACGTTACATCTGATAATCCAACTACCCATTGATCATCTAAGTTTAACGGCTGTTTTAATAAATTTGTAAATGTGTTTGGTATATTTCTAAAAATATTTGTTGAAATTCACAGTCTAGTAAATTGGAACTCATCTTTTAATAAAATGATTATTTAAGTTAATTACATTATCGATTATATACAATTTTAAATTTATATGTTTATATCATTACTATTAATCCATGAATTATGATTTTTATCGAAACCCAACCATTTAAAAAAAGGTTGTTTCCACTACGCTTTAATATTTTTTCAGTTAAATATGTATTTGCAACAGTAGTTTTCATTAATTCATCTTCATAAAATCCACCTTTTATAATATTACCTTGAAGATCTTCTAACTGATATGTTATAGGACTTGTAACAAAAATTTTATTTATTCTAAATACTTCAGATGACCAATTTGGAGTATAACCTTTTTCAAATGTATTTTTATGCTTGCATATTCAAACCAAATCGTTTATTTTGTATTTTCCCATCTTTAAAGTTTTTAAATTATTGTACACAGTATTTAGTAAGAATTTTTCAGCTTTATTATTAACTGATTTTGGTGTCATTTTTATAGTTATATGATATGAAGAATTATAATCTCGCAATAATTTTTCTAGAATATTGATCCATCTATAATTCCCCTGTAAACTGAAACTCTTCCACATTTTATTTTTTTAAAGTTCGATTAAATCTTTCAACTATTGATGCTTTTATTTTTGAAAAGGTATGTTAATGGTTAATGTTTAATTCTTTCATCAGATTTTTAAAATGTAAATTGTAAAATTCTTTTCCTTGATCAGTATGAAGAATTTTTGGTGCTTTATTTTTATTTAACTTAATAATTTCTCGAAATTGCTTCGTCATTTCGATACCAGATTTGGTTTTTACTGGTAATTCATAAGCATACTTCGAAAATACAAATATTTATAACCATAATTAAATTTAGCATATGGTATCATTTCTACTAAATCAATTTGCCAAGTATCTAAAATACCCTTTTGAATAAATCTTCGTCGTTTGAAGTTTCTTCTTGCTTGACGATGAAGTTCATTTACAAGAATCTCTTTACTCATATTAACTGATGGTTTGAATCAGTCCAATTCATTCAAATTTAGTTTATGAAAGTAAAAACATGTTGCAACAGTTTATAGATCCATTTACAATGATGGTTTGTGGACCTTCTGGTTGCGGGAAGTCTACATTTATTATAAAATTAATTAACAATCAACATTTAGTATCAAAAAGTGTGATAGAATTATTTGGTATTTTGCAGAAAATAATGCTGTACCATCAATTGATAATGTGGAATTCATAGAAGCGATTCCGGAAAACCTTGAACCGAATGATATGGAATCAACTTTAATAACTTTAATAAAGGATCCCATCATAGAAATATATCTGTTGTATTAGTAACACAAAATATTTTTCATGAAGGTTCCTTTTCAAGAGATATTTCTTTAAATTCAAAATATATAGTTATGTTTAAGAATCCTCGGGATAAATTACAATTTCATTGTTTAGCTCGTCGAGTATACCCGAGAACTCGAGGGCACTGGTTGACGTATATAATAAATGTACACAACATGCTCATGGTTATTTACTAATTGATCTTACTCAACAAATACATAACGCACTTAGATTTAGAACTGACATTTTTAATCAAAATTATTGTTCTATATTTTCACCTATTGATGATGAAATCAAATCTAAAATTACTGAAGGAGAACAAGCATATTCTCTATGTGCTTAAGAAAGCAAACCCAACATTAAGAAATGCAATTTTAAAACATGTTGATGACATTGTTATTAAAACTTTAAATGAAATTCTATTCAATATTATGAATAAAAATCATAAAATTAACAAATACGTTTTTGAAAAAATAAAACCATATAAAAACACAATAAGAAAGTTTGTTCACCAAAAACTTTTGTAAGCGTAAAGAGGAAACACCTTATTCAAAAAGAAGGATTTTTACCCGTTATAATATCTTCATTATTAAGCGGTGCAATAGGAAAAATTTTAGAAAATGTCAAATAATTTATCAAAATTAATTGTTATCAAGCCAACAACATTTGATCAGAATAATAGAAAAATATCTGATTCGAATTTATTACAACATAAACTTCTCCCAATCTATGCATCTCATTCACTTAGAGATATTAATAAATGGTATGAAATTAAACAAGAATTAGCTAAATATTTAATTGGAAAACAAAAAAGTAATCCTCCACTGGAAACTAGAATTGAAAATAAATTGAAGAATTTACGTGATAATGAAACTCAAACTAAAAAATTTATAAAAAACACATTTACACCCAAACTTTTTAGAACGAATTGGTAGATGTGGGTACCCAAGCGAAGTTTAATTTACCAGAAGATATTTTTGTAGGAGAAAGTGATGACAACTCCCTAGATATGGATACAACTATATAAACAATTAACCATAACTCAGCATCTTTAACTGCTAAACGTCTTAAAAATTTCTCACATAAAGGATTACCGAAGGTTAGAAAATTAACAACAGAAGAAAACAAACCAGGCTTAAAACAAACCTTGCTAACATATCAATATGTACCTAGATTAACAAGAAAGCAACGAAAAGATAAAACTGACTCCGAAAATGTAAAATGGCAAAATATTTAATAAAAAGACATTGTTATAATTTTTAAACATATTCTTGTTTTATTTATTTATATTTAAATTAGGATTTTTTAATAACTCAAGGTATAAATGTCCCCATGCTAAAGTATCTATTTTATTTTCACAAATAAATCTCTTATCACTTAAGTTGTTTAAAGCAACTTTAGTAATATGTGTAGTGTACAATGTATGTAATTTTGATCTAAAAACATACATTTCTCCATAATAAATTTTATCAAT
Organism: Delia radicum; assembly: GCA_021234595.1. Classification (NCBI taxonomy): domain Eukaryota; kingdom Metazoa; phylum Arthropoda; class Insecta; order Diptera; family Anthomyiidae; genus Delia; species Delia radicum. The sequence goes on from CM037855.1 coordinate 67,850,713, forward strand.
ATATAAATTTTATAATTAATTATTTTTAGTCTATCAACAACATTACGTTTTACTCCTTTAGTTTTTTTTATTTCTTTACAATCATCTAATAATATAGAATACATTTTGGATCTTAAACCAACGAATTCCCTCATAACAACACCATTGTTTTCATCTTTCATCATACCAAGAACTTTTATATTTTTTGTGGAATGTTAAACGGGTTATTTATTGGGTAATCTGATGTGTCTTTATAAAAATCTTCCGTGTGTATAGTGTAAACAAAAGAATCCGTGTCCATATACATAGTTTAGAAATATATTATCACCATATTTCGGTATCATAACTTCATAATGAAAATCATACATTTTAAATTTTGAAATTTCTAAAATAGAAAACCCCAAATAAATTGGTTTGTTATAATAAGAATGGGTTTTTTCTAACTCAATCGCTACCATATTTTCTTCAAATACACTAACCGAATTGATGTTTGGTTTTGCAATCAAAGCGCGGGCTCCCAATTTTTTACCATCATTTTCCCAATGGCTTACAATTTTTACTATCTTTCTTTTGTCTCTGTTTTCCATGGTTTTCCCATAGACAGCATTATTCAATAATTTAAAAAAATTTTTCTTAAATGTGTTTTTAGTCTCTTTTATATGTTTATTATTTAATAAAATAAATTTTTCTAGCCATGGCGATTGTTTAAATTTTAGGACTCGATGTATTTTCTTGAGTTTTAATCCATCCCAGCCAGAAATTGCCAATGGTCTGAAAAATCAAGCACTGGCAGAGCACTGTTTGCCAATGGTCCAACAAATAAAGTACTGGCAACGCACTGATTTACAACGCTCTGCCAAAGTTAGTAAAAAGTGCTTTGCCAGTGCTTAATTGACAAAATTTACAACAGTAAAAATAATAAAGCACTGGCACAGCTCTGGCTTAGAACGCTCTGCCAACGTTCGTAAAAAGTGCTTTTCCAGTACTTGATTTACTAAATTTACAACCGTAAAAACAAAAAAGCACTGGCACAGTACTGACTTAGAACGCTTTTCCAACATTGGCAAAAAGTGGATTTTTTTTGGTTTTGGTACTGGCAAAGCGCTTATTGCCAGTGCTTTGCCAACGTTTTAAAAAGAAACGGCCAAGCCCTGCCCGGTGTTATCATTTTGGGGTTGGCAAAGCACTTACTATATTATTAGAAAAGCACTTTATTGATTATTCCACCAACGCTTTGCCAACGTTTTAAAATTATGGTTTTGTTACTGGCAAAGCGCTCATTGCCAGTGCTTTGCCAACGTTTTAAAATAGGAACGGAACGGCAAAGCACTTAAATCTTGAGATATCCAACGCTCTGCCAACGCTCATACCACCGTTGAAAGCACTGGGCCAATGCTTTGCCGTTCGTATATTTCTGGCTGGGATGTTTTAAATATTGCATAAAATTTTTATAATGAATGACATAGTGTTCTTTGTCATTTAAATCCGCTACTAATTTTTTCTATTTTGCATGTGGTGTTTTTTATTTTCACAACAAAATGGAAAATCATTGTGTTTTTCATGAATATGAAAAGGGTAAATTAAATCAACCTCTAGAATATATCCAATTTTAGGATTGGAAAACATCAAATTAACGTCAAAATTGTTCACATCATTTACCCATTCAAATTCACCCTCTGGTAATGCTTGCGACATTGCCCAACCATATAAATTGTTCGCATCCAAATACATAAGATATTTAGATGGTAAGTTTGGATTAAAATCAGTCATATACTTATTATTGGCTACAGAATGCCTTTGGGAACATTGTACAATTCCTCCACGTATTCCTTTTTGAATAAAAAAGATCATATTTATATCTGTCAATAACTCTAAATTTATTTTGGTCATTTTAAGCATAGCTTCCCACGAAAGTTCCGGAACATATAATAATGGCAAGGGTCTAATTTATATATGTCTTTACACACTTTACTAAAATTCTCAAAAACGTCTAACAAAAGCAAAACATCCGTTTTCAAATACAACATTAAATAATCATTCAATGTTTTACATTTAAATGTTTCCCATACATTTTTCGCATGACAATAATCTTCAGGAGAATATTCAGTATCAGTTAGTTTATTAAAAAAGTCTTCTCGTTTCGGTAATAAAGTTTCATTTAGCTTAGATTCTGAATTAATATAATTGTTATAAATTTATTTTATATTATTTACTTTTTACATTTTTTAAACGTTATTAATCAGAGTTGAACTCTGTAATTTTAATTAAATTTTTTTATTGTCTACCCTGTAAGTACTCGGTACACATATGTTTTGAATAATCGCTTGGTGGTTCTGATTGCCGCCATCTTATTAAACATTTTATTAAACTGAGAACCAGCGAATAGAATAGAGTAAGACTCCTTTTTGTTTTTTTATATTTTATAACCTTAAAATATTACATTTATGTATTTTCCTTTATAGATAATAAAACACGCCAAATTAGCATCTTAATTTGATGCTTTCGATTTAAGAAAACAACTTGTTTTATTATTATTCTCAATTACGAAAGTTGCTGCCGCAACATTTTTTATTATTCTATTGTCGGACTTTAATAAATGCTACGCCATAGCAATCGCTTACTGAATAAAACATGCCGTCGGATGGAGAAAATTCAAAATCATCTTCTCCAACTCCAAGTGAAGATGAGAAGACAATAATCGAGGAGAAAGAACCATCTGTTGCCGAATTGAGAGAAGAAATTCTAGCAATGAAAAACTCTTTAAAACAATTTATAGATGGTTCCAACCAGTCAAGCTCATCAGCCGTAATGCCAACAGGAAGCCAACTGCCAGTTGGAACAACTTCAACAAACATTTTTCCAAGCTTAACCACCGTGCCACCCGCCGTAGCAGCCAGCAATTTGTATTCAATGTCGAATACAACCACAACGCCATCGTTAACAGGGCCGATCCAGCTACGGAAAGTAAATATATGTAAGTACACAACGCCATATCAATATAATTTACCTAAGACCTTTAATGCCGGACGTTCGTTTACGCCCACATCAACCTCTTTGCCCTACTCTGCCACACAAACATTGTCGTCTGCAACAGCCTATTTTCCCACACAACCACTTGTCCCCACAACAGCCTCTTTGCCCTATAATTATCCACAATTGTTTGCGCCAACAACTACCATGCCATTTTTGCCAACTTCTGTTGATTTTTCGCAACAGCGTTCATCGCAAATGTACACATCAGCGCCGTCGCGAACGACACCAATTTCATCAACGTACTCGCCTGCACATGCTACAGGTGCGCCCTTAAATATGCCCGAGTCACAATCTGCTGATTGCCGACAACTTCGCAAACTTCACGACTTACCTCAGTTTTCTGGCCAGCCAGAGCAATGGCCAATGTTCATTGTAACTTATAGAGAAACTACAGCAAATTATGGTTATTCAAATTTAGAAAATTTAATTCGTTTACAAAGATCATTAAAAGGGGAGGCTAGAAACAAAGTAGAAGCATTTTTAATTCACCCCGATAGCGTAAATCAGGTGGTCAGTACACTTGAGTTCCACTATGGCCGTCCTCAGGTATTAATTCGCAGCCAAATTGCGAAGGTGCGCGCTTTTCCCTCAATATCTGAAAGAAAAATGTATGAAATTGTAAACTTTAGTACAATGGTGTCAAATTTGTCGGCATTTTTGATAAATTCAAATGCAACAGCTCACATGAGTAATCCTACACTTATGGACGAGTTGATCTGTAAGTTGCCGCTCCATAAACGAGAGGAATGGACAAAACATTCAATAATTCATCTTGGGCCATATCCTAGTGTACATGATTTTAGTTTGTGGTTGCAGGAAGCTGCGACATATATTTTTCTTTCACTTGAATCGGACACTAATAAAAATGAAGTATACAACAAAAAAGAACGCGTTAATCAATCTTTCGCAATCGTGGCTGCAGATGATAGACTTACCAGATGTCCTATGTGCCACCAAGACCATTACCTGTACCATTGCAGCAAATTTAAAGGAATATCAACAAATGAAAGATGGCAATTTGTAAAAAATAATCACCTTTGTTTTGGGTGTCTTCGTGCCGGCCATAATTCAATGAAATGCAAAAACAGACGTCAATGTGGGTTGTTAAAATGTGTCAAATATCACAATCGATTGTTGCATGAAGACGTAAAAGCAAATGTAAACAAAGAAAAAAGAAATGAACGTGAAAGTAGCAACACAGCTCACCCAAGTAACAACACAGTTGAATGCCGAAATGATAGCACAGTTGATCGTGAAGTTAACAACACTATGCACATAACAAACGGGGAAAATAATAATTCTGTAAATGCGATTGTTGAGGATTCTTTAGAAGAAGAAACATTATTTAAATACTTGCCGGTAGAATTAACAGGTCCAAAAGGTACGGTGAAGGTTGTAGCTTTTATAGATGAAGGTTCAAAAATAACCCTTTTGGAAGAAGAAATTGCAAATAAAATCGGATTGCAAGGGATGACAAATAATTTATGCCTTGGTTGGATAAAGGGTAAAAAAAGTAATGAAACATCAAGAAAGGTAAATCTAGAGATTAATGGCATTGGTAAAAATAATCGTAGTTACCAAATGAAAAATGTGTGGACTACAACAAATTTAGATTTACTCCCCCAAAATCTGAAGCTGGCTAAATTAAAAGAAAGATTTCCCGTTTTAAACGAAATCATTATTGAAGATTATTTTGATGCTCCGCCAAAATTATTAATAGGGTTACCCCACGTAAATCTCGTTCGCCCATCTAAAGTTTTGAATTTAGATGGTTGTTTTGCATTACATCAAACGAATTTGGGTAATATAATATTTGGATCTGATGAAAACTCAACTGAGCCCACAGTTTATAAAATTGATGTGGATATTTTAAATGATATTCATAAACAAGTTTTAGATTATTTTACTCTGGAGAATTTAGGAATTAAAAATTTAGAACCAGTGGTATCAGACGGTGACAGGCGAGCTCAGAAAATTCTTTGTAGTACAACAATTAAAAAGGGATCCCATTTTGAAACTGGCCTTTTATGGAAACGTGATAATTTTGAATTCAGGGAAAGTTATTCGACGGCATTAAAACGTCTATATAATATGGAAGCCAAAATGAACAAAGATGCAAGTTTTGCTGAATGGTATATAGCAAAAATAAATGATTACGTCGCTAAATCCTATGCCAGAAAGTTATCGCCGGAGGAAGCTGCAGTTAAAAATACCCGTACTTGGTATTTACCGCATTTCGTTGTTACGAATATAAACAAAGGAAACAAAAGGCGTCTCGTTTTTGATGCTGCAGCGTGTGTAGGTGATGAATCTTTTAATTCAAGGCTTATGAAAGGTCCCAGTGAATACCAACCCAAGTCCTTATTGTCAATATTGTTTCGATTTCGCCAAAGAAAAATTGGTGTTTGTGCCGACATTAGAGAAATGTTCCATCGCGTCAAAATTAGAGAAGAAGATCAGACGGCTCAGCGTTTTTTGTGGCGAGATGGCCAGTCTGATAGGCCGCCTGATGAATATGTTATGCAGGTTATGATATTTGGGTCTATCAGTTCTCCATGCTCGGCCCAGTATGTTAAAAATCTTAACGCCAATTTTTATAGGGATACCCATCCTAAAGCATATCGAGCAATTGTTGATAGCCACTACGTCGATGATTATGTCGACAGCTTTGATGATGTGAACGAGGCAATTATTGTCACAAAAGATGTTGTTAAGATACATAGCCAGGCCGGATTCGAATTAAGAGGGTTTGTGTCAAACTCAAAAGACTTTTGGCAGCCATGAATGAAGGCCAAATCGTAAATGATGATTTAGTTTTGGCAAATTTAGGCAACAATGAAACTAGTACTGAAAAGGTTTTGGGAATGCGTTGGAGGCAGTCAGATGATAGTTTTTGCTTTGTTTTAAAGTTTACGAAAGTTCCAAGAAGCGTTTTAAGTGGAGAAAGGAAACCAACGAAAAGTGAAATGTTAAGCCTGACAATGTCAATTTTTGATCCATTCGGTTTTCTGGCTAATGTCGTTATAAAATCTAAAATTCTTCTACAAGAATTGTGGAGAATCAAGGCTGACTGGGATTCGCCCATACCAGATGAGATTTATGCAAACTGGTATGTATGGTACAAAAGCCTTTACGATATACATGAAATAAAAGTTCCCAGGTGTTATGGGCGAAATCTATTTTGTGCTGAAACAGATGTTGAACTTCACATTTTTGTGGACGCAAGTGAAGTGGCCTTCGCAGCTGTCGCCTATTGGAGGATATGGTATAATAATAATGTTAAATAGTTTTTATTGCCGGAAAGTCAAGATGCGCGCCGTTGAAGCCACTTTCCATACCCCGTCTTGAGCTGCAGGCCGCTGTACTTGGCGTAAGGCTGAAGGAGTCAATAATATCCACTCATGATATAAAACCAAAGGAGATAACGTTTTGGTCAGACTCCAAGACTGTCGTAAAATGGATTCACTCTGACTGTAGAACCTATAAACAGTTTGTTGCCCACCGTATCGCTGAGATACTGGAATCATCTGAAGTGGAACAATGGCGATGGGTGCCTGGAGCACAAAATCCTGCAGATGAAGCTACCAGGCCACACAATTTTACAAGAGCGTACTTAACTTCTAGTTGGATAAATGGTCCAGCATTTTTAAACGATGAGAAGAAAAATTGGCCAAATCTGCCAAATGATATTGATGACCATGAGTGTCAACTGGAAAAAAGATCAAAATTTATTTTTACCGTAAATGAAGATTCAGTTATTCAATTCGAAAGGTATTCGAATTTTATAAAGTTGGTCAGAGTAATGGCTTGGGTTCGACGTGCTGCGAAAATTTTTAAGTCTTATGGCGTAGTGCGAAAACAAACAATAGTGGCGCTCGGGTCCCAATTAAGTGCTGATGAAATCAATGAATCAACAGAATATCTGTGCAAAATTGTTCAGCGGAACGTTTTCTGTGAGGAGTATAACCAATTGAAGATAGATAAACCTGTATCTAAATCTAGCCAGATTTTTAAACTTACTCCGTTTTTGAGTAAAGATGGCCTAATACGATTGTCTGGCCGCATCAACAATGCTACTTGTGTTGTCCGTAGTACAAAGGAACCCATTATATTGCCTAAAAAGCACGTATTAACAATGCTTATCGTTAAACAGTACCATGAACATTTTAGACATCAAAACCAGGAGTCTATCTGCGCTGCAATCAGAGTAAAGTTTTGGATACCGTGTCTGCGGCAATTAGTAAGGTCCGCTAAGAAAAATTGTCAACTTTGTAAAAATATGTCTGCTGTTCCAAACCCACCATTAATGGGGCAACATCCAGAGGATAGACTTTCACCCTATATGAGAGCATTTTCTTATACCGGCATAGACTACATTGGCCCATTTTTTGTCTCTATAGGCCGACGAAGTGAAAAACGGTGGGTATCAATCTTTACATGCCTAACAACAAGGGCAATTCACCTTGAGATTGCTAAGGATTTGTCGACGGATGCGGCGATATTGTGCATACGAAACTTCATTAATCGAAGAGGGCTGCCTATACGAATAAGAAGTGACAGGGGCACTAACTTTGTGGGGGCGAGTAAGGAGAAATTTGTGTTCGATGAGGCAAAAATAGTGGATGAATGCTCACAGCGTGGTATAGAATGGTTGTTTAACACCCCTGCAAATCCATCGGCAGGGGGCGCATGGGAACGAATGGTGCGTTCAGTAAAAAATGTGTTAGTTTTCACCTTAAAGGAAAAGGCTCCCCAAGTTGAAACCTTCAACAGTCTTCTAATTGAAGCAGAGAATTTAATAAATTCGAGACCATTAACGCATCTTCCAATCGAGAGCTATGAAGCTGAACCTTTAACACCCAACCATTTTTTGATTGGATGTCCAAATATACTTCAAACGCCTGGTGTGCCGGAAAAGGTTTGTTTAAGAAAACAATGGCAAATATTACAGCAGTTAAAACAAACATTTTGGAAAAGATGGATCCTAGAATATCTCCCTGAGTTAACCCGCCGGACAAAGTGGCACCAACCGGTTAAGCCTATCAAAATTGGTGATGTAGTCATAATCTGTGATGACAATGAAACGCGTGGGCAGTGGAAACGAGGTTTGGTGGAAGAGGTGTTCCCGGCAGCAGATGGACAGGTTCGCTCGGCGGTGGTAAAAACATCAATTGGCAAATTAAGACGACCAGCATCGAAGTTGGCAGTGCTTGACGTTAGTGGTGTGTCTCCCTGATCGACACACGGGCGCCGGGATGTTATAAATTTATTTTATATTATTTACTTTTTACATTTTTTAAACGTTATTAATCAGAGTTGAACTCTGTAATTTTAATTAATTTTTTTATTGTCTACCCTGTAAGTACTCGGTACACATATGTTTTTGAATAATCGCTTGGTGGTTCTGAATTGCCGCCATCTTATTAAACATTTTATTAAACTGAGAACCAGCGAATAGAATAGAGTAAGACTCCTTTTTGTTTTTTTATATTTTATAACCTTAAAATATTACATTTATGTATTTTCCTTTATAGATAATAAAACACGCCAAATTAGCATCTTAATTTGATGCTTTCGATTTAAGAAAACAACTTGTTTTATTATTATTCTCAATTACGAAAGTTGCTGCCGCAACACATTAATTAATAGGAAGAATTTCCTGAGTGTTGCTTCTTCTCTTAAAAAAAAAAAAAATTGCAAAATTATAATATAAAACTTGTAGAATTTGTTTGGTTTTACTGTTTTATATGTACTTATACATAATTATACAAGAAAGTATATATGATCTGATATATAGCTATATCAATTATATATGATGAGATAAAAGGGATCAACTTATAAAGGGTGTTTTTACTGGTATAGAACTTTATGTAGGCAACACTTTTTATTTAAGCCTGGGCCATTTTGTCAGCTGTCTAGTGATTTATGTTTAGTTTGGTATGGCATTTCAACATGAATAGACTGACGAATGAACAACGCTTCCAAATTGTGCAAATTTATTTTTAAAATCATGGTTCTGTTCGAAATACGTACCGCGCACTACGTCCATTTTACGGTCAATTAATCATCCATCAGAGCAATTAACTCTATTAACTATGGAACGTTTTCGCACCACGTTTACTCTAAATGATAATATGCACCCACGACGTCGTACAGTGCCTACAGAATAAGTCATTGCTGCTGTAGAGCGTAGCATAGAGGACGACCCCAACAGTCTATCCCCCATCGTGCACAGGAATTGAATATGTGTCCATCCATTTTATGGAAGATTTTGCGGAAAGATCTTGGTTTGCGTGCTTACAAAATCCAAATGAATGGGTCCAAAAACAAGATTGCCGTTGATCTCGATTTTCATAAGCGAATTTTGTTTAGCGATGAAAGTCACTTTGTTTAAAGTCATACGTCAGTAAACAAAACTGCCGTTTTTGGAGTGTTGATAATCCTATATAGCGCCATATTAGAAATGTTCGTAAAAATAAGTATGAGATGTAAGTATATATGTTTAGATATGGCCACATATATAATAAGATACTACTATATATCAAC